>JALJSC010000231.1:0-38889 GCA_023969325.1 Oryzias curvinotus
CACTGCCAGTGTTTCTTTTCCTGCCAACACATCCACCTGCTCACACTCCCCGCCCGTGCCAGGATGCCAGAGGAGAGCGGTCTGCACCCGAAGGACTGGCTTTCTGTAGAGAAGGAGAAAGAAAGAGGAAACTATTTAGACACTTGAACTAGCCTCTTCCATGGACCACAGACCTGCTCTGCACACGCCACTTCTGGTCTGGTTTCAGGAAGCTGGATTCACCTTGAACACATGGACAAGTTTAAAACAGGAAAAATCATTTCATTTGTATGAAATGAGCTGACGCTTACCTTTGCCTTCCCTACCTTGCAAGCCCACTCAAAAGGGTTGGTTGGAGGAGGGGACACAGGGTGCTCCCTCACAACCACCTTAGGAGGGGCTCGCCGCACGGCAGGCCGGGGCGACGCAGGAGGAGGCGCCTGGACCTCTGGCTCCACCAGCTGCAGAGCAGAGTAGTTCCACAGCAGGGAAGCCAGAAGGACCATCCCTCCATCGTCACTCAGGTGGACCTGAGAGACACAAAAAAACAAGAGAACCCCACAAGATTTGATTTGAGACTTATGTACTGAGAAAGCTGCTCTGCATCAAGAACAACCAGAACCATCAACCTACCCCATCGCGGGCCCACAGCGCCAAGTGGTCCATGCTGAAGTGCTCAGCAACAGACAGGTACTTAATGCCTGCACAGGAAAGAAAGTTAGTGAACTGTTCCCCCAGACAATCATCTACATGACAACCAACAAGGACATGATGTTATACCCATCTGCGCCGCCACCCGGTTGAAGTCCTGGCGGAGGAACGTCTGCAGGTCCGGGGCCACAGTCAGGCGAGGCGGGAAGTCCAGGACGAAGAGCTGGTAAAACAATCCCACAAACACACAAACCAGAGTCGGCTTCAGTAATCACACTTTCTGCTGCTGCCCCCCCCCTCTGCTTCTCTTCATCGTGCAACGATTCAAACACACTTACCTTGGACCACTTGGACTGGAGCAGAGTCAGGAGCCGCCTGAAGTCCACAGCTGCCTCGGGGAGCGTCCGGCTGGCCGTCAGGTTGTTGCTGGGGGCGAGAAGACACACAAGATCGGGGGTACGTGGAATGTTTGCGTGCCTTACCTCTGTGTACAGCTCGGCTGCACTGGCGCCAGGGGTGGACATGAACCCGAAGGTCATGCCCCCACCCCCAGGCATCCGGACGATCCCGTCCACCAGGGCGCGAAGGTGGGAGTCTCCTACCACCAGGACGAACTGAAACACATGCAGTTGTTGTCATAGCCATAACTTACACTGGGTAACCGTCAGTCACAGGTACGTTACCTTCTCCCCGGGAGACTCTGGCGGCACAAGGCACTTGTGGCTCTTCCCGGTGGCAGAAGACACTGGCCATCTCCGTACGGGGTGCCTAAACCCAGTGCCGGAGCCTGGGAAACACAACACGTTAGAGTGTGTTCTCTTTTTAGCCAACAGCACATACACATGCATTAATTCATAAAAGATTAGGGAGCAGAGTAAAAACTGATGCAATAATGGAGGAAAAAAAAATCTCTGTTACTTACGTGAACTCGGAGCACTCGGGCTTGGATGGCCAGGCGGTCCCAGGTCCATCGGCGTGAAGTTCCTGGCCCGGGCCCTCCGGTGTCCTTTGCCCCTTGGCATCTGCACAAAGATCATAAACACACAAAAACACACAAAAACCACTTTAAGCACAACCAGTATTTTTAGAACAAGATAATTTTGTCTAATATACATTAAAACTCTAATTTTCCTTGACAATATAAATAATAGCAATAAATTTAAAAAGCATTGCATGTTGCTTTCAGAATAAACTTTAGGAAAAGATTTACAGCAAGCAAAAATAGTTGTCACTGTTGGTGAGCCGTCAAACATGTATTCATTACTTCTCTTGATCTATTCCAAAACACAGAATGAAATAAGGTGGTTTGAATCTTTTTTTGTTTTAACCAACGGATCTTAAAGAAAATCTAACTTTTAACCACTATTTTCCTCCAGAGGATTCACAGATCACAAACAAGCCTTTGATTTAGCATCAAGTCAGCAGATAAACTTCACAGTTTCATCAAAACAACAAATCAACAATCCAACATGCAGCTTCATGCGTGATCAGCACTTTCATTCAGAAGAAACCAGCAGCACCAGCAAGCCCAAACCATCCATAGGTAAATTCACACTTATTTAAAAAAAAAAAAAAAATCACAGATTTCTAATAAAATCTACCAAATAGCAGGAGTCACCAGTAACAGTCAATGCAGATTTAGAAGAGATAAAAGCATTGTTCATAGAAATTTAACCAAATGTTTGCCACATTCCAGTTAAAATGAGCAAAGGAACATGAAATAAAAGCATCCTAGCAGGTTCTATTTGTAATGATCTTATAAATCCATGTGAATGTGGGACATTACACTGCTTCATGTAGATGACAGTTATGCCACAGATGGGGGGGGGGGGGGGGGGGCTGCTGACCACGGCTGCAGCAGAAGCAGGACATGCTAAAACTCACACATGAACAGTCAGCTCAGGAATAAGATAAATCTGGCCAAGCAGCAGGAAAAAAACAAATAGAAAATACAAATCATCCAGGTGCATTCACAGGCCTCTCTCATGTCAGGAAAACTGATTTAGTGCAGCAACCAGCGTGTTCAAAATGTCTGCAGCAGAAAAGAAAAAAAAAACGTCTGAGCTCTGACTGTGCAGCTACAAGTTAGATTTATCATAATTAAGATTTTTATCTGAACTATCGGTTCATTTTCATGGAAAAAACAATTTAAATACTAGGAAACAACATTTTTTTCAAGTTTTTTTTTTTTTACTTTGGAGAAAAGCACACCTGTTTTTAAAAATAAGAGTCTTTGAAAATGAACATTAACAGTTCAAAATGGCTTCTTCTGCTAAATATATGAAGTCTATTTTTGTGAGCCATCAGTTCTTTATTCATTACTTCTCTTAATCTATTCCAAAACACTTCTATAGAATTAGAATAATGTGCTTTAAATCTTTTGTTTAACCAACAGATCTTAAAGAAAATCTAACTTTTTACCACTATTTTCCTCCAGAGGATTCACAGATCACAAACAAGCCTTTAATTTAGCATCAAGTCAGCAGATAAACTTCACAGTTTCAGGAGATCCTCAGCCATAAATCCACAGATCTGACTAAATTCAACTTAATCAATGCCTGGGGTTACACAATCTCAGAAACTTGCATCAATCCAACAATCCAACATGCAGCTTCATGTGTGATCAGCACTTTGATTCAGAAGAAACCAGCAGCACCAGCAAGCCCAAACCATCCATAGGTAAATTCATACTAAAAATCAAAGAATTCAAATAAAATCTACTGAATAGAATCAATAAAAACATGCAGGAGTCACCAGTAACAGTCAAGGTAAATATAGGAAGAGATAAAAGCATTGTTCATAGAAATTTAACCAAATGTTTGCCACATTCCAGTTAAAATGAGCAAAGAAACATGAAATAAAAGCATCCTAGCAGGTTCTATGTGTAATCTTAGAAAATCATGTGAACTTGATTTTAAACGCACAAAATACTCCAATTCAAGATGTCTTAAGTACTAATGAACTCCTATGGTCTAAAAAAAGAACATTAAATACATAAATGCTTAACCTCTTTGGCAGAAAAAAATTTAGAAAGCAAAGCAGAATTTTTATGTGCAGCTTAGAAACTTCTGCTTTTTTTTGGAACTGCAACTTTTGATGCAATTTAAGAAAATGTTATTTCCAAATTGTGAATGAAAACAATAACAATAAGCGCAGAAAAACAGTTAAAACAAATTATATATATCATATATATATAACATCACTGAGCAATAACACCATAAAAGAGACAATACCTCAATAAGCAATACAGCAGCAACACGCATGAACAGCGACCCCCCCCCCCCCCCCACACACACACACACAGAGCATTCCGGCAACTTCAAACGCACCGACCCCTTTGAAGTTAAAGCTAAATATCCAAGAAGAAGCTAAGCCACTAATAAATTACACAAATGCAACACTCACAACAGCAGAAAAATAAATCAAGCATTTTCCTCTCAAATACTAACTTTGGGTCCTTCCATAGACGGACTACCTAACGCAAGCTAGCTAGCTTCAGAAAAAAAAACGTTTTTCTTTGATGTTAAGCTAGCTTCGACACGAGGCAAGGTCACGGATAAAATTACACAAATGCAACATTCATTTTCACAACAGCAGAAATATAAAAAAGAATTTTACGCCCAAATAACTTTAGGTTTAAGTCTTACAATCCACTAACTTGCTAACGCTAGCTTAGCTAGCTAGCTTCAAAGCGGCCTCCTGTGAAGTCAAGCTAACTTTGACTCACAGCAAACAAAGTGACTAAAATGCAACACTGGTTTTCACAACAGCAGAAATATAAAACACAAACATTTTACTCTCAAATACGTCCGAAATATTTATAAAACGCTTACCTTATCGTCCGAAAAAGAGGACCGGGGCAAAAATGGAGTCCTAAGAGTAGAGAAGAAAAAAGGGGGGAGGGTAAAGAAGAAAAACTCTGAGAAAAAAGCGGAGATGGAGTTAAATCCTCTGTTGGTGGAAGTAACAGGCAGTAGAGATGCTTCTCTGGCGAAAATCAGCCGATCCTCTGGATGCAGAAACCAAGGAAAACCCTTTCTCACAGAGCTCTGACAGACACGTCCGATCACTCAGAAGTCCCACGAGAAAGGGACGAGTTCTCCTTCGTTCTAGAAGCTTCTACGACCGTGGACCAATCACAGACAGCCACACCCCAAATTGTGGACATGATAGGACAGAAAACGGGCGAAACCATTTGTAGGACTTTTGCAACTACAAAATCACAATACTTTATTATTCACAACGTTTTAAGCACTGACTCAGTATTACTTACTGTTTGCAGAAAAAAGAGTGAATCTGTGACCTAAATTACAACAATTACAATGCTTTTCTATTATATTGCAGCAGCATTTATTTAATTCCTTTAAAAATGTGTCTAACACAGCAGCTTCACAAAATGGCGGCTCCCTGGTTGAATACAAACGTTTAATATATAATGTATTTTTAATAAATGACTCTTTTGAGACATTTCTAAGGAATACAAACTAATTTGACATTAAAATACACCTTTGTGAATGGACAAGATGTTTTTATCACACTTTGTTAGCAGAGAGTTGTGTTTTTTATTGGTGATGACTTATGAACATGTACCACAACAGTTAAAATGTATTTACATTTTAAAGGAGACAAAAAACTATATCAATGTTTTTCTCCAAAAACCCTGATTACTATTTTCAATTTAAATAAATAACCACCTGTGTATTTAAAAATGATTATAGATTTTTTATATTGGTTACATTCGTTTCCCTAAAATTTGGAAGCCTATTTTTTTAAGTACAGAGCATCTTTATCTCATCAGAAAAAATAAATACCCACCTGTCCACATTCAGTGAGGTTTGAACTGCTCCATTTCTCCTTTACAGACTGATGGTTTTCTTTAATTCTGGCCTAACAGGATTTTTTTTAACATGTTCACACACAAAATGTTTTTTTGAATTCTTAAAAAAGTGAAAATTGTTACCACATCAGTATGTAAGCTAGATGAGCTTTTGTGAGGGTTACATGTCAATCATTGTAGGTCATGGGAAACATTCAAGCATCTTCAGTCAGTGAGAAAATGACAAAATACCACGTTGACTTGATTTATTCACATCTCAAAGAACTCAGGTTTCAGTGACAGATAACTGCTTTCCCGTCTCTGCTGACGCTCACAGCATCTCCTCATCAGCTCAGTCATCTCCTGCTGCAGCTCCTTCTGATGACCTTTGACCCGCCTCACTTCAGTTAGCTGTTGGAATCTGATCTTGTTCTTCACCTCTTCTCTTCTCTTCTGGATGAGACGGATCATCTCAGTGAAGATTTCCTCACTGTCCTCCACGGTTTGATCTACAGATTCAATGGTGGCCTCCACCTGCTGTTTCTGTCCTGGAGTCTCTGCAGGATTCGTTGATGACTCTCCTGCAGCCGTCTCTGCTTCTCAGGGCTTCCTGCTGCAGATGAGACGGTGTTATGTTCTTCCACAGAGCAGAGAGAACAGATTGTGATCAGTGTGACACAACATCACCTCATCATGAGTGGAGCAGATGTTCTCCTGCAGGTTCTTGGAGGGTTCCACCAGCTTGTGCTTCTTCAATGCAGCTGCTTTCAAATGAGGCTGAAGGTGTTCCTCACAGGAAAGCAAGGCAGGTCAGACAGGACTTCAGGGCGTGTGGTTTTTTCACAGACCACATCTGGTCCTGCGTCATGATGTCCAGATGATTCATTTCTGCAACATATTTCAGAAACAAAAACAATCAGTCAGTCTGCCTATTTAAAGGGAGACAAATAGTCACGTTGCTGTTTGGTGAAAAGGTGTGGACCACACTGAACATGGACAACAGAAAGGAGATAAGTGTCCCAGGACATTAGAAACTAAATCATAGACAAACATGGTAAATTAAGGCTATAAAACCATCTCTAAGCAGCTTGAAGTTCCTGTGACCACAGTGGCACATATTATTCAGAGGTTTCAGACCCACGGGACAGTAGCCAACCTCCCTGGACGTGGCTGGAAGAGGAACATTGATGACAAATTGAGGAGACGGATAGTTGGAACTGTATCCAAAGAGCCCAGAACAACCTCCAAAGACATTAGAGGTGAACTCCTAGATCAAGGTACATCAGTGTCAGATCACACCATTAGTCGTTGTTTGAGCCAGAGTGGACTTCATGGAGACGACCAAGGAGGACACCACTGTTGAAAGGAAATCAGAAAAAAGCCAAAAATGCATGTTGACAAGCCACAAAGCTTCTGGGAAAATGATGAGACCAAACTGGAGCTTTTTGGTGAGGCCCATCAGCTCTATGTTGGTAGACTCAAACATGAAGCATCAACCAAAAGAACACTGTCCCTACTGTGAAACATGGAGGAGGCTCAGTTCTGGTTTGGGGCTGCTTTGCTGCATCTGCCACAGGGGGTCTGGAAGTTGATCAAGGTCAAATGAAATCTCCAGATGATCAAGGCATTCTGGGTAGAAATGTGCTGCCTAGTGTCAGAAAGCTTGGTCTCAGTCTCAGGTCATGGGTCTTCCAACAGGACAACCATCCAAAACACACAGCCAGAACCCCCCAAGAATGGCTCAGAGAAAAGCGTTGGACTATTCTGAAGTGGATTCTATGAGTCCAGATCTGAATCCCATTGAACATCTGTGGAAGGAGCTGAAACATGCCATTTGGAGAAGACACCATCAAACCTGAGACAACTGGAGCAGTTTGCTCATGAGGAGGGGCCAGAATACCTGTGGACAGGTGCAGAAGGCTCATTGACAAATACAGAAACCGTTTCATTGCAGTGATTGCCTCAAAAGGTTGTGCAACAACATATGAAGTTATGGGTACCATCATTTCTGTCCAGCCCTATTTCATTAGTTTGTTTTTATAAATAATTCTGTTAATCATCAACTCAAAGTAATGGCTGATTTTGATTATTTAATTTTCAATAAATTTTAATTTATTGTTACTTTTGAAGGTTTCAAGTCATTTCAGTGAACATTGAGGACTTTCTTTCTATAACTGAGGGCAATTTTGTCCAAAACTGCATATGCAGACACCTTCACCCTTGTTCTATCCTAGGAACTGTAACATTGGGAGTGGGGTCATCTAGACCCACTAGACAGAGCTCTGAACCTTTGTTCTTCAATGATTTGTGATCTTCACTGGTGTCCATGGATTACATGAAATCCTCTCCACCTTTATCCACCTTTGTCATGGTAGGGAGAACACGTCAGTGGAAGGGGGGGTCATTGGATAGCACAAGGGTTAAAGATGTCCTCGTAGGTACTGTACATCATCATACTATGAGTAAATTATACAATAATCATGCACATATTTTCATCTTCACAAAACTTACCTTGGATTGGACATTTCTTCCAAGAATATTGACCGAAAATAACCGTGTGTGACGTCACAGGATGTTGTGAGATACCCCAAAACAAGACTTTTATATCTGCAACACAGTTATTTACAAGATTTTTACTTTCATGACTGACACAATCTGAAACCATTATGAACAACAAAGCCTTGTAGACACAAACGTCAGTGTGATTGTGTGTGTGTGTGTGATGGTGAGGATGTGCAGACTTCCGTCTTGCTGGTCCTTGGAGCAGCATGAAGAGTCCATCAGCGTCTTCATCACTGCAGCTTCTGCTTTCCATCACCTGATGTAGAAAAGAGAATCCCTTTAGAACAGAGCAGGAATGTTATCTGTTCAATGAGTTCACATCAGGGTTCCTGGAAGTTTCTTCAAGTTCAATTGAAGACTTTTTGAGACCTTTTTATAAAATTCAGACCAATGTCTCAGCCTGTTTCCCAGGACCTCTGACAAAGAAAAGGAAATCCTGCAATGTCCCTTTAGTAAACTCTCAAACTAAACCACAGCACTTGTGAAACAGGAACTAAATCCACATGGTTGGTCAACAGCATGTTTGTAGTCCAGCCAGGGGTCTGACCTGGGTACCACCTACCTCCATGTTGTATGATGTCATCACCACCAGCTCATATCATTGTCATTATGTCTTCATGTCAGGTGTGTTTGAGAGATTCTTGAGATTTATTTTTAAATGACTTTTTCCCTTTTCCTGACAAGAACTGTGACACACAGAACTTTCCAGGCTCAGCCATCACATTTTCAGACTTTTGAAGGCTTTTTCAGGTATAATGTCCACATTCATAGATGTGATGTTTTGGAGACTTTTTAGGAGCCCACAGGAACCCTGCTACACACTCACATCCACACATAACACAACCATGCTGAAAGTCTGCACTGCATGACTTTGGAGTGACCTGGTTCAGGATTGCACACCATTAAATACATTTTAATTTATTGTTACTTTTGAACGTCTCAAGTCATTTCAGTGAACATTGAGGACTTTCTTTCTATAACTGAGGGCTACCAACAATTTTGTCCATCACTCTTGGCACCATCTAGTGGACAAAAAAATGTACTACACTCAGAGTGAAATAGCTAATAATTATTGTGATTCAAAAGAAAGGATTTCTGCTCAACTTGTGAGCAAATAAATATGTAAATCTTTAAATAAATCTGTAACTGTAAATGTATCTGTAAATTAAATATGTAAATCTTTGTGAGATCAACATGGTAACTATATTAACATAGAGTCTGTAACAAAATATGTCATGTTGCAGAACTTTTACCAGCAGAAACCAATTTAAAGTTGAAACTGGCCTTTTTAGTTATTTAGTAATAAATAATTATTTCTGCAACATTTTTCAGAAACAAAAAAGCTCTCAAACAAACATATGAGGGAGATGGAAAAGCCACATAGTTCTTAGCTTATAAGTTGGACAATCAGATGAGAAATCATTCATTCATTCATTCATTCATTCATTCATTCATTCATTCATTCATTCATCTATTCCATTTGTCCCTTTCGGGGTCACGGGGCTGCTGGAGCCTATCCCAGCCCCTTGTGGGTGAAGGCAGGGGACGCCCTGGACAGGTCACCAGTCTGTCTCAGGGTAGAATGTCCTCAATCACACACCCATTCACTCTCACACTCACACCTAGGGACAATTTAGAGTTACCAATTAACCTATGGAGCATGTTTTTGGATGGTGGGAGGAAGCTGGACACCCCAGAGAAAACCTGCACATGAACGGGGAGAACATGCAAACTCCACACAGAGAGCCCCCCCCCCATTGATGCTGTGTTTTTCATGTCATGTTCAGTAGAAATATCTATACTCTAAATCAGGGGGGGCTAACCCTGGTCCTCCAGAGCCTCAACCAGCGTGCTGTTGATTAGCTGACTTAAGTGATTTCACATCCTGATTGACTGAACACACCTGATTTAGGTTATCAGCATCAAGCAGTCCAGGGAGAGCTGGAAAACAGGCAGGATGGAGGCTCTGGAGGACCAGGGTTAGCCACCCCTGCTCTAAATCTAAAGAGCAGGACAGATGTCAGATTTTATCTGCCCCAGATGTTCAGGAACTTTGCAGAGCATCTCTGTGATGTACTCACATGTACACTGTAGTACCAAAAGTATACGCTCACCTGCCTGTACTCACATGACCTGAAGTGTCGTCCCAGCACTGACCCATAGAGTTCAGTACGGTGTGGATCCACCTCCTGCAGCGATTACAGCTTCAACTCTTCTGGGAATGATGTCCACAAGGTTGAGGACTGTTTGGAGGAGTCCCTGACCTTTCTTCCTAAAGGTCATGGTGAGGTCACACACTGATGTTGGTGGAGAAGGCCTGGTGTTCTATGGGGTTCAGGTCAGGACTCTGTGCAGGTCAGTCCACCAGACTCTGACTTGTTGGAAGAGGAAGGGAAGCAGTCCAAAGTGCAGCACCTGGCAGATGGAGCCCCCCCTAGAAGATTCTTAGAGGCAGAAACACACATCATGAAAAACCTTCTCCAAATACCATTCCTATCAATACAAAGACAACAGCAGAGTGTACCTGTCCTCTGGAGCTGGAACAATGTTTGCTGAGGATGGTGCTGACTGTGGGACCTGGATGGAGCTGAACGTCTGTGTGCAGCGTCTGGCCCAATTGTTCAAATCCCGCATCCTCACTCTGGAAAAGTCGATGAGAGAATCCAGCAGCTGCAGGTTCATGATGACTGGAAAAGACAAACACATTTATCAAATACACACATTTCAGGTGTGTCTAAACATTTTTCTGTCACTGACTCCTGCTAAAAACACCACAAGAATGTTAGAATTACATTAGGTATTTAAAACAAGCCCCAAGATGTACTTTGAACCTGAAGTTGGATTTTTTGATTCAGGAAAAAACTTTTTTGTTTTAAATCCTGTGTTACATCAGTCTTAGCTTTATGAAGTTGATGAAGTTCATTTCTATAGCAGCTTTCATGGAGAACACAGCTCAAGGTGCTGCACATAAAACAAACAAGAATGCAGGAAGCAACGATCTCTATTCATGGAATAAAAGAATGAAATAAGCCCCACACCATAAAATACACAAATACAAACACAATTAAAAGAGAAATGACTATAGACATGGAAACCACCCAAAATGCCACTTTATTAAAAGATTACACAAAAATTTCAATGGATTATTGTTAGTAATGATATTCACTAATATCTCAGTAAGTTTGAAGAAGATTTACTGGAGAAAATTAGAGAAATAACCATATATATATATACATATGTAACCATCCAAAATGCTACTTTTTTCAAAAGGTGACGGTAATGTTACACTGGATTATTGTTAGTAATGATGTTCACTAAGGCCACAGCAAGTTTGAAGAACATTGACTGAAGAAAAAACAGATATTGACTTTATGGTCTAATTCAGCCTCCCTCATATGTAGTTAGAGTGTAATATATGAACTATGTAAAATGCTACTTTGTCCAAAGCAGGGCTCCAGACTAACTGTTTTCACCAGGAGCACTGTGGCCCCTAACTGAAAATTTTAGGGGCACAACCAGAAAATTTAGGGGCGCATACCGTAAATCAACATGTTAACCAAATCTACTAATTTCCACTGTATTACTAATAAATACTTTAATAATAGATGCAGAAATTACAATGTGCTGTTTCAAATTCAGTGTCACATTTTATTCTGCACTTTTGAAGATGCAGCAACAGGTAAACTGACAGAAGAAGGTAAACTGACAGAACCATCACTGTCATGACAGTACAAGTAGTAAACAAAACGGATGGAAATTCATCTTGGTGACACCAAATAGGTGCAGCCAAGATGCACAATAAGCGTGTTTGAGATCACCCAGGTGGACGCAACACTGCGCAGATCACCTGGTGTGTGACATATATTTTTGTTTTTGCTCCAACATCAACTGTCAATCATCACAAAAATATTGCAAGAAAGGTGTGGGAGCAAGGGGCAAACCTACCCGGACACAGCTGAAAACTGAACTGACTGAAAGCTGCCCAACAGACTACAAAACAATGCATTATGGGACATGTGTCCTGATGGTTTTTGTAGTTGAGTGATCAATTAAAATAATATAAAATACCAATTCATTAAAAAAAGGCTACATACATTACAAAACATTAAAATAATCATAAAATATATAATAACACAGATCACACTAAGGGGGAGAGGAATATTAAAACTAAATTGAATGTTAAGGACAACTCCAACTTAACCTTCCTCCGGTTCTGTGTGACCCAGAGAAAAGTTCAGCACGGACTGCATGTATTTAGAAAACTACGGGCGAATAGATACGTTCTAAAAAGGAAAGTAAGGAACTCCTGGGGGCTGTCAGGTGTCCTGCTTTCAAGCCCTGTCATTGTCCCGCCCCCAGGAGTCATATACCCCGCTGTGATTGGTTGGTCAGCTCCGTGCACGACAATGAAAAAGTGTTCATTAAAACTGACGGGCTGCAGTAACATTAAACTTTCATATTGAGGCGGGGGCCGCAAAATATCATCTTGGGGGCTGCAAATAGCCCGCGGGCCGCGAGTTTGAGACCCCTGCTGTAGTTCTGTCACTGGTACACTAGCCGCAGGTCGGAAGAACGAATCAATAGTTCGCTTAGCTCCGACGCGCGCACATATCAGGTTGTGATGATATTTGTCTCAGTTTCCTTCCCACAGATGTTTACGCGCGCTCGATTGTCTCTAGGCCCCTCCCCCTCCACGCATTTTAGCCACTTACAGTGGCTTTCCCTATTCTTCTCACACGCATTGGCCGAATCACAGACGGGCATCACGCAAGTGTGTGCTCGCGTTTCATGAGTATGTGCGCGAGTGTGTGTGTCTGCCTAGGTGCGTGTGCGCTCGCGTCACATTGATTATTTGATTGATCATTGACGTGCCCCTTCCACGTTTAATGTATGAAAAATACGTGGGGGGGGGGCAAATTTACTGGTCGCGCATGTGCGACTGGATGTAAAATTCAGTCGCACACTCTCAAATTTTGGTCGCAAAATGCGACCAATTGGTCGCAGTCTGGAGCCCTGCAAAGGTGACATACAATGTTCACTGGATTATTGTTAGTAATGGTGTTCATGATCATCACAGCAAGTTTGAAGAAGAATGACCATAGAAAAGTAAAGATATTAAAATAATATACCAATCCAGGCCTCCTCATTCATACTATAACATGTGTATAAACCTCCATATTAGGTAAACACATGGTAAGAGAATTTTTCTGCAGTAAATCATCTTCAAACTTGCTGTGATGATCATGAACATCATCACCAACAATAATCCATTGAAAGTTTTGTGTAATCTTTTAATAAAGTGGCATTTTGGGTGGTTTCTATGTTATATGCTGACCATGAATGAGACTGCCTGAATGAGACTATAATGGTAATTTCTCTCATTTTCTCCAGTAAATCTTCTTCAAACTTGCTGAGATATTAGTGAAGATCCTTACCAACAATAATCCATTGAAATTGTTGTGTAATCTTTTAATAAAGTTGCATTTTGGGTGGATCACATGTTCTACTGTTACCTATAAAGGCAGTATGCTTAGGAGAACTAAAACTTTAATTTCTCTAATTTTCTCCAGTAAATCTTCTTCAAACTTGCTGTGATGATCATGAACATCATTGACAACAATAATCCATTGAAAGTTTTGTGTAATCTTAGACAGAAGCCACTTTAGAATGAATTGACATGACAGGACCAGATGTGCCCTTTTACGTGGAGAATCCTTATTTCTGTTTCATTCCATTCCATGCCATGCTCAACAACACACAAAACACTCTTGTTAGTGTTCAAACACACTTTTAGAATCTGTCTGATTGATTATATTTCAAACAAAACACTTTATTTATGGTAGTTTATTATAGAATGGTCAGACATGCAATCTAAATGACTAAATCTGTACATCAAATAACAATATAGGGCTTGCAATAGCTCTCATAGATGTCAGAGCACAGTACATGTTATTTGATCATGGGTAACTGTGATATGATGGGTTATATTAGGGTTTTATACGTCTTTTCAGCTCGCTGGACGTGTGCACCGTAAACTATGATGTAAACGCGCATGCAAAAAGTCGGTGACGGCTAGCGAGACCGCACTTCCACAGATGTCGGCTCACTTGACCGCGGTCTAAAATCTTCTGCGTTGTGTCTTCAATTAATAAAGAGTCTCATACCGAGATTGCCATCATATGAGGGAATTTACTGTGTGAAAACAAAAATACAGCACATGAATGTCGCTTCAGGTCTCACTCTTCCACACACACCTGAGGAAGGCGGAGAAAACCCCCACAGTCACATGTGAGACCATACATGCTAGCTCAAGCCCCGTCAAAGCTAGCATACCGCCGTGTGCTGCACTTGCCCATAACAATATATTTCACACGATAAGCAAAAATAAAAATGATTTGAGGAAAGTTTTAACTTGTTAACAACATGTTTTTATGTTTTAAACTTTAACTAAACTCCCCTTTTACCCAAACTGGTTAGAGCAAAGTCTGCTGCTTACCTCCTCTCGGCGTCTTCACAGAGACTAAGGAGGGATGCCGCGTAAGAAAAGGAAGTAGCTGCAACCACCAAAATAAAAGTCTCCGCTACATTCCCATAAAAACAACAAAATAAAGACAACAAAAGCGATTAACACACAATCTTACGCATTTACAAAAATATTTTACAACAGACACTCGGTTCTTCCGATTTAAATAATACACTAAAAACGTTGTATATTGAAAAAAATCCACTGCAATGTATATACACTGGCCTCCTGTCTGTTCGTCCAGTAGAATTAGCCCAGTTGGATCGCCGTTGGGTTCGATATCCGGAGGTCATGGGATCGACTCCCGCTTAGAACTTTTTTTTTTCGCGTTTATTTTTTTCTTCATGTGATGTATATTTTGCTGTGTCAAGCACTTCTCACAGAAAACGTCACATGTTGTGTTGTTTTATGTTTTTTAAATCATCATTAACAACATTGTTCTGTTTTACGTTTTTTCCTAATCATTTCCACAAGGACCTTTGTTGAAACATATGTCGATGTCCTCTTCCTCGTCTGTCCCTACATATATAAACACATTTAAAACATGAGTTAATAACTTGTGACTACGGTTAGAACTCACTGCTTTTTGATGTAATATCTAGCGTTTGTTTTTAGCCTTCGGTGATAATTCGCGTTAGCTTTAGAATTACCGAAATCGATGAGCTTCAAAACAATGTAGGTTGTCGATTGAGGAATATAACATATTGTAGAATGTTGCTCCTAGTAAAAACGTTCTGTGGCTCAGGATCATTTCAACTCGGTTCTTCCTATTTAAACAATACAGTAGAAACGTTGTACATTGCGAAAACCACTGAGATAGATCTACACTGGCAAAGAGTCACACCATCAGCGACATTAGCTCAGTGGCAAAGGCAATGGTTAATACATCTGTAGGTCCTTGGTTCGAGACCCGCTTGTAACATTTTTTGCGTTTATTTTTTTCTTCATGTGATGTGCATTTTGCTGTGTCAAGCACTTCTCACAGAAAACGTCCCATGTTGTGTTGTTTTATATGTTTTTTTTAATCAGAAACAAATTTCATGTTGAAACTGCTTTTTTTTTTAGTTATTCAGTAAAGATTTCAAAACAGTTTAGATTCATTGTTCCCAAATATTACTAACATTTTATTCACACTTGCTTAATACCTCATTCACTGCTGTAAAGGTTCAACCCTTGTGTGAGCTTAAGTCAAATGAACTGTTATCTGAATGGAAGATTCATGCATTCATCTCTTCACTCAAGTTCTGGCCCTTCATTTTAAAAGCTTTGACTCAAAGACACATTCTTGTCAATTATGTGAAAACGTTTACTGTTGGACAGTAACACATACTGAAAAATGGGTTCATAAATTAAAACAAACTCTTCATACTTTCACACTAAGTAGACACCACATTTACAGACAAAAGAGGCAACAACACAAGAAAAATGTGACCTGCTGAGGATGTTTGACCTAGAAAGTCAAGTTTCTATCCAGCCATCCATTTTATTCACCAGATCAGCCTTAGAGGAAGTACGACGGAGTTTTAGGGCCACGGTGAGGAAAAAAAATTCTGGCCAACGTGTCAAGTTTTTTCTTGTTATGACGACTTTAATCTCATCATGACGAGAAAAAACTCGACACAAAGTTTCAAGTAAAAACTCGTCGTGTCGAGATAAAAGCCGAAATAAAGTTTCGAGATTAGAGTCGCAATGAATTTCATCACATAAATTTATGAGAAATAACTCGTAAATTTACGAGATTATTGTGGAAGTGAGCATACAGAGCAGCAGGTGAACGCCGCGCAGCAGCAGATCAGACCCACTAAACGTAGTTGAAGAGGTGAGCTGAATGTTTATTGATAACGTTCCAAATGTCTGGAAGCTCATTTGTTTGATTTACAATGTATTAAAGTTTTATTTATTGATGGGTGGTTTGCAGGATCTCTGCAGCCCGATGAAGCCGTTGGTGTCCCTGCAGCTGTTTGCTTGAATCCTTTCTTCCTCCACCAGAGATCAGATCTCTACGTTTGTGTGATGCTTCAGTCTGAGGAGAAGCACTTTTTGCCTTTTTCAACGTTGTAATGCTAATATAACAGACTATTTTCATTCATCTTTGTTTTTTAATGATGAAACGGGACGCTTCACCTGCAGGAGGGGGTGTATGTAACACTGTTACTTCAGCATTGGTGTTAGGATGACAAGTTGATGACGTAAGGTGACAGATGAACTTCAGGTTATGTGAATGAAAAGGAGAATAAAGGCTGCAGCGGTGCTTTACACCCAAACGTGTCTTTCTCCTTATTTTACATATGAAAGTCCGCTTTACCGACACCAAACCACTGACAATAATCTGATTTTGAGTCGCCAAAAGGTTCAGAATCTCTTTGTTTTTAACCTATAATAATCCGGAAATAAAGCTTCACAAAAGGCTCCACATACATATTTCATCTTCAAGCTAGGCTCCGATAAACAGAAAACTTCGGTGATTTCTCCTTGTTAATCTATGAATTTTCCCCCGTAAATTTACGAGTTTTTATCTCCTAAATGTTCTTATTTTTTGGTGGCCATAAAACTCTGTCGTTAACTCTGAAGTACAAAGCCATGATTAGCTCAACATTAGCCATAACACTGAATGCTCCTGGAAGACTCACGACTTTTTTCTCAGGTCAACTTTATTCTCGACAATGACAACTTTAATCTCGAAACTTTGTGTCGAGTTTTTCTCGTCTTGACGAGATTAAAGTCGTCATGACGAATGATGAGAAAAAACTCGACATGTTGGCCAGAATTTTTTTTCCTCACCGTGGCCCTAAAACTCAGTCGTAGAGGAAGAGAAGGAGGGGTCAGGAGTATGAAGTGGCTGCTTAGCAAGTGGGTGGGTGGTGAGAGCACCGGTGGTAGTCTACACCAGGGCAGCAGGGGCGGGTGGGGTATAGAGGCGGGGAAGGAGGGGGGAGGGCTGGGTAGAAGTGGGAAGCGAGGGCAGGTGGGGCGCAGATGCGGAGAGCGAGGCCGGGTGGGGCGAAGAGGTGGGCAGCGAGGGAAGGAGCGGGTAGCGCCTGCGGGCCATACAACGCCGCTTGCGGCTTTAATTATGGCCCGCAGCAGTCACAACTGCAAGGACCATATTGTAACTGCTACGAGGGTCGAACACTCAAAAAGCCCCAAAACGTCAAAAAAACGCGTCAAAACGCCAAAAAATGGGGTCAAAAGTCGCCCAAAGCACAAAACAAGTCGACAATTGTGTAACGCAACAAAAAAAAACACACACACGCACAACACCAACGCACAAACGACAAAATTGTAGTCGCAAAAATGACGACAAAAACACGAAAAAGCCCAAAAAGCCTCAAAGGACGGGTTTAAAGCCAAAAAGACATGCCCAGCCTATAGTAAAAGACTGGCTGCATTGAAATACATAGGAAGCACCCTGGGGAAAAAACTTCTTATTGTTTCTGCTTCGTTTCATTATTATGGCCCGCAGCAGTCACAACTGCAAGGACCATATTGTAACTGCTACGAGGGTCGAACACTCAAAAAGCCCCAAAACGTCAAAAAAACGCGTCAAAACGCCAAAAAATGGGGTCAAAAGTCGCCCAAAGCACAAACAACACAATTGTGTAACGCAACAAAAAAAAACACACACGCACAACACCAACGCACAAACGACAAAATTGTAGTCGCAAAAATGACGACAAAACACGAAAAAGCCCCAAAAAGCCCTCAAAGGACGGGTTTAAAGCCAAAAACATGCCCAGCCTATAGTAAAAGACTGGCTGCATTGAAATACATAGGAAGCACCCTGGGGAAAAAACTTCTTATTGTTTTTCGATGTTTCATTATTATTATTATTTCTTTCTAACGGATCCGTTGAGCTCAAATTTGACCCCCGCCACATACCCGAAAACTCACCAAAATTGGCACACACCTAGGATAAATTGAAAATGAATTTTCGGCAAAGAGAACGTCACCCCCCCGAAGTCGATGACATCACGGCGAGCGTTCCCGTAAAAAAAATGAATGGGCCGAAAATTCGCTTATGGGGCCAAAAAAAAATATTTTGAAATACAGTTACGAAACCTAAACACGCGTGTTGGAGATATCCCAAAGAAGTTATGAAATCATTATGGGATGGCCACACGACCTACGGCTTGGCGGCCATTTTGTGGCGAACTTTGAGAAATGGCGATTTTCGTGTTTTTTGACAATATGGGAAAACGACACTTTTATCTGTGCGATTTTCACGAAATCGGACACACATGCCAACAGCTTGATTCTACAAATACCAGAGAAATTTCGTTGACCTTTGACCTTGGGAAGGGGCGGCCATCTTGAATTTTACAAAAAAGCACCTTTAGTAATGGATACAAACGAAAACTCGTCCTAGGGATTTTTTTCGATCGTCTTGAAACTTCTCGGGCATCAATGGCACGCTACTGTGGACAAAATGTTGGAATTAGAAGTTGTAGATTTTGAACGGCGTGCGCGTGGCGAATTCGCAACCGTCCGCCATTTTAGCTAGCTCGCACATATTTTATCGGAATGTCTTGAAAATGAAATATGCGATTCCCTGGCCCACACTGAACAAAACGATGTCACATACGACAAAATCGATAAAGGAATGTGGCCGTGGTAAGCAAAAAACGATCGCAAAAAAAAGTGCTGACTCGGCAAAAAAAAAAAAATTCGGATTTTTTTTTAAGAATCGGCTAACGAAACCCAGATAACTTTGTTGGATATATCCAATCAAACTTTTGAAATCATTACGTGATGGCGACACGACCTATGGTTTGGCGGCCATTTTGTGCCAAAATCGGCCATTTTGAGATTTTCGCGTTTTTACACAATATGGAAAAATGAACTTTTTTTCGAGCGATTTTCACGAAATTTGACTCGCATGTCCCTAGCGTAAGTCTACAATCACCTCTGGAGTTTCGTCGACCTTTGACCTCGGGAAAAGGCCGCCATCTTGAATTTTCTATAAAAAACACCTTTACCACCAGATTCAAACGTAAACTTGTCGTTGAAATTTTCAACGATCATCTCGAAACTTTTTGGGCATCAATGGCAAGCTACTGTGGAAAAAATGTTGGAATTAGAAGTTGTAGATTTTGAACGGCGTGCGCGTGGCGAGCTAGCAAAGTGGCGCACTGTTATAACTCCCATGCCTTTCAATACAATACAGTGAAAATTGAATGCTTGCATTTATGCCTGGATCTGAATACATTGAAAAACACTGGACAAGGACATATAAGGAATGTGGGCGTGGTTAGCATAAAACCACTGTTGCTAAGGACAACAAAAAGTTTACTTTTCCCGATTTGTCCGAAACTGACGTCAATCCGTTCGTCCTCCCGAGGCAAACAAAACATAAAATGGTTGCTATGGAGATAAAATCAACAGAAAAGCCGCCATTTTGAAAAAAAGTGGGTTTTTTGTCAACTCATGACATGTAGCTTTCACCAATGGAGCAATGTGTTTTTCTGAGTAAGTTAATGATGCTGATCGCTATGCTAGCAGTTTTAGCCCTGTTAGCATAGCTAGCATAGTTAGCATAATTAGCATCTTAAACAATGTGTTTTTCTGAGTCAGTTGATGATGCTGATCGCTATGCTAGCAATTTTAGCCACATTAGCATAGCTAGCATAGTTAGCATAATTAGCATTTTAGGTAATGTGTTTTTCCGAGCGAGTTGATGATGCTGATCGCTATGCTAGCACTTTTAGCCACATTAGCATAGCTAGCATAGTTAGCATAATTAGCATTTTAGGTAATGTGTTTTTCCGAGCCAGTTGATGATGCTGATCGCTATGCTAGCACTTTTAGCCACATTAGCATAGCTAGCATAGTTAGCATAATTAGCATTTTAGGTAATGTGTTTTTCCGAGCGAGTTGATGATGCTGATCGCTATGCTAGCACTTTTAGCCACATTAGCATAGCTAGCATAGTTAGCATAATTAGCATTTTAGGTAATGTGTTTTTCCGAACGAGTTGATGATGCTGATCGCTATGCTAGCACTTTTAGCCAAATTAGCATAGCTAGCATGATTAGCATAGTTAGCATTATTAGCTTATAAAGCTTTTACTATCCCTCATCAAAGGTGGGCGGTGAGGGCGCTGAGGGCGGCGGTGGTGCGTAGAGTTGGGCGTGGAAGGCGGGTTGCGTCTGCGGGCCATACAACGCCGCTTGCGGCTTTAATTATGGCCCGCAGCAGTCACAACTGCAAGGACCATATTGTAACTGCTACGAGGGTCGAACACTCAAAAAGCCCCAAAACGTCAAAAAAACGCGTCAAAACGCCAAAAAATGGGGTCAAAAGTCGCCCAAAGCACAAAACAAGTCGACAATTGTGTAACGCAACAAAAAAAAACACACACACGCACAACACCAACGCACAAACGACAAAATTGTAGTCGCAAAAATGACGACAAAAACACGAAAAAGCCCCAAAAAGCCCTCAAAGGACGGGTTTAAAGCCAAAAAGACATGCCCAGCCTATAGTAAAAGACTGGCTGCATTGAAATACATAGGAAGCACCCTGGGGAAAAAACTTCTTATTGTTTTTCGATCGTTTCATTATTATTATTATTATTATTATTCCGCTTTCTTATCGCGCCTTTGAGCTCAAATTTGACCCCCGCCACATACCCGAAAACTCACCAAAATTGGCACACACCTAGGATAAATTGAAAATGAATTTTCGGCAAAGAGAACGTCACCCCCCCGAAGTCGATGACATCACGGCGAGCGTTCCCGTAAAAAAAATGAATGGGCCGAAAATCGCTTATGGGGCCAAAAAAAAATATTTTGAAATACAGTTACGAAACCAAAACACACTTGTTGGAGATATCCCAAAGAAGTTATGAAATCATTATGGGATGGCCACACGACCTACGGCTTGGCGGCCATTTTGTGGCGAACTCTGAGAAATGGCGATTTTCGTGTTTTTTGACAATATGGGAAAACGACACTTTTGTTTGAGCGATTTTCACGAAATCGGATACAGATGCCAACAGCTTGATTCTACAAATACCAGAGAAGTTTCGTTGACCTTTGACCTTGGGAAGGGGCGGCCATCTTGAATTTTCCGAAAAAAGCACCTTTAGTAATGGATACAAACGAAAACTCGTCCTAGGGATTTTTTTCGATCGTCTTGAAACTTCTCGGGCATCAATGGCAAGCTACTGTGGACAAAATGTTGGAATTAGAAGTTGTAGATTTTGAACGGCGTGCGCGTGGCGAATTCGCAACCGTCGCCATTTTAGCTAGCTCGCACATATTTTATCGGAATGTTGTGAAAATGAAATATGCGATTCCCTGGCCCACACTGAACAAAACGATGTCACATACGACAAAATCGATAAAGGAATGTGGCCGTGGTAAGCAAAAAACGATCGCAAAAAAAAGTGCTGACTCGGCAAAAAAAAAAAATTTCGGATTTTTTTTTAAGAATCGGCTAACGAAACCCAGATAACTTTGTTGGATATATCCAATCAAACTTTTGAAATCATTACGTGATGGCGACACGACCTATGGTTTGGCGGCCATTTTGTGCCAAAATCGGCCATTTTGAGATTTTCGCGTTTTTACACAATATGGAAAAATGAACTTTTTTTCGAGCGATTTTCACGAAATTTGACTCGCATGTCCCTAGCGTAAGTCTACAATCACCTCTGGAGTTTCGTCGACCTTTGACCTCGGGAAAAGGCCGCCATCTTGAATTTTCTATAAAAAACACCTTTACCACCAGATTCAAACGTAAACTTGTCGTTGGAATTTTCAACGATCATCTCGAAACTTTTTGGGCATCAATGGCAAGCTACTGTGGAAAAAATGTTGGAATTAGAAGTTGTAGATTTTGAACGGCGTGCGCGTGGCGAGCTAGCAAAGTGGCGCACTGTTATAACTCCCATGCCTTTCAATACAATACAGTGAAAATTGAATGCTTGCATTTATGCCTGGATCTGAATACATTGAAAAACACTGGACAAGGACATATAAGGAATGTGGGCGTGGTTAGCATAAAACCACTGTTGCTAAGGACAACAAAAAGTTTACTTTTCCCGATTTGTCCGAAACTGACGTCAATCCGTTCGTCCTCCCGAGGCAAACAAAACATAAAATGGTTGCTATGGAGATAAAATCAACAGAAAAGCCGCCATTTTGAAAAAAAGTGGGTTTTTTGTCAACTCATGACATGTAGCTTTCACCAATGGAGCAATGTGTTTTTCTGAGTAAGTTAATGATGCTGATCGCTATGCTAGCAGTTTTAGCCCTGTTAGCATAGCTAGCATAGTTAGCATAATTAGCATCTTAAACAATGTGTTTTTCTGAGTCAGTTGATGATGCTGATCGCTATGCTAGCAATTTTAGCCACATTAGCATAGCTAGCATAGTTAGCATAATTAGCATTTTAGGTAATGTGTTTTTCCGAGCCAGTTGATGATGCTGATCGCTATGCTAGCACTTTTAGCCACATTAGCATAGCTAGCATAGTTAGCATAATTAGCATTTTAGGTAATGTGTTTTTCCGAACGAGTTGATGATGCTGATCGCTATGCTAGCACTTTTAGCCACATTAGCATAGCTAGCATAGTTAGCATAATTAGCATTTTAGGTAATGTGTTTTTCCGAACGAGTTGATGATGCTGATCGCTATGCTAGCACTTTTAGCCACATTAGCATAACTAGCATAGTTAGCATAATTAGCATTTTAGGTAATGTGTTTTTCCGAGCGAGTTGATGATGCTGATCGCTATGCTAGCACTTTTAGCCAAATTAGCATAGCTAGCATAGTTAGCATAGTTAGCATTATTAGCTTATGCAGCTTTTCTATCCCTCATCAAAGGTGGGCGGTGAGGGGCGGTGAGGGCGGGCGGTGGTGCGTAGAGTTTGGGCGTGGAAGGCGGGTTGCGTCTGCGGGCCATACAACGCCGCTTGCGGCTTTAATTATTATTATCTGCTTTCTAACGGATCCGTTGAGCTCAAATTTGACCCCCGCCACATACCCGAAAACTCACCAAAATTGGCACACACCTGGATAAATTGCAAATGAATTTTCGGCAAAGAGAAACGTCACCCCCCCGAAGTCGATGACATCACGGCGAGCGTTTCCCCGTAAAAAAAAATGAATGGGCCGAAAATCTGCTTATGGGGCCAAAAAAAAAATATTTTGAAATACAGTTACGAAACAAAACACACGTGTTGGAGATATCCCAAAGAAGTTATGAAATCATTATGGGATGGCCACACGACCTACGGCTTGCGGCCATTTGTGGCGAACTTGAAGAAATGGCGATTTTCGTGTTTTTTGACAGTATGGGAAAACGACACTTTTGTTTGAGCGATTTTCACTGAAATCGGACACAGATGCCAACAGCTTGATTCTACAAATACCAGAGAAGTTTCGTTGACCTTTGACCTTGGGAAGGGGCGGCCATCTTGAATTTTCCGAAAAAAGCACCTTTAGTAATGGATACAAACGAAAACTCGTCCTAGGGATTTTTTTCGATCGTCTTGAAACTTCTCGGGCATCAATGGCAAGCTACTGTGGACAAAATGTTGGAATTAGAAGTTGTAGATTTTGAACGGCGTGCGCGTGGCGAATTCGCAACCGCCGCCATTTTAGCTAGCTCGCACATATTTTATCGGAATGTTGTGAAAATGAAATATGCGATTCCCTGGCCCACACTGAACAAAACGATGTCACATACGACAAAATCGATAAAGGAATGTGGCCGTGGTAAGCAAAAAACGATCGCAAAAAAAAGTGCTGACTCGGCAAAAAAAAAAAAATTTCGGATTTTTTTTTTAAGAATCGGCTAACGAAACCCAGATAACTTTGTTGGATATATCCAATCAAACTTTTGAAATCATTACGTGATGGCGACACGACCTATGGTTTGGCGGCCATTTTGTGCCAAAATCGGCCATTTTGAGATTTTCGCGTTTTTACACAATATGGAAAAATGAACTTTTTTTCGAGCGATTTTCACGAAATTTGACTCGCATGTCCCTAGCGTAAGTCTACAATCACCTCTGGAGTTTCGTCGACCTTTGACCTCGGGAAAAGGCCGCCATCTTGAATTTTCTATAAAAAACACCTTTACCACCAGATTCAAACGTAAACTTGTCGTTGAAATTTTCAACGATCATCTCGAAACTTTTTGGGCATCAATGGCAAGCTACTGTGGAAAAAATGTTGGAATTAGAAGTTGTAGATTTTGAACGGCGTGCGCGTGGCGAGCTAGCAAAGTGGCGCACTGTTATAACTCCCATGCCTTTCAATACAATACAGTGAAAATTGAATGCTTGCATTTATGCCTGGATCTGAATACATTGAAAAACACTGGACAAGGACATATAAGGAATGTGGGCGTGGTTAGCATAAAACCACTGTTGCTAAGGACAACAAAAAGTTTACTTTTCCCGATTTGTCCGAAACTGACGTCAATCCGTTCGTCCTCCCGAGGCAAACAAAACATAAAATGGTTGCTATGGAGATAAAATCAACAGAAAAGCCGCCATTTTGAAAAAATGGGTTTTTTGTCAACTCATGACATGTAGCTTTCACCAATGGAGCAATGTGTTTTTCTGAGTAAGTTAATGATGCTGATCGCTATGCTAGCAGTTTTAGCCGTTAGCATAGCTAGCATAGTTAGCATAATTAGCATCTTAAACAATGTGTTTTTCTGAGTCAGTTGATGATGCTGATCGCTATGCTAGCAATTTTAGCCACATTAGCATAGCTAGCATAGTTAGCATAATTAGCATTTTAGGTAATGTGTTTTTCCGAGCCAGTTGATGATGCTGATCGCTATGCTAGCACTTTTAGCCACATTAGCATAGCTAGCATGATTAGCATAGTTAGCATTATTAGCTTATGCAGCTTTTTCTATCCCTCATCAAAGGTGGGCGGTGAGGGTGGTGAGGGCGGTGAGGCGGCGGTGGTGCGTAGAGTTGGGCGTGGAAGGCGGGTTGCGTCTGCGGGCCATACAACGCCGCTTGCGGCTTTAATTATGGCCCGCAGCAGTCACAACTGCAAGGACCATATTGTAACTGCTACGAGGGTCGAACACTCAAAAAGCCCCAAAACGTCAAAAAAACGCGTCAAAACGCCAAAAAATGGGGTCAAAAGTCGCCCAAAGCACAAAACAAGTCGACAATTGTGTAACGCAACAAAAAAAACACACACACGCACAACACCAACGCACAAACGACAAAATTGTAGTCGCAAAAATGACGACAAACACGAAAAAGCCCCAAAAAGCCCTCAAAGGACGGGTTTAAAGCCAAAAAGACATGCCCAGCCTATAGTAAAAGACTGGCTGCATTGAAATACATAGGAAGCACCCTGGGGAAAAAACTTCTTATTGTTTTTCGAATGTTTATTATTATGGCCCGCAGCAGTCACAACTGCAAGGACCATATTGTAACTGCTACGAGGGTCGAACACTCAAAAGCCCCAAACGTCAAAAAAACGCGTCAAAACGCCAAAAAGGGGTCAAAAGTCGCCCAAAGCACAAAACAATCGACAATTGTGTAACGCAACAAAAAAACACACACACACGCACAACACCAACGCACAAACGACAAAATTGTAGTCGCAAAAATGACGACAAAAACACGAAAAAGCCCCAAAAAGCCCTCAAAGGACGGGTTTAAAGCCAAAAAGACATGCCCAGCCTATAGTAAAAGACTGGCTGCATTGAAATACATAGGAAGCACCCTGGGGAAAAAACTTCTTATTGTTTTTCGAATGTTTATTATGGCCCGCAGCAGTCACAACTGCAAGGACCATATTGTAACTGCTACGAGGGTCGAAGACTCAAAAGCCCCAAAACGTCAAAAAACGCGTCAAAACGCCAAAAAAATGGGGTCAAAAGTCGTCCAAAGCACAAACAAGTCGACAATTGTGTAACGCAACAAAAAAAACACACACACGCACAACACCAACGCACAAACGACAAAATTGTAGTCGCAAAAATGACGACAAAAACACGAAAAAGCCCCAAAAAGCCCTCAAAGGACGGGTTTAAAGCCAAAAAGACATGCCCAGCCTATAGTAAAAGACTGGCTGCATTGAAATACATAGGAAGCACCCTGGGGAAAAAACTTCTTATTGTTTTTCGAATGTTTTTTTATTATTATTTTCTTCTGGTTTCTAACGGATACTTTGAGCTCAAATTTGACCCCCGCCACATACCCGAAAACTCACCAAAATTGGCACACACCTGGGATAAATGTGAAATGAATTTTTGGCAAAGAGAACGTCACCCCCCCCACGACGATGACATCACGGCGAGCGTTCCCGTAAAAAAAATGAATGGGCCGAAAATCGCTTATGGGGCCAAAAAAAAATATTTTGAAATACAGTTACGAAACCAAACACACGTGTTGGAGATATCCCAAAGAAGTTATGAAATCATTATGGGATGGCCACACGACCTACGGCTTGGCGGCCATTTTGTGGCGAACTCTGAGAAATGGCGATTTTCGTGTTTTTTGACAATATGGGAAAACGACACTTTTGTTTGAGCGATTTTCACGAAATCGGACACAGATGCCAACAGCTTGATTCTACAAATACCAGAGAAGTTTCGTTGACCTTTGACCTTGGGAAGGGGCGGCCATCTTGAATTTTCCGAAAAAAGCACCTTTAGTAATGGATACAAACGAAAACTCGTCCTAGGGATTTTTTTCGATCGTCTTGAAACTTCTCGGGCATCAATGGCAAGCTACTGTGGACAAAATGTTGGAATTAGAAGTTGTAGATTTTGAACGGCGTGCGCGTGGCGAATTCGCAACCGTCCGCCATTTTAGCTAGCTCGCACATATTTTATCGGAATGTCTGTGAAAATGAAATATGCGATTCCCTGGCCCACACTGAACAAAACGATGTCACATACGACAAAATCGATAAAGGAATGTGGCCGTGGTAAGCAAAAAACGATCGCAAAAAAAAGTGCTGACTCGGCAAAAAAAAAAAATTTCGGATTTTTTTTTAAGAATCGGCTAACGAAACCCAGATAACTTTGTTGGATATATCCAATCAAACTTTTGAAATCATTACGTGATGGCGACACGACCTATGGTTTGGCGGCCATTTTGTGCCAAAATCGGCCATTTTGAGATTTTCGCGTTTTTACACAATATGGAAAAATGAACTTTTTTTCGAGCGATTTTCACGAAATTTGACTCGCATGTCTCTAGCGTCAGTCTACAATCACCTCTGGAGTTTCGTTGACCTTTGACCTCGGGAAAAAGCCGCCATCTTGAATTTTCTATAAAAAACACCTTTACCACCAGATTCAAACGTAAACTTGTCGTTGGAATTTTCAACGATCATCTCGAAACTTTTTGGGCATCAATGGCAAGCTACTGTGGAAAAAAATGTTGGAATTAGAAGTTGTAGATTTTGAACGGCGTGCGCGTGGCGAGCTAGCAAAGTGGCGCACTGTTATAACTCCCATGCCTTTCAATACAATACAGTGAAAATTGAATGCTTGCATTTATGCCTGGATCTGAATACATTGAAAAACACTGGACAAGGACATATAAGGAATGTGGGCGTGGTTAGCATAAAACCACTGTTGCTAAGGACAACAAAAAGTTTACTTTTCCCGATTTGTCCGAAACTGACGTTAATCCGTTCGTCCTCCCGAGGCAAACAAAACATAAAATGGTTGCTATGGAGATAAAATCAACAGAAAAGCCGCCATTTTGAAAAAAAGTGGGTTTTTTGTCAACTCATGACATGTAGCTTTCACCAATGGAGCAATGTGTTTTTCTGAGTAAGTTAATGATGCTGATCGCTATGCTAGCAGTTTTAGCCACTGTTAGCATAGCTAGCATAGTTAGCATAATTAGCATCTTAAACAATGTGTTTTTCTGAGTCAGTTGATGATGCTGATCGCTATGCTAGCACTTTTAGCCACATTAGCATAGCTAGCATAGTTAGCATAATTAGCATTTTAGGTAATGTGTTTTTTCCTGAGCAGTTGATGATGCTGATCGCTATGCTAGCAATTTTAGCCACATTAGCATAGCTAGCATAGTTAGCATAATTAGCATTTTAGGTAATGTGTTTTTCCGAGCCAGTTGATGATGCTGATCGCTATGCTAGCACTTTTAGCCACATTAGCATAGCTAGCATAGTTAGCATAATTAGCATTTTAGGTAATGTGTTTTTCCGAGCGAGTTGATGATGCTGATCGCTAATGCTAGCACTTTAGCCACATTAGCATAGCTAGCATAGTTAGCATAATTAGCATTTTAGGTAATGTGTTTTTCCGAGCGAGTTGATGATGCTGATCGCTATGCTAGCACTTTTAGCCACTATTAGCATAGCTAGCATAGTTAGCATAATTAGCATTTTAGGTAATGTGTTTTTCCGAACGAGTTGATGATGCTGATCGCTATGCTAGCACTTTTAGCCAAATTAGCATAGCTAGCATGATTAGCATAGTTAGCATTATTAGCTATGCAAGCTTTTACTATCCCTTCATCAAAGGTGGGCGGTGAGGGCGGTGAGGGCGGTGAGGGCGGCGGTGGTGCGTAGAGTTGGGCGTGGAAGGCGGGTTGCGTCTGCGGGCCATACAACGCCGCTTGCGGCTTTAATTATTATTCTTCTCTTTCTAACGGATCCGTTGAGCTCAAATTTGACCCCCGCCACATACCCGAAAACTCACCAAAATTGGCACACACCTAGGATAAATTGAAAATGAATTTTCGGCAAAGAGAACGTCACCCCCCCGAAGTCGATGACATCACGGCGAGCGTTCCCGTAAAAAAAATGAATGGGCCGAAAATCGCTTATGGGGCCAAAAAAAAATATTTTGAAATACAGTTACGAAACCAAAACACAGCGTGTTGGAGATATCCCAAAGAAGTTATGAAATCATTATGGGATGGCCACACGACCTACGGCTTGGCGGCCATTTTGTGGCGAACTCTGAGAAATGGCGATTTTCGTGTTTTTTGACAATATGGGAAAACGACACTTTTGTTTGAGCGATTTTCATGAAATCGGATACAGATGCCAACAGCTTGATTCTACAAATACCAGAGAAGTTTCGTTGACCTTTGACCTTGGGAAGGGGCGGCCATCTTGAATTTTCCGAAAAAAGCACCTTTAGTAATGGATACAAACGAAAACTCGTCCTAGGGATTTTTTTCGATCGTCTTGAAACTTCTCGGGCATCAATGGCAAGCTACTGTGGACAAAATGTTGGAATTAGAAGTTGTAGATTTTGAACGGCGTGCGCGTGGCGAATTCGCAACCGTCCGCCATTTTAGCTAGCTCGCACATATTTTATCGGAATGTTGTGAAAATGAAATATGCGATTCCCTGGCCCACACTGAACAAAACGATGTCACATACGACAAAATCGATAAAGGAATGTGGCCGTGGTAAGCAAAAAACGATCGCAAAAAAAAGTGCTGACTCGGCAAAAAAAAAAAATTTCGGATTTTTTTTTAAGAATCGGCTAACGAAACCCAGATAACTTTGTTGGATATATCCAATCAAACTTTTGAAATCATTACGTGATGGCGACACGACCTATGGTTTGGCGGCCATTTTGTGCCAAAATCGGCCATTTTGAGATTTTCGCGTTTTTACACAATATGGAAAAATGAACTTTTTTTCGAGCGATTTTCACGAAATTTGACTCGCATGTCCCTAGCGTAAGTCTACAATCACCTCTGGAGTTTCGTCGACCTTTGACCTCGGGAAAAGGCCGCCATCTTGAATTTTCTATAAAAAACACCTTTACCATCAGATTCAAACGTAAACTTGTCGTTGGAATTTTCAACGATCATCTCGAAACTTTTTGGGCATCAATGGCAAGCTACTGTGGAAAAAATGTTGGAATTAGAAGTTGTAGATTTTGAACGGCGTGCGCGTGGCGAGCTAGCAAAGTGGCGCACTGTTATAACTCCCATGCCTTTCAATACAATACAGTGAAAATTGAATGCTTGCATTTATGCCTGGATCTGAATACATTGAAAAACACTGGACAAGGACATATAAGGAATGTGGGCGTGGTTAGCATAAAACCACTGTTGCTAAGGACAACAAAAAGTTTACTTTTCCCGATTTGTCCGAAACTGACGTCAATCCGTTCGTCCTCCCGAGGCAAACAAAACATAAAATGGTTGCTATGGAGATAAAATCAACAGAAAAGCCGCCATTTTGAAAAAAAGTGGGTTTTTTGTCAACTCATGACATGTAGCTTTCACCAATGGAGCAATGTGTTTTTCTGAGTAAGTTAATGATGCTGATCGCTATGCTAGCAGTTTTAGCCACTGTTAGCATAGCTAGCATAGTTAGCATAATTAGCATCTTAAACAATGTGTTTTTCTGAGTCAGTTGATGATGCTGATCGCTATGCTAGCAATTTTAGCCACATTAGCATAGCTAGCATAGTTAGCATAATTAGCATTTAGGTAATGTGTTTTCCGAACGAGTTGATGATGCTGATCGCTATGCTAGCACTTTTAGCCAAATTAGCATAGCTAGCATGATAGCATAGTTAGCATTATTAGCTTATGCAGCTTTTTTCCCCATCAAAGGTGGGCGGTGAGGGCGGTGAGGGCGGCGGTGGTGCGTAGAGTTGGGCGTGGAAGGCGGGTTGCGTCTGCGGGCCATACAACGCCGCTTGCGGCTTTAATTATGGCCCGCAGCAGTCACAACTGCAAGGACCATATTGTAACTGCTACGAGGGTCGAACACTCAAAAGCCCCAAAACGTAAAAAAAAACGCGTCAAAACGCCAAAAAATGGGGTCAAAAGTCGCCCAAAGCACAAAACAAGTCGACAATTGTGTAACGCAACAAAAAAAAACACACACACGCACAACACCAACGCACAAACGACAAAATTGTAGTCGCAAAAATGACGACAAAAACACGAAAAAGCCCCAAAAAGCCCTCAAAGGACGGGTTTAAAGCCAAAAAGACATGCCCAGCCTATAGTAAAAGACATGGCTGCATTGAAATACATAGGAAGCACCCTGGGGAAAAAACTTCTTATTGTTTTTCGAATGTTTATTATTATTATGGCCCGCAGCAGTCACAACTGCAAGGACCATATTGTAACTGCTACGAGGGTCGAACACTCAAAAAGCCCCAAAACGTCAAAAAAACGCGTCAAAACGCCAAAAAATGGGGTCAAAAGTCGCCCAAAGCACAAAACAAGTCGACAATTGTGTAACGCAACAAAAAAAAACACACACACGCACAACACCAACGCACAAACGACAAAATTGTAGTCGCAAAAATGACGACAAAAACACGAAAAAGCCCCAAAAAGCCCTCAAAGGACGGGTTTAAAGCCAAAAAGACATGCCCAGCCTATAGTAAAAGACATGGCTGCATTGAAATACATAGGAAGCACCCTGGGGAAAAAACTTCTTATTGTTTTTCGAATGTTTCATTATTATTATTATTCTTCTGTTTCTAACGGATCCGTTGAGCTCAAATTTGACCCCCGCCACATACCCGAAAACTCACCAAAATTGGCACACACCTAGGATAAATTGAAATGAATTTTCGGCAAAGAGAACGTCACCCCCCCGAAGTCGATGACATCACGGCGAGCGTTCCCGTAAAAAAAATGAATGGGCCGAAAATCTGCTTATGGGGCCAAAAAAAAATATTTTGAAATACAGTTACGAAACCAAAACACACTTGTTGGAGATATCCCAAAGAAGTTATGAAATCATTATGGGATGGCCACACGACCTACGGCTTGGCGGCCATTTTGTGGCGAACTCTGAGAAATGGCGATTTTCGTGTTTTTTGACAATATGGGAAAACGACACTTTTGTTTGAGCGATTTTCATGAAATCGGATACAGATGCCAACAGCTTGATTCTACAAATACCAGAGAATTTCGTTGACCTTTGACCTTGGGAAGGGGCGGCCATCTTGAATTTTCCGAAAAAAGCACCTTTAGTAATGGATACAAACGAAAACTCGTCCTAGGGATTTTTTTCGATCGTCTTGAAACTTCTCGGGCATCAATGGCAAGCTACTGTGGACAAAATGTTGGAATTAGAAGTTGTAGATTTTGAACGGCGTGCGCGTGGCGAATTCGCAACCGTCCGCCATTTTAGCTAGCTCGCACATATTTTATCGGAATGTTGTGAAAATGAAATATGCGATTCCCTGGCCCACACTGAACAAAACGATGTCACATACGACAAAATCGATAAAGGAATGTGGCCGTGGTAAGCAAAAAACGATCGCAAAAAAAAGTGCTGACTCGGCAAAAAAAAAAATTTCGGATTTTTTTTTAAGAATCGGCTAACGAAACCCAGATAACTTTGTTGGATATATCCAATCAAACTTTTGAAATCATTACGTGATGGCGACACGACCTATGGTTTGGCGGCCATTTTGTGCCAAAATCGGCCATTTTGAGATTTTCGCGTTTTTACACAATATGGAAAAATGAACTTTTTTTCGAGCGATTTTCACGAAATTTGACTCGCATGTCCCTAGCGTAAGTCTACAATCACCTCTGGAGTTTCGTCGACCTTTGACCTCGGGAAAAGGCCGCCATCTTGAATTTTCTATAAAAAACACCTTTACCACCAGATTCAAACGTAAACTTGTCGTTGAATTTTCAACGATCATCTCGAAACTTTTTGGGCATCAATGGCAAGCTACTGTGAAAAAATGTTGGAATTAGAAGTTGTAGATTTTGAACGGCGTGCGCGTGGCGAGCTAGCAAAGTGGCGCACTGTTATAACTCCCATGCCTTTCAATACAATACAGTGAAAATTGAATGCTTGCATTTATGCCTGGATCTGAATACATTGAAAAACACTGGACAAGGACATATAAGGAATGTGGGCGTGGTTAGCATAAAACCACTGTTGCTAAGGACAACAAAAAGTTTACTTTTCCCGATTTGTCCGAAACTGACGTCAATCCGTTCGTCCTCCCGAGGCAAACAAAACATAAAATGGTTGCTATGGAGATAAAATCAACAGAAAAGCGGCCATTTTGAAAAAAAGTGGGTTTTTTGTCAACTCATGACATGTAGCTTTCACCAATGGAGCAATGTGTTTTTCTGAGTAAGTTAATGATGCTGATCGCTATGCTAGCAGTTTTAGCCCTGTTAGCATAGCTAGCATAGTTAGCATAATTAGCATCTTAAACAATGTGTTTTTCTGAGTCAGTTGATGATGCTGATCGCTATGCTAGCAATTTTAGCCACATTAGCATAGCTAGCATAGTTAGCATAATTAGCATTTTAGGTAATGTGTTTTTCTGAGCGAGTTGATGATGCTGATCGCTATGCTAGCACTTTTAGCCACATTAGCATAGCTAGCATAGTTAGCATAATTAGCATTTTAGGTAATGTGTTTTTCTGAATATGTTGATAATGGTGATCGCTATGCTAGCACTTTTAGCCACATTAGCATAGCTAGCATAGTTAGCATAATTAGCATTTTAGGTCAATGTGTTTTTAGGAGAGAGTTGATGATGCTGATCGCAATGCTAGCACTTTTAGCCAAATTAGCATAGCTAGCATGATTAGCATAGTTAGCATTATTAGCTTATGCAGCTTTTACTATCCCTCATCAAAGGTGGGCGGTGAGGGCGGCGGTGGTGCGTAGAGTTGGGCGTGGAAGGCGGGTTGCGTCTGCGGGCCATACAACGCCGCTTGCGGCTTTAATTATTATTATTATTATTCTTCTTCTTTCTAACGGATCCGTTGAGCTCAAATTTGACCCCCGCCACATACCCGAAAACTCACCAAAATTGGCACACACCTAGGATAAATTGAAAATGAATTTTCGGCAAAGAGAACGTCACCCCCCCAAAGTCGATGACATCACGGCGAGCGTTCCCGTAAAAAAAATGAATGGGCCGAAATTTGCTTATGGGGCCAAAAAAAAATATTTTAAATTAGAGCTACGAAACCTGAACACGTGTGTTGGAGATATCCCAAAGAAGTTATGAAATCATTATGGGATGGCCACACGACCTACGGCTTGGCGGCCATTTTGTGGCGAACTCTGAGAAATGGCGATTTTCGTGTTTTTTGACAATATGGGAAAACGACACTTTTGTTTGAGCGATTTTCACGAAATCGGACACACATGCCACCAGCTAGATTCTACAACTACCAGAGAAGTTTCGTTGACCTTTGACCTTGGGAAGGGGCGGCCATCTTGAATTTTCATAAAAAAGCACCTTTAGTAATGGATACAAACGAAAACTCGTCCTAGGGATTTTTTTCGATCGTCTTGAAACTCCTCGGGCATCAATGGCAAGCTACTGTGGACAAAATGTTGGAATTAGAAGTTGTAGATTTTGAACGGCGTGCGCGTGGCGAGCTAGCAAAGTGGCGCACTGTTATAACTCCCATGCCTTTCAACACAATACAGTGAAAATTGAATGCATGCATTTATGCCTGAATCTGAATACATTGAAAAAGACTGGATATGGACATATAAGGAATGTGGGCGTGGTTAGCATAAAACCACTGTTGCTAAGGAAAACAAAAAGTTTACTTTTCCCGATTCGTCCGAAACTGATGTCAATCCGTTCGTCCTCCCGAGGCAAACAAAACATAAAATGGTTGCTATGGAGATAAAATCAAAAGGAAAGCGGCCATTTTGAAAAAAAGGGGTTTTTTATGAACTCATGACATATAGCTTTCACCAATGGAGCAATGTGCTTTTCTGGGTAAGTTAATGATGCTGATCGCTATGCTAGCACTTTTAGCCACGTTAGCATAGCTAGCATAGTTAGCATAATTAGCATTTTAGGTAATGTGTTTTTCCGAGCCAGTTGATGATGCTGATCGCTATGCTAGCACTTTTAGCCACATTAGCATAGCTAGCATAGTTAGCATAATTAGCATTTTAGGTAATGTGTTTTTCCGAGCGAGTTGATGATGCTGATCGCTATGCTAGCAATTTTAGCCACATTAGCATAGCTAGCATAGTTAGCATAATTAGCATTTTAGGTAATGTGTTTTTCCGAGCGAGTTGAATGATGCTGATCGCTATGCTAGCACTTTTGGGCCACATTAGCATAGCTAGCATAGTTTAGCATAATTAGCATTTTAGGTATGTGTTTTTCTGAACGAGTTGATGATGCTGATTGCTATGCTAGCACTTTTAGCCAAATTAGCATAGCTAGCATAGATAGCATAGTATAGCATTATTAGCTTATGCAGGCTTTTCTATCCCTCATCAAAGGTGGGCGGTGAGGGCGGTGAGGGCGGCGGTGGTGCGTAGAGTTGGGCGTGGAAGGCGGGTTGCGTCTGCGGGCCATACACGCCGCTTGCGGCTTTAATTATGGCCCGCAGCAGTCACAACTGCAAGGACCATATTGTAACTGCTACGAGGGGTCGAACACTCAAAAAGCCCAAAACGTCAAAAAAACGGCGTCAAAACGCCAAAAAATGGGGTCAAAAGTCGCCCAAAGCACAAAACAACAACAATTGTGTAACGCAAACAAAAAAAAAAACACACACACGCACCAACCCAACGCACAAACGACAAAATTGTAGTCGCAAAATGACGACAAAAACACGAAAAAAGCCCCAAAAAGCCCTCAAAGGACGGGTTTAAAGCCAAAAAGACATGGCCCAGCCTATAGTAAAAGACTGGCTGCATTGAAATACATAGGAAGCACCCTGGGGAAAAAACTTCTTATTGTTTTTCTGCTTCGTTTCATTATTATTATGGCCCGCAGCAGTCACAACTGCAAGGACCATATTGTAACTGCTACGAGGGTCGAACACTCAAAAAGCCCAAAACGTCAAAAAAAAACGCGTCAAAACGCCAAAAAATGGGGTCAAAAGTCGCCCAAAGCACAAAACAAGTCGACAATTGTGTAACGCAACAAAAAAACACACACACGCACAACACCAACGCACAAACGACAAAATTGTAGTCGCAAAAATGACGACAAAAACACGAAAAAGCCCTCAAAAAGCCCTCAAAGGACGGGTTTAAAGCAAAAAGACATGCCCAGCCTATAGTAAAAGACATGGCTGCATTGAAATACATAGGAAGCACCCTGGGGAAAAAACTTCTTATTGTTTTTCGAAGTTTTTTTATTATTATTATGGCCCGCAGCAGTCACAACTGCAAGGACCATATTGTAACTGCTACGAGGGTCGAACACTCAAAAAGCCCCAAAACGTCAAAAAAACGCGTCAAAACGCCAAAAAATGGGGTCAAAAGTCGCCCAAAGCACAAAACAAGTCGACAATTGTGTAACGCAACAAAAAAAAAACACACACACGCACAACACCAACGCACAAACGACAAATTGTAGTCGCAAAAATGACGACAAAATCACGAAAAAGCTCCAAAAAAGCCCTCAAAGGACGGGTTTAAAGCCCAAAAGACATGCTCAGCCTATAGTAAAAAACAGGCCGCATTGAAATACATAGGAAGCACCCTGGGGAAAAAACTTCTTATTGTTTTTGCTTCGTTTCATTATTATTATTCTTCTTCTTTCTTTCTTCCACTTTGAGCGAAAATTTGACCCCCGCCACATACCCGAAAACTCACCAAAATTGGCACACACCTAGGATAAATTAAAAATGAATTTTCGGCAAAGAGAACTTCACCCCCCCGAAGTCGATGACATCACGGCGAGCGTTCCCGTAAAAAAAATGAATGGGCCGAAATTGCTTATGGGGCCAAAAAAAAATATTTTGAAATACAGTTATAAAACCAAAACACGTGTGTTGGAGATATCCCAAAGAAGTTATGAAATCATTATGGGATGGCCACACGACCTACGGCTTGGCGGCCATTTTGTGGCGAACTCAGAGAAATGGCGATTTTCGTGTTTTTCGACAATATGGAAAAACGACACTTTGTTTGAGCGATTTTCACGAAATCGGATACAGATGCCAACAGCTTGATTCTACAAATACCAGAGAAATTTTGTTGACCTTTGACCTTGGGAAGGGGCGGCCATCTTGAATTTTCCGAAAAAAGCACCTTTAGTAATGGATACAACGAAAACTCGTCCTAGGGATTTTTTTCGATCGTCTTGAAACTTCTCGGGCATCAATGGCAAGCTACTGTGGACAAAATGTTGGAATTAGAAGTTGTAGATTTTGAACGGCGTGCGCGTGGCGAATTCGCAACCGTCGCCATTTTAGCTAGGTCGCACATATTTTATCGGAATGTTGTGAAATGAAATATGACGATTCCCTGGCCCACACTGAACAAAACGGTGTCACTTACGACAAAATCCGATAAAGGAATATGGGCCGTGGTAAGCAAAAAACGATCGCAAAAAAAAGTGCTGACTCGGCAAAAAAAAAAAATTCGGATTTTTTTTTTAAGAATCGGCTAACGAAACCCAGATAACTTTGTTGGATATATCCAATCAAACTTTTGAAATCATTACGTGATGGCGACACGACCTATGGTTTGGCGGCCATTTTGTGCCAAAATCGGCCATTTTGAGATTTTCGTCGTTTTTACACAATATGGAAAAATGAACTTTTTTTTCGAGCGATTTTTCACGAAATTTGACTCGCATGTCCCTAGCGTAAGTCTACAATCACCTCTGGAGTTTTCGTCGACCTTTGACCTCGGGAAAAAGGCCGCCATCTTGAATTTTCTATAAAAAACACCTTTACCATCCTGATTCAAACGTAAACTTGTCGTTGGAATTTTACGATCATCTCGAAACTTTTTGGGCATCAATGGCATGCTACTGTGGAAAAAATGTTGGAATTAGAAGTTGTAGATTTGAACGGCTGTGCGGTGGCGAGCTATGCAAAGTGGCGCACTGTTATAACGCCCATGCCTTTTCAATACAAAACAGTGAAAATTGAAATGCTTGCATTTTATGCCCTGGATCTGAATACATTGAAACACACTGTAAAAGGAACATATAAGGAATGTTGGGCGTGGTTAGCATAAAACCACTGTTGCTAAGGACAAAAAAAGTTATTTTCCCCGATTTGTCCGAAACTGACGGTAATCCGTTCGTCCTCCCGAGGCAAACAAAACATAAAATGGTTGGCTATGGAGATAAAATCACAGAAAAGCCGCCATTTTGAAAAAAAGTGGTTTTTTTGTCAACTCATGACATGAGCTTTCACCAATGGAGCAATGTGTTTTTCTGAGTAAGTTAATGATGCTGATCGCTATGCTAGCAGTTTTAGCCCTGTTAACATAGCTAGCACAGTTAGCATAATTAGCATCTTAAACAATGTGTTTTTTTGAGTCAGTTGATGATGCTGATCGCTATGCTAGCAATTTTAGCCATATTAGCATAGCTAGCATAGTTAGCATAATTAGCATTTTAGGTAATGTGTTTTTCCGAGCGAGTTGATGATGCTGATCGCTATGCTAGCACTTTTAGCCACAATTA
>JALJSC010000232.1:0-61609 GCA_023969325.1 Oryzias curvinotus
ATAATAATACACTGTCTCTGTGTGCATGTGTGTGTGTGTGTGCATAGGTATGTAACTGAGCTTCTTGGTGGAGAGGCCAATGTCTCCTGTTCTGTGGTACTACCGTCTCTCTGCCACTTGCGTCTCAGGATGGAAGCCTGTGATGAGGACCCTGCATATGTGGTGAGATTCAAGACCAAGTTCAAGGAGGACCTAGCATCCCGTCAGGAACAGCTCAACAATGCATGGCTCCAGATTGCTACAGTTTTGGATCCTCGTTTTAAAGATTTAAAATTTCTGCCCAAGACAGACAGGGAAGCGGTGTGGACCACACTTGAAGGGATGCTGCAACAAGAATCACCCAGAAAGTCTTCACAGACACATGATGATGGGCCACCCAGGAAGAAAATCAGCCTTCTGCAAATGGGCTCAGATTCAGAATCAGAAGATGACGAGGTCCAACCTGCCATACAGAGGTACAGAGCAGAGCCCACATTAAACTGGAGGGACTGCCCCTTGAGGTGGTGGGCATCTATTCAGGAGCCCATGAGAAGCTGGCCACACTAGCTTACAAATATCTAGCCACTCCTGCAACCACTGTTCCCTGTGAACGGCTTTTCTCAGTTGCAGGTCACATTGTGAACAAGAAAAGGTCAGCTTTATTCAGAAAATGTGAAAAAGTTAGTGTTGCCTCAGCAACTGGCTGAAAGATATAAAGCTCAGTAGATTTGAAAGGTAATGTTCAAACCAAAAGACCCCGTTTCAGTGCAACATGTTATTGACAACTTTGAGCAAGTGGATTATAGAATGGAGGAAAAGGTCAAATATTGTTCTTTGGTTTGAAAAGTTTTATTGAACATGTTTTTTTTCCACATAAAACACAACAGATGACACAAATTGTGCAAAAAATGTGGTAGGCCACTGTTATGATTTGACTTCATTTATTTCTTTCTGTTCAATGCTGTTAATTGTACATCCTGGTTAAGAGGAATGCCAAAGAGGAAGCAATGGGACATACCAAAACAACGTTATGGTGTGTAGTCTGTTTCAGCTTGATTTAAAACACCAATTATTTGGCTGTGTTAATAAACGGACATAATATGAAAAATATGTATCTGTGTCCATTATTTATCTTTTGGTATGCATTCAGGAAAGAAAATGGTTAGGGTTCAGGTGAAATTGCAAAAAGTGATTAATCCTGATTATCACACTGAAAATTCTGATTAATTTGATTAAAATTTTTAGTCATTTGACAGCCTAATTTTTTTTTTTTGGGGGGGGGGATTATAGTTTTATTTAATAAATCTAACTCAACATCTCTGGTCAACTCTGGGTCTGTGGTGGATTGAGGAATACAATCCGTGTGTGTGTGAGACGGTGGGTAAAATTGACTATTTTTGTGCCCTGTGCGTAATGTCCCCCCCCCCCCCCCCCCCCATGTTGATCGTATATAGTTTTACTCGATTTTGAGTGCTAACTTGCCGCTATCATAGACAGCACTAATGGTACTTTTTTTTTTTACTGACTCAAGTAATTGAGCCGTTTTGTTACAAAGGTTTTGTCCGTTTTCGGGGAATTGTGGGACGTGACGTCACGATCTCGGTTTTGATTGGTCGTCTTAGTTCCGGTTCTCATTCTGGTGGTCTTGTCAGAGGTGTAAAGATGTTGGCAGATTCTTTAGTTCCTGGCGCCGATGTTATGATATTGAGTCACTGACCATGTGAGTGATTGCTCAGTTTATTGTATTTTGTTGTGGGCTTTGTTCTGCATGTGGCGGGGGAGGAGTGTAGCCGATGTTGCTAATCGGGAGGTTGCCTAAAGTTGGGAAAATCTTTTTAAAACAGTCGTTTACCTCCTTCCCATTTTTTAACCGTGCAGTATAACTACCGACATTTTTCCGGTGAAAACATCGGTGGTCAAAAACCAAAAAGGGTTCTACTGCTGCATTCACACCGGCTGTAGGCAGCGGTATCAGAAACGCGCATTCAGCCGGTGAAGGCAGCCCACGACCGGATTCAAAAACACGTGCATAGCGACGCGTGAACGGGAGATCTGAAGGCGGAAGCGCGGAATTCGGGTTGTCGTGCGTTTGCATAGAGTTTCCAATGAAAGTGGCTGCTTGAACGCGTTTCTACCGCGGCTGGTTCAATTCAAATGCAATACCGGCAAATCTTCAGCAACCGCAGGAGAACGACAGCTGAGTTATTTTCCTTTGAAGGGAGACTGTCGCTGCCAGTGGCGCCTCCAGAAATCTTTCATGGGGGGGCCGGTAGGGGGCCACATTAAATCTTGGGGTGGCACACAAAAACCATGAGCTATATTTTTAAAATTCATTCTACCAAACGTAGTAAAACAACCTTTAGAAAACCAACAGAAAGATAAATGCCTACTGATATTTTTGTAGAACATGAACTTATAGTAGATACTACTAGTATAATAACTAATAGATACTAGTAGATACCATTAGTAGATACTACTACTGATATATATTTATATATTTTTTTTGTTTATATTTCATGCTTAGGTGTGTCTGCTTGGGGTGTTTGGCTCTTGACTGGGAGATATCTATAAAGAACAAAAAATGAAATCTGTTGTTCTGAAATAATAATAAAAATATCCTTCCATGGTAAATATTAATTCTATCTGTAGACATTTCTATTCAGACTAATAATCATGACACAGTTTTATTATTAGGGTAACATCATTCTAACTTCACCTGTTGGTTCAGGATCAGGTGGAGCTCCTGCTTATGCTGAGTTCTGCTTTGTTTCTCTGACCAATGATGCTGACTGTCCTTCATCTGATGCCGTCTCATCTTTGTCTTCCTCATTCTCTTCTGTCATTCATGCTGCTCTGTCTCATCTTCCTCCTCACTAGGGTTGTGCCGATGGACGATATCATCGTCCATCGTGATGGGTGACTGACATCCCGATGGAGAGACCACCATCGTGATGCCACGCCCCCGCCACGTTGCGAGTGGACCCCATAAGCCGCGGTTACATGTACAAAATATCTTGATGGGATCAATGGTCGGATTAGAATCCAACCGTGTACATGGGCCCAGAAAAATGTTTTCAGAATATAAAAACGTTCACTACGGTCACACTTTCCGTCGGAATAAAAAACCGGAAGGATAGAAATTCCGCCAGCGGCTTTTTTTTTTTTCAAACTTTATTGAATGTAACAATTAAATACAAAACGACAGCGCCGAGCGGCTATATTCATTGACATGTCAGCTCGGTAAAATACTAGATGATCTTCTAAACGTGCTTTTAATAATGTTACGGTTATTATGAAACACCTGTTCGCTCATCATTTGAATCTTAATCCGTGTTGTCAGCGCTTTTTCTGAGCGCTGTTGTTAGCCCATGTTAGCATACTGCTATGCTAACATGGGCTAACAACATTAGCTTTGGGTGGCGCTGCATCCTGTGAATAACATCAGCCGTTATTTAGTCGGGACACGACTGGAAACACAAATCCACGTCATTGTTTGAATGTTTTCTAAGGACTGAGCGACATTTCTGCTTTGAAGCTCAAACCGCTGTGTGTGCTGACGATCCGAGCTGTGCTCAGACACTCACTTTTAGCTGCGGGACGGATCGCAGTCTTAAATCTCCCACACATACCGCTCATGTACCCCCCCCCCCTTCCCATCAAACACAAAGCTGTAAGTCCGCACTCCGCCGGTCCACTTTGCTAGTTAAGTGCAGGAGCGGACTACTTCTTTTCTATTTTGTTTGTTACTTTTTTTGTTGAAGTCACTTCCCTCAGTTTATACTGGATCACGCGGATGAGTCATTAGTTGGGAAATAAAATGAAAAAAGCAAAAAAACGAATAGCAGTTATATAACAACGAAAAATGTTTTTAACCCCCCCCCGACGATGTCATCGTCCATCCCGATGGTTGACAGCAAACATCGTCAACGGCCAATTTAGGGGACATCGCCCAACCCTACTCCTCACTACTCCTCTGTCTCCCCTCCATCTCTTTCCCTCTTTCTGCTGTACTTTTCTTCTTAAAATTAGAATATATGTTGAATTTCTCTTCATTCTCTGAAACTTGACAGACACAAGCATCAACTAATGACTATAGGTAACCCTGTGGAAACAAAAACACATCCAAATGTTGCGGTAACACAACAACCAGGGACATCCTTTTTACGTATTAGTAAATAGTAATGGCACATCCACCACCGCTGATGATGATGTGGCGTATTTGCACCAAGTATTTGCAAACAATATAGATCTAAAGTACAGTAAACAGATTGTTAAAGACCCACGGAAAATATTTAACAGGAAAAGAAACGTAGCATTTTGAGATGTGTGATTGTGTGTGTATGTGCATGCGTTCTCTCGCGCACGCGTGTGTGCGTGCTGAAACCGGTGCTCGCGCGATGCAGGAAGAGAGGGGGGAGAGCGCGTGTGAGGGTGTGGAGCGCATGCACGCGCGGTCAGTCGCCGTTTTGGACTTAAGGAAAAAGTAACAAAGAACGTTCATCTTTAGTGACTGAGTGGTTCTTTAGTCTGACCGGCCCGGAGGCTCTGAGGGTTCGAACGCGGAAGTGAACCCCGCGTCTTCTTCATATTCTGCGTCCAGCGGCTCGTCTGTAGATTAGAGGTAAGATCGGGCCTAAAAAATCCGGCCCGACCCGACACAGGCCCGCGGGCATTAAAGCCGAACTCGGACCGAACCCGACCAATTAACTTGATTTGCAGGACCGAGCCCGAAGCAAACCCAAAATTTCAATGTATCCCATAGGATTTTTGGCAGAAAAAATTGCCAGATTTCTTAAAGGTAAAATATTCTACATATTTTTATGATCATGAACGTTTTTTTTCTTTCTAACAGAGAGTGGTCGCTGCAGCCGCGCGCGTATAAGCTGCTGTTGTGGCATAGAGTTCAGCTGGAAGCTCTGCGCATAGGTTCCTCCCTCCATGACAAATGCATTTGATCAATGAAATAACGCTGGAACACAGAAGAAGAGGCCAGACAGAGAGAGTGACAGAGAGATCTGGATGATAAGCACTCGCTTCATTACGCGGAGAAATACTGCAGCCGCGGCGGTGCGCGTTTGCCTTTTCAGCTCCTCTGTCTGAAGTTTCTCCTTGACTTCCTGCTGCTCCATATCGGGGATCCCTAAACAAAATAGATGCGGACTTGGGGAGGGAAGATTACGTTCACGACACGTGCGCAGAGCTGCGGGTGGCCGGCGCCCCCCCTCGTTCTGCCAGTTGCTGGACCACAGTGTATGTCAATCAACGGTGGGCTGGTGACTGTTGGAGGGGGCGGGGTCTACCTGTGTGTGTGTGGGTGTGTGTGGGTGTGTGTGCGGTGAACGTTCTCCCTCTGAGTCAGAAGCTGGCTGTGCCTTTCGGTTCGTGCGGTAACCGTTCTGACGTTCAGGATTAATAAAGAGCTGTTGGACAACCGCCGCCTGAGGAGCTTCTTTGCAGACATTACAATATATTTATTAAAAAAGTCAGCAAGAGAGAAGCCCGGCCCGAACCGACCCGAACGTAATGACTGTCATTTAGAGCCCGACCGGACCCGAAATTCGGGTCCGGTCGGGCTCGGACTCGGGCCCAGGCTTAAGATCTTACCTCTACTGTAGATGTCTGCACATGCAAAGGCAGCAGGGAGGGGAGGGGGTGAGGGCCGGTTTAGGTGATCAGAGCGACTTGCCCGCTTGCTGGCTGGACATTTGGGATGAAACGCACAACTGATGCTAACACAGCTTATAGTGGCTAGTGGGGTCGCCGTGGGGTGGCCACTGGGGTGGCCAGGTGTCGGAGAGGGGGCCCCCTGGTGGCGCCACTGGTCGCTGCAGCTGCGCGCGCACTCAAGCTCGCTGTTGAGTTCCGCCGGAAGCGCTGCGCATAGCCGCGTCCCTAGTTGCGCATCCATAAAGGAACGTATGCACTACGTTAGTTTATGCAATTCGCTGTTCATTTAGTGAGGAGAAACGAAGCGTCCATTATATTGGTACATTTTCTTTAGTCAGATGATGGGATTTTTGTTGGCCAGCAGATGTCGCTGTTGTGGTTCTCTTGTTGTGAGCTTTGTTAAGAAGTTTTTTGATACATTTTTTTGAACATATGATGTTCTTCCAGCAGCTATGCTCTATTGTAAAGGACATGTTTGCTCTTTGTATGATTGCCATAACATTGTACCATTTTAAGTATGAGAAATTATGTGCTGCAGGAACCATGTTGATATAGACCAGACTTGGTGATGTCCAAAAATATGTGAGAGTAACGGAGCTTGATCTAAAAGAGTTTTTGACTGCAGGTAACAAATTGATATTACACAACATTTAATTTAAAGAATTGAGTTCTAATTGTAACTGATAGTGTTTTTTTTCTCCTTAGTCTTGTTCACGTTGAGTAACTGAGCGTGTGTTTTGGGTAAAAAAAACGATTAAGTAAACCTTCTTCATGCGTTGATTTCTGAATGTTTGTTGTCCCGGACTTCTTAGATATGTTGGTATTTGAAGAATATTATTTCATGAATCTGGTTTACACAATCATGTTTTTTTTGTGTGCCTGCTGTGACAGAAGGTGTAAAGGTTGTTGACAGCTTTGGGACTGAGTTGGATGATGATGTATTTCAGGATGTAGTTAAGGATCCTTCTGTCGGAGTGATAACCATCCAATATGCCACTGGTTTGTGTGAATTATACTTTCTATTTTTTCTAAGAGAACTTGTTTGATGTCTTCTTTCATTCTAATTTTCTTCTGTCAATGTTTAGATCCTGTTCCTATGGTACAATCTTCTGACCAATCTGAACCATCCTCCCTTGATTCATCTGATTCTCAAGACACCGTCATCCTTTCAGAGAGTCCATCCAGTAAACGGCTAAGGCTGGACTCAGAGGCCAAGCACGTAAGAATTATTCTAATCAAATAATTATTTTTAAGGATATGAACCCCTAAAATAAATGTTGCCTATCGAGTTTAGTCTATTGTCTTATTCTTGTTCATTTGATTCATTTTTCATATGCTTAAGTTCTTTTCTCTGTGTTTTTAGTTGGTGGAATCCATCCTTACCCAAAAACCTGGTGGAGAACGCATCATAAATGAATCTAATGGAAGCAAGTCTTTATCAGATGAAACCAGAAGAAAAATGGTTAACATACTGGCTGCTGACATGACAGAGAAGAATGGGTAATTTATCATTATGGCTTAGTAGACTCAGTGGATCATTACCATGTCATTCTCATCTTTAACAAAGCAGGAAGCAGAGCTTACATTACATACACTAAGAATTTGTTATTTTTTTGTATTGCAGGACATCACCACCAAGACAGGTGAAAGAAATGTCTGCCAGGGGAATTGTGAGCTTCTTTCCCTCTCTGAGTGATCCTTTCTCCAGGACCGGTTATGTAAGTCACACCAAAAATGATTACATTCAATGTTTATTAAGACATTTGACCAATAAAAAGTTTGGAAAGGTACAAATTAAATAGATAAAAAAGTAACACGTGCTTTGCATACCAAGTTGATTCAAATTGTGAATGTGGAACTACAAATGAGATGTTCACTGTCTTATCAGGATCATTACTATGATGGAGAGAGTGGCACAGGCTACTTGGCATGGAGGATTAAAACTATTCAGCGATCTGCTGCAAGAGACAGGCGATCATCATTTGGAGGTAACACTACTATTCTGAAAGAGTTTCAAAACTTTGGAATGAATTTTCATTCCATATAATTTGCTTGCATGTTTGGCTATCAAAATATGTCCTGTGTTGTAAAGAATCATCTGGAGGAGCATCTTCTGATGATCAGCTTGGAGGACCAGCTGCCAGGCGAGAACCCCAGTTAGTTCCAGAAACTGTGCTGAGTGATGATGAGTGTAAGGAGGCCATCGCATTGATTAAACATTCAGCGGATGAAGATGTGATCAAGAGGAAGATGAAGCTGACATTTGACTTCCGCCGCAACATGGTCCTTGACCCGCAGCAGTCAAGCAATGTTCTGACAGTCTGTCCACGTTTTAAAGACATCAAAGGCTTGGTAAATAAATGAACCTATTCTTGAACACAGTTTATCATTTCAGAAGGTTTAAAGAATCAGCAGTGAAATTTAAGTTTCTCTTCAATGTAGGTGGAACAAGATTTTGCTCTGATGTTTGGGGAGGAAATCTCAGGCAAGTTTCTGGAAAAATGGACAACTGCATTCAAGCAGAAAGTCATCCAACAATGCAGGAAGCTGCAAACCACCAGTGAGTTGGAAGATCTCCTCCTGGCAGCTGATGACCCTGACAGTGGAGCTGAAGTGGATGACAGCATTGGTAAGAGTTGTACGCAGTTGACACTCTACTAATTTTCTGTAAATTAAAATAAACTTGACAGTTTAAACTACAGTTTTTTCTTTTACTTTGTCCTATTACTGTGTGACATGTTGGCAATAGTTAAAGGGTTAAATGAAAATATTCGATAGCATGTCTGACTTTTGCTGATGCTCCATTTGAATTAAATGTTTGTGTATTTACAGGGTGGGACAGTGACCTCTCATGGATTCTGCTGCTGTTGCACCTTATTCCTCCTTCTGCCCAAGGTCGGAAAAGACCAGGAAAAGTGTCTGCTTCCCAAGCAGAAAAGCATTTGGTGGTCTTCAAGAAGGTGTGTTTTTATTCTCAGCATTGCGCCTGGTGCTGTCATGTTGGGGATACATGTGCAGATACCATGATTAGCACCAGAAAGTTTTCTTCTGCCCAGTTACATTATGTCCCAGCTCTAAATGTAATTTTTTGGAATGAAATATAACTGCGGTGTCATTGTAAAAGCCTCAATGTGTTTTTCATGTCATTTCAGACAGGAACCAACATTCAAGAACATCTTGATTCCATCACGACAAGCACTCCACCCCATCTCCTGGCTGTAGGACCAAGTGGGAAAGAAATCCATCAGTTCTTTATCATCCTTGACAAAAATGCCATCGCTTGCAGGTCGGCTTCCTCACTCGGTGCCTTTGATGAACTATTCAAGGCACGAAATACAATCCAATGCTACACAACATGTTCACATTCATCCAGACAACTGTGTACAACATAGATGTTGGGAAAGTGAAGGAGAGCCCCCGTGTTGCAGAAGTTCAGGCCAGGCTGCTTCATTAGCTCTTGAACTTGTCTGTTTGAGATGAGGTGTTCTGTTTGTCACTCTGAGTTTGTCACTCTGAGTTAACTTGTTCAAAGGTCGTTTCAAGGTCCAACCCCATCCAGAAAAGGTTGTAAAACTATTTTACATAAATGATCTTTTTTATTCCAAACCTTTTGATGTTCAGATGAAGTACGGTACAAGTGATACGGGCTTATATATTGTTCCCTATTGTCATTTCGTGGAGACTTAAGGTCATTGTTCTAAAGAGCTGATGTTGCTAAGCTGATAAGTTAACCTGATTTCAGTGGATTTGTTTAGCATGTACCTCTGAAACTATCTACCTCCTAATTTTTGTTTTGCTATTTACCTGGGGTTCTGTTATGGATGAAAATTTGTAGTTACACAACCCCACTGTTACTGTGTTTGTTAAAAATGTGAACAATGTTGTGAACTGGGATACCTGGCACGGCAGGCGAATCTCATTTGGCAACTTTTCCCTTTTTTTGCGTCACTATTTCTATTTTCCGTTGTTTGTACGGCTAACGAGGCAAAGTAAATGCTACATGTTGCTTTAAAGAGTGATGTAGAATAAAGCATTGAAAAACATGTTTTTGGTCCTTTTCTTTCCGATTATGTACTTTAGCAATGTTTTAATAAAACGTTATTTAACAATTGGAAAGTGTAAATAATAAACTGAAACTTAGTTTGAACTTTTAAGACCAGCTTTTATCGGAGTTTGTTTACTCAGCTAAAGAGTAAATTATTACCTCCTATTGAGAGTAAAGGTAACACCTTTCAGAGCCAATTGAAAGTGTAGTGTTGCCTCCAATAACTCAGTGCAGTGTTGAGTATTATTAGAATCAGAGTCAATTTCACACCTCCAAAGAGTAATTTATCAACTCTGCAAATAGTTATATTTACTCTATACAGAGTCAAATGATCCAAAGAGTTACATTTATTAACACTGCAGTGTCAGCCAGAGTTCATTTTTTACTCAATTTTGAGTTAAATTTACTCCAGAATTTTAACACTTTAGAAAGAGTTGGTTTAACACCAAATCTGATCAGGACCAAATCCACTCGGAAACGGTGTTAAATGTAACTCTTTGAGTTGATTTAACAGTCAAATTTGCTGTCCTGTTTCCACTAAAAGACTGGGATTCACCAGAAATCAACCGTATTCCAGTTCAAACTTCACTGACATGTCTTGGTAGAATTATTCATAGAAATGACAAAAATCACAGTGATGTTCATTTCAAGCCCATAAGTGAACAAATGATCCAAAGATATAACATGTGGTTAATGAGAGATGTTTCTCTGAACGGTAGAATTCTGTTCTCTGAAGCTGAGAGGAAACTATTTCTCATCTGTTTGTGGACTGCAGACATACAAATCTGTTCTGGATGGAAGTGAAACTCTATTTTTAATAGAACTAAACCTTTTTGGATACAGAAATGATTCTGGGTTACCTTCATGTCTGTCCACTTGAAAGGGGAAAACATCCACAGAGTTTTCCAGCAGGATTCACTCACCATCCAGACTCTCTCCTCTGTTTGTTCTGTTGATTCTATTCCTGAGAGGTTTCAACAGTAATGCTGAGGTGCTGCTAATGTATGTATGGATGGAGAAAAACCTGAACAAGACACAGTATTTGATCAATTTACTGCAGCAAATATGGAACAATAATCAACAGTTACATTCATGACTCCATAATTCATTCAATTTACACAATTCATTTGTTCCAAAGTGAACTTCATGATTCATTGAAAATACAGCAATACATAGATTTCATGAACAGCAGTGCTCCTAGAAATGACATTCAATGATAGACTAAACTCACGTCTGCGCAGACGTGGCAGCTGACGCGGGAGCGCGCAGCCGGCGCGGGAGCGCGCAGCTAACGCGGGAGCGCGCAGCCGGCGCTTAACGCCCAGCGGATCCCAATAATAACTCTGCCCCCCCCCCCGCATTCTGCTGGAATCTTCCTGCTGCCTCCGTGGTTTGGATCCTTTAACTAGATTCTTGGAGCAGATTGTTGAGATGGATCACTAGTTTTCTGATGGCTCTCCAGCTCTGCCTGATCCCGCGCTCCGCGTGCACCTCATCCAAAAACAGCTCCGGTGCGCACAGCTGGAACCTTATTGACACAGCGCCCCCTACAGGCTGAAACTTTCCTTTTCCTCTTTTAGTTTTTATTCACTTACTGAACTTCGTTTTCTCTCAAATTTAACAGGATGTACTTTAACACATTTTTACTTTAGATTTTTATTTTATTTTTACCTTTGTACTTTTTTTCTATTTTTATTTGTTTTTAAAATAAAAATGACTTGAAGCATCAGTTTCCTCTAGTTTGACCTAACAATGTCAAAGTAGACAAAGATTGTATCTTTATTACACAATTGTTTTTATTATTAGCTAAATTCCATATTCATAAAGCCAAATGGTTGAACTCCAAACCTAAATTCCAGCATTTTTGGAGTGAAATCAATCAGTACTGAACTATTATCAAACATCTGCAAAACCAAAAGGAAATTCCAACTAATTTGATTTTTGAAAAATTTTAAAATGTATTAAACCCCAAAGGTTTTTGAATGTATTTTTCCTTTTCTCTTATGTTGTTTATGGATGTGTGTGTGTGTATATATATATATATATATATATATATATATATATATATATATATATATATATATATATATATATATATATATATACATATTTAATTTTTGTTTTATTTTTTATATTTTTCTGCAATATGTACACATTTCAATTCCCCCTGAGACATTCACGTTGTTGTTGTATTATGGTGTTTGTCAATAAAGTTTTAATAAAAAATCATTTCCCATCGGCGGACGGGAATCAAACCTGCAGGAGGCACAGCAGCTGCAGTTACCGGTGACTGCCACGAGAGGGCGCCAAACAGCTGCATATTCCAATCTGCTGCCTGGAACAAACGTCAACACTTTCCATTCAACGACCGACAAGAAGAGCATTTCAAATCTATCCAAATACCTTCTGGACTGAGAGACTCTGGTGGTTGTGAAGTAATTTTGAGAAGTGTTTTTGTTTTTTCTACTTTTTTATTGAGGTTCTAAAAGGAACTGTCCTCCATTAACTTCAGTCAGAGAATGAGATTCATTTGATATTTTATTAATTACAGAAATATTTACTCCATAAAATTCCACAAACCTCTGAAAGCCCAGATTCTCTCTAACTGTATGAAATGATGTTTGTCTCCAAAGCCAAAGGACTCTGCAGTGAGAGACATCAGCCGCTAGAGGGCGCTGTCACCTGTTTACCTGGAGTTTCAATCTCCTTCAGGATGATGCAGAATCTCATGAATGGAAACGGAGAAGCGAAGCTTTCCAGGCTTCAAACTCTGAGTTTGTCAGTCCACCATGTCCTCAGGAATGTGAAATTCATCCCAAGGATGAGGGATTTGAGGAAAACCTGTCGGTGTTTCCACCATCTGCAGCCACAGGAGGCTCACGTGCGCTGACGTCATTTCTGCCTGATAAACAGAAATGTTCCTCAGCATCATTTTCCATCGGTGGACGGGAATCGAACCTGCAGGAGGCACAGCAGCTGCAGAACCGCTCCGTTAGATTACACATGTGGAGACCTCCAGCCGTGGAACCAGCAACCCAGCTGCAGCTGGACGCTGTTACGGGAACTCCACCAGGGTTCCACCTCCAACCGGACCAGGGGGTGACAGGGAAGGCTGGTTACCATGGCAACAGGACAGGAAACTGCTTCATTCTGGTTCAGTGAGATAGAAGGAAATGTTTCAGAATCTTTTAGAATAGACTTCAAAGCAGCTCTGCTTGTGTACAAGTCTCTCCATGGCCACGCCCCAAAGTACATCTCTGACATGTTAGTGCCATATGAACCATCTGGTACTCTGAGGACCTCAGGGTCCGGCCTCCTGTTGATTCCCAGAGTCAGAACTAAACAAGGGGAATCAGCGTTTCAATATTCTGCAGCTAAAATCTGGAACAGCCTCCCTGAAGCCGTAAGACAGGCCTCTTCTGTGTTCATGTTCAAATCTAGACTGAAAACATTTCTGTTTAGCCGTGGATATGACTGAAAGGTCCTATCTGCACTTTTCTGTCCTTCCTTCCTTTATTTTTAAACCAATTTTCTAATTTTATCTTTTCTTTTAAAGTAAATTTTACGTTGATTATTTCTATGATGTGATTTTAATGCATTTTTCTGTTTTGTGAAGCACCTTGAATTACTTTGTGTATGAATTGTGCTACACAAATAAACTTGCCTTTTACATCCACTGATTACTACAGGAATCCTCCACCAGGGGGCGCACCACTCCAACAAAGGATGTTTCTTTGTCTGATAGACGGACAGGTGCTGGAACTTCCTGTGTGACCCCCCCTCAGTGATGCTGTGAGTGTTTCTGTTGGGTGTAAACCAGGGGTCTCAAACTCGCGGCCCGCGGGCTATTTGCGGCCCCCAAGATAATATTTTGTGGCCCCCGCCTTAATATGAAAGTTTAATGTAAATGCGGCCCGCCAGTCTGTATGAATGACACCTTTTCAATTTTGTGCATGGAGCTGACAAACCAACCAATCACAGTGGAGTATATGACTCTGGGGGGCGGGACGTTGACCGGGCTTGAAAGCAGGAGAACATTTAATTCAGGTAACCTGACCCCCCCCTCCCTGGACCACATTAAGGAGTTCCTTACTTTACTTTTTAGAACGTATCTAAATACATGCAGTCAGTGCTGAACTTTTCTTTGGGTCACACAGACCCGGAGGAGGGCTGAGGTTATGGTTATGGTTACGGTTACGGTCATGGTTATGGTTATGGTTTAGCCGGTTAGGCGCGCGGTGGCGACCCATCTTCCGCAGGAGATGAGTCGCTACGGAGAATAAATGTCCCACACCTACATGCGTGACTAACGGGGCTTTAGCATTAAACACGTGTGAGCAACAACACGATGTAGTCTGAGACACTGAAAACACGTGGAGAAAATGCAACGATAGACGTGAGATGAACCAGTGCCTGCTGGATCTGCCTGGGGGGGGGGGGGTGAAACCACACATTTCCCATAATGCATTGTTTAGTTGTCAATTGGTGACTTGCAGTCAGTGCAGTACTAAGTTTCCAGCTCAGGTTGGGGCCTTGATCCCGCCCCTTTCTGGTGATATTTTTGTGATGATTGACAGGTGATGTTGGAGCAAAAACATACGTCACTCACCAGGTGATCAGTGCAGCGTTTCATCCACCTGGGTGATCTCAAACACGCTTATTGTGCATCTTGGCTGCACATATTTGGTGTCACCAACATGAATGTCCATCAGTTTTTTATAAAAATATAGGAGTGTCTGACCAGCTGCTCTACAATAACTAGTGACCAGAGTTTAAATGTGCAAAAAGTCATAAGAAATGGTTACTGAATTTGGTTTCTATTTACTGATTTGTGTTTTAAAATGTAAACTTAAAAAAAATCCAACACAGACTCAGCATTGGGATCACATCCTCTCTGACTTCACCTTAAATGTCAATCAGTCCAAGTTCAGTCCAGATTTCCTGTCAATCATCTTCATCCACACTGAGGGTCTCAGCTGTTTGGGAGGAAGTGCTGCCAAGTGTCCATCAGTGAGAAGACAAGAGAACCGTGTTCAGAAGAACCATTGATGGATTTACAGAACTGTAGAACTGGAGTCTACTTTAGTGTTTAATAGTTAGAATTCAACAGTTTAACTGAACTGTGTTAATGAGGATGTTTAGATCAGAAAACAGCAGATATAGAAGAATAAATAAACAGAAATGTATCACTGATTTATTTACTTTTATATTAACGTATTTTATTTGAGTTTAATAAGTACATTTTTTACAAAAAACAGTGAATAATAGAGTTTAGTTAATATTACATGTTCCATACACATTTATTGTCTCTCAGACACTCACATGTAGCATGTGTGTGTGTTGAAGTTGCGGCCCTCCCTCAGCTAGACCCCGCCTTCAGTGGCCCCCAGGTAAAATGAGTTTGAGACCCCTGGTGTAAACAGACCAACCAAAGACAGAGAGGTTCTCACCTGTGTGGATGTCCTTGAAGCTGTGAAAGGAGGAGCAGAAACCGCCGTTAGGACACTCCTCCCACATTTCCATGTCATGCAGACCTGCTGCCTCTCCTACCTCTCCTCCTCGTTCTCCAGAAGCCCCCCATAGGTGGCGATCTCCAGGTCCAGGCCCAGCTTGATGTTCAGCAGCTCCTGATGCTCATGGACCTGCAGGGTCAGACTGTCCCTCTTCTTCTTCAGTTCCTCTTCCAGTCCAGTGATTTCTGCGTCGTCCCTCCTTCCTGCTTTCAGTCTGTACTGAGCAGATTTACAGAATCAAGAATCATGAGGAGAAAAAAGGAGCTTGTTTGTTCTGATTTGGTTCAACTATTTCTGGAACTAGATGTTCAAAACACATTTAAACAATACAAGTGTGGGGTGGATGTTTAGGAGGGGTGGAGGGGGTTTATTATGTGCATTTATGTCAGTGTGTGGGGGGGGGTAGCTGCACCTCTGGGTATAAATGTGTTATTTCTACAAGTTGACTAAGGTGTAGAAAACAAACTTCTAGTCTCCTCAGAGTCATTTCTCTTCACTGATAGTGTCCCACCTGGTGATGTCACTAAACAAAATTCAGACGGATCTGATGTGGAATTTCAAACTAAAACCAATTTAAATCTGGTATAAATGTGTTATTGCCACAAGTTTTCAAAGAACTTTTCCAAACATCTCATCAGAAAAAACATTTCTAAACATTTCTCTAAAGGTGATTGAATGAAGGTAACATCTCATTAACTTTTCTATTTTACCAAAAATAAAAGACATTCATTTTAAAATAATTAGTGATGTTTACCATCTAAGGAACTTTTCAGACTTCATTTTGGGTTTGAAGAGAATGACTGCAGTTTTAGTTTAATGACATTGAGACTGTGGATCATTTATTCTTTAACTGTGGATAAAAACATTCTGGGAAGAGTTCTGCTTTTGTTATTCTTCCTAAATTGCAATGTCAGTTCATTTAGACGCAAAAAATGTTTTATTCAGGGTGGTATCATCTAATAGACTAGAAAATATTGTTCTTAATGTCCTGATATTACAAGGCAGAAAAACAGGAATGTTCTGGACTTCTGCATCTGTCTGACACAGCTCTGTCACCAGCTTGTTGTCGGGAAGATTTCCATTTCCTGAAGAAATTCAAACCAGCAAAATGGTTCAAATCATGGAATAATCTAAAACTGTGATGGTACATTTCTCCAGCAGATGTCACTGTTCTTTGTTGTTTTTCCTGGAAGCTCTGACAGATCTGGAAGATCCACATTCTTTCACTTTGATGTTTTCTTTGGGATCAAATCTCTGCCTCCAACGGCTGTTCTGACTTGTTCACATTCAGATTCAATCTGCTCAGTTCTGAGCTTTAGCAGAGGAGAACGATCCTCTAAATCCTGAAATCATCTAAATCCTGAAAACATCTAAATCCTAAACAGAATCCACAATCTTCCTCTCTAAATCCAGTAGAATCTGTGATCAAACTCAGAACTCTTCATCATCAAATCCATTTGTTCTTCAGTGGTTTTCCTTCAGTTTTAGGATCTTGTGGATTTCAAATGTGATTCTAACATACATGGAAAGAAAAGCTTCTCAGCTTCACTGTCAGCCATTTTCCTGAGCTGCATGTGAACAAACTCTCTGTTCCTCTGAGTCTGACTGAGGATCAGAAGGAGCTGTTTCCAGGAAATAGTCAGGCCCCTCCCTTCAGCTCCATCAGGAGTTTCTGCTTCAGTGTCAGTAGATGACAGATGAGGGGGGGTCATGCACATCTGGAAGGAGGAGAACAGAAAGCAGAAGGTCACATGACCTTCACTGACATCAACTATCTGTCAATCTGACAGCTTGAAGCTCCGCCCCTCCTCCCAGTGACTAGCAGGTTCCTGGTTGAGGCTGCTCCACCTGCCGCCCCGCCCACCTGTGCTGCCCCGCCTCCATCCAGGTGGACTCTTCCTGGTTGTGAGTCAGTGATCAGTGCTGCAGCTGCGTTGACACGGTGAGGGAGACTCTTCTTCCTCTTCATCTCTTTGCAGAAACTGAAGTGAGTTTGTTTCTGGAACTTTGTCTTCACTAACTTGACTGTTTGTTTCTGAATGTTTGGAGAAGAGCTTCTTCTTTCTCTGCAAACTCTCCTCCCTCTGCTGTTTCCAAAGCTTCATCATTGTTGGATCAACAACATGGAGGACTCTTCTTCATCACCTCAACAACAATCAGCTGATGCTTGTTGGCTTTTTTCATTTCTGACTCCAAACCTTCCTGTTCTCCTCCATCCAGTCTGTGGGAGAACTCCTTCCTAAAGTAATAGATTACAGTTCCAGGTAACTGTGTGCTGGAACAGAGTCCTATTTCCTCCTTCCATGTTCAGGAACTCTGGGATTCCATCAGACCAACAACCTAGAATAGAAATGTTTGGAGCAGAGAGACCATGAGGCCTTAGTGGATGAAAACAAAGATTTTTCTGCTTTTCTTCAACTATCAATTCTATTTTTCAGATCATCTTCAATGATTTAGCTGTTAGTCTTCATAGACTAAAGTTTAGTTGTTGTCTTCCTCATGGTGTGTTTTGTGTGTTTTTGTACAGAGTTGTGTGTCTAGTTTTTCTAGTTCAGTCATTTGAACTTTAGGACAGAGAATTGGAGCCACCATCAAAATAACAAAGAAATACATTTATCAGAATAAAGTCGTACAATTCTGACTTTTTTCTCATAATTCTACAACTTTCTTTGTGTAGAATGACCACTTTGTCTCCTAAATGTCTAACTTTATTCTTGTAAATGTGTAGTTTTCTTCTTAAGGCGGTCCTAGTTCTCCGTGGTGGAACCTGCTTTAATGAAACCGTTTGTTCCTGAGGCTCACAGGCCTGTAGTTCTCTGTTTGAGACCACCTCCACAGACGGGTCAGAGAGCGGTTCCTGGTCCAGAACAGGATCCACTTGGGTGGATTCAGACTGAACATTTGATCCAGATTATCAGGAAACAAACTCTGGTTCACTTTAAACCAAATGTGTCCAGTCTGAACACAGCCTAAGTTTTCTTTTCATGGACTAAACTCACTTCAGCTGAATTCTGATCCTCCGATTGTGTTTCCATTGTTTCCACTTTACCAGAAATAAACTTTATGATTAGAAATCTTCATGAAACCAAATCATCCTTCTAGAGAAATGAGAACAACTCTGTGGAAAAGTTTTTCTTCTGCAGCTGTTCTACAGAAACTAAAAAGTAACTCAGGACTCATGTTACAGTTTTCAGAGAGTAATCCTGTAAGGTAATGGATTACTTTAGAACAAGTAACCTGTAATTCTTTCCAGTTCAGAGGTTCAACAGTGGAATCAAAGTCTCTGTTGGAGCTTTGAGAGGAAGAATTCATGTCTTTCTTTCTTTTCTCCTCATTCTTTGATTTCTGTCTGTTTTTCTTGATGCTTCATGTTTCCTGAAGTGTAGAAACAGGAAGTTTGTTGTTTCTGTGTCAAAGTGACTGAATGGAAATGTTGCTGCTGCAGCTCCATGTCTCCACCTGCTGGAGGGAGAGCAGAAGTGCAGCAGCTGATGGCAGCTTCCTCTGATGATGAGGAGGGTTTCCTCTGCAGGTGAAGGTGTGTGTGAGCTGATGTGGATCCAGTGAATCCAGCAGCATGGATCAGTGGGAGGAGCCACAGGAGGGAGTCCCTCCCTCTAAAAGCAGAGATGGTAACCATGAAAACCAGAGCAAAGCTCAGAGGTGAGATGAACATCTCCAACTGTCCATGATCTTCTCCATGTCAGAGCTCAGGACTCACACCAGCAACCTGCATTCTCCACAGGAACCAACCTGGACTCGGACTTGGACCTGGATCTAGCAGTGTTTCCTTCAGGAGTGATAAGTCAAAGAATCATAATCCAGACTTCAAGGACATCCCTTCAGGACTGGAACAGTGAGTGTTTGTCAGAGTTAAAGGATTCTGGATTCTAGTTCAGATGATCTGTAGTTTTCAGATGAAGGACTTGAGGTCTGGTTCAGTTCTGGATCTCTCTGATCAGACTCACTTGGAGCATCATGTGTGTGATGAGATCTTTTCAGTTGAGTCTTCTGAGAGTCTCTGAGAGACATCAGAGATGTTGGAGAAGAAAACATGTTGACTGCTGACTCTGACTGACAGCAGCTCCAGTCTGATTCCAACCAAATCAGGAGAAAAGTTCCAGTTTTCTCTGGTTTGCTAGATTTTCTTGGTGGAAATGTCTGACTTTGGTTTCATAGTGTGGCTGATTTCTCCAAGTCTGACAATTCTACTGTTTTTTTTTTCTGGAGAAGATTCAGATGAACATGTTCTCCTCAGTCCAGATATGCTTGAAGAATCTTTTCAGTTTTTTCTCTTTTCTCTGTAGAAAAACATCCTCATAAATGTAGCTGCTGTGCTCCAACAGCTAAACCGTGTTGACCTCCATGAATTAGATCAAGTGTTCAGATGTTTCAGACTAAATCTAACCTTTCTGGATCTAGATCTAGTCTGCTTTGGAAAAACCTCATTCTGATGATGAACTAAACAAAGTTAGAACAGAAACAACATTTCTGGAAGTGTATTCAACATTTAATCCTTTCATGGCTGACATTATTTCTAATGATATACAAATATTCTTCAGTGTTTTTTCAATTAAAAGTGACGCTAAATGGAGTCCTGGATTTCAGAGTATTTTGTAAATTAGAGACATACGGCGTGAAAGAGTTAAATTATGAAGGTTTTAGTAGCAGAGTCACTGTATGCTGAGGCTGGACCCTCAGCACACATGCACATGTTTGCAGCTGGTGGGTTTCTGGAGCCAATCTGAATTTAAAAATCCAATCTTCTCAATATTTATGTGTGGACAAAGCGGTAATGTAGCTTCTGACTGCACATACATACGTGTGAATAACATCAGCCTTTTTTCTGGACATGATTGTTTCCACGGTTTCACAGGAATGCTTGAAACATCATTTCTGCATTCAAAAGCCGTCCCCGGAGCTCAAACGCCGTACTGAAGCCACTTTTCTGCTCCTCTGTTCTCCTGGGAGAGAGTTCTCTGGACTCAGGCAGCTCGCTATGACTGGAGTAGCCAGAAGTCCACAAGTGTCTCTATTGGTTTGTTAGGGAGGATGGTGTTAAACGCTGAGCTACAGTCCACAAAGAGCATCCCTGTTAGCTCTCCTCTAGCTCTAGGTGGGACAGAGCATCATGGAGGGCTGTGGTCACAGAGTCCTCTGTGGATGGACTGCCTCTTTAGGAAAACTGCTCAGAATCCAGACATGGGGGCAGCAGAGACATGAATCCAGCCTTTGGCCCCAAGACAGTCTAGACACTTCAGTGACTCTGTAGACATGGACAGAGAGGTGTTGATATGATCCATTGGTTTGCTGTTCTCCATCTGAACTGTGAACTAGAACATTCTAGCTGTGACATGACTCTAGTTAGTTTGGTTTCAACCTACCAGTCCAGACAGAATGGATCTGATTGCTGCTGATTCTCCACAGACTGGACCAGCAGAGCTCAGAGACTCCCAGTGGTCCGTCTGTCCAGCAGCATCAAACACAGCTGGACTCCATCTTTCTGGTCTGTACATGAACAACAACTACTTTCCATCATTCAGTCCACAGTCGTCTCCATGCTGCACTTTGCAGACCAGTGGATTGTCAGAGTGTCCAACATGGAGCTGATGTTTGGCTCCATGACTTCACTCTGATTGGCTCATTCATCTGGAATTCTGTTGCAGCTGCTGGAGGACAACATTGTCACTTTTGTCAAGAAGGAGCTGAAGAAGATCCAGAAGCTTCTGAGTCACAGGGAGGAAGAGGAGGAGCTGGAGGCTGAAGATGAAGAGCAGAGGAGCAGCAGAGAGTCAGTGATGAAGATCACAGTGAACTTCCTGAGGAGAATGAAGCAGGAGGAGCTGGCTGATGGACTGCAGAGCAGTAAGAGGATTTCTCTGAAGGTTTCAGCTGCTGAGAAATTAATATTTCCTGATGTCTCAACAGGGATTCAAACCCTCATCATTCAGGGCTGCAGAGGCTTGATTTACTGTTTGTTGTCTTCATTCAGGATCTGCTGCTGCAGTTTGTCGACATGAAGTCCAATCTGGTCTGAAGAAGAAGTTCCAGTGTGTGTTTGAGGGGATGGCTAAAGCAGGAAGCCCAACCCTTCTGAATGAGATCTACACAGAGCTCTTCATCACAGAGGGAGGAAGAGAAGAGCTGAATGAAGAACATGAGGTCAGACAGATTGAAGCAGCATCCAGGAAAGCAGACAGAGCAGAAACAAGCATCAGACAAGAAGAGCTCTTCCAACTCCCAGCTGGAAGACCAGAACCAATCAGAACCGTGATGACTAAGGGAGTGGCTGGCATCGGGAAAACAGTCTTAACACAGAAGTTCACTCTGGACTGGGCTGAAGGCAAAGCCCACCAGAACCTCCACTTCACATTTCCATTCACTTTCAGACAGCTGAATGTGCTGAAAGAGGAGAAGTTCAGCTTGGTGGAACTTGTTCATCACTTCTTCCCTGAAACCAAACAAGCAGGAATCTGCAGCTTTGAAGACTTCCAGGTCCTCTTCATCTTTGATGGTCTGGATGAGAGTCGACTTCCTCTGGACTTCCACAAGACTCAGATCCTGAATGACCCTAGAAAGTCCACCTCAATGGCTGATCTGCTGACAAACCTCATCAGGAGGAACCTGCTTCCCTCTGCTCTCCTCTGGATAACCACACGACCTGCAGCAGCCAATCAGATCCCTCCAGGATGTGTTGACATGGTGACAGAGGTCAGAGGGTTCAATGATCCACAGAAGGAGGAGTACTTCAGGAAGAGGTTCAGAGATGAAGAGCAGGCCAGCAGGATCATCTCCCACATCCAGAGATCCCGAAGCCTCCACATCATGTGCCACATCCCAGTTTTCTGCTGGATCACTGCTACAGTTCTGGAGGATCTGCTGAAGAGCAGAGGAAGAGGAGAGCTGCCCAAGAGCCTGACTGAGATGTACATCCACTTCCTGGTGGTTCAGGCCAAAGTCCAGAAGGTCAAGTATGATGGAGGAGCTGAGACAGATCCTCACTGGAGTCCAGAGAGCAGGAAGATGATGGAGTCTCTGGGAAAACTGGCTTTTGAGCAGCTGCAGAAAGGAAACCTGATCTTCTATGAATCCGACCTGACAGAGTGTGGCATTGATATCAGAGCAGCCTCAGTGTACTCAGGAGTGTTCACACAGGTCTTTAGAGAGGAGAGAGGCCTGTACCAGGACAAGGTCTTCTGCTTCATCCATCTGAGTGTTCAGGAGTTTCTGGCTGCTCTTCATGTCCACCTGACCTTCATCACCTCCAAACTCAACCTCATGGAGGAAGAACAATCACAGATCTCTCAGCCTGAACAGATCAGTCCAGTCCAGTTGTACCAGAGTGCTGTGGAGAAGGCCTTACAGAGTCCAAACGGACACCTGGACTTGTTCCTCCGCTTCCTCCTGGGTCTTTCACTGCAGACCAATCAGAGTCTCCTACGAGGTCTGCTGACTCAGACAGGAAGTAGCTCACAGACCAATCAGGAAACAGTCCAGTTCATCAAGAAGAAGATCAGTGAGGATCTGTCTGCAGAGAGAAGCATCAACCTGTTCCACTGTCTGAATGAACTGAATGATGGGTCTCTAGTGGAGGAGATCCAACAGGTCATGAGGTCAGGACGTCTCTCCACAGATAAACTGTCTCCTGCTCAGTTGTCTGCTCTGGTCTTCATCTTACTGTCATCAGAAGAAGATCTGGAAGAGTTTAACCTGCAGAAATACTCTCGTTCAGAGGAGGCTCTTCTGAGGCTGCTGCCAGTGGTCAAAGCCTCCAACAAAGCTCTGTAAGAACTCTCATGAAAATCACCTTCAGTGAACAAATGAATCTGATGGAAACATGAAAGATTCAATAACTGCTGTCTGTCTTTGTTTTCTGCAGACTGAGACACTGTTATCTGTCAGAGAGAAGCTGTGCAGCTCTGTCCTCAGTTCTCAGCTCTCAGTCCTCCAGACTCAGACTTCTGGACCTGAGTTCCAACAAGCTGCAGGATTCAGGAGTGAAGCTACTGTCAGCCGGACTGGAGAGTCCAGACTGTAAACTGGAGACTCTCAGGTCAGCTTCCATTCAAATGTTGATTCTCTACAGTGTTTTTCAACCATTGTGCTGTGAGAGATGATCAGATGTGCTGCTGGAAATGACTCATTTTTACTGATCTAAAACATTTACCATCTCCAGAATATCAGCTTCATGTTCATCAAATAGGTCCTGATAAAACACTGAGTAGTTAGGAATATGAAAGAGGAATAAGAAGAGGAATACCCCCCCCCCCCTCGCTTTTATTTGCACCAGACATGTAGGGCCCTTGGTAGGATCCTGGCTTGTACCTGGGGTTGGGGTGGGTGGGATGTCCAGAACACCTGGGTGGTGATGAGGTGCTCATCTGGGGCTGTGGGTGCTCTTCTGGGGTGGGGCCCTGCATTGGGCCCTCCCTGCGTGGCGGGGGGGCTGCTCTCCTGGTTGGGCTGGAGCTGCACTCTCTGTCCCCCCTTGCCTCCCTGCTCTCTGGCTCTGGGGGCCCAGTGGCGGTCCTGCTGGCCCTGGCGGTAGATGTGATCACCTGGGGGGCGGTGGTTCTCTATCTGCTGTTGTGGTGTTGGGGGATTCTGGCTGCTGCTGCTGCGGCGGGGCTCATGGTGTGGGGAGGGCTGGGCACTCTCCCTTCTTCTAATCATCCATTTTAGAAGAACATAAACACTCACCTGACCACAGGTGTTAGCTCACCTTTACACTAATATTTAGCTTGATTGAATGAAATATTTCACGCTAGTTGGTTTGAAGGCATAAGTGTGTGTGTGTGTGTGAACACTATCTGTATGGTGTACATTCAATTCAATTCAATTTTATTTGTATAGCCCAAAATCACAACAACAGTCGATGGGCTTTGAAGTGAAACATGAACTCAAAAGGATCATGAATACAAAGAGGACACGGTGCTAACAAAGAGTTAAAGTAATCCAGTCTAGACGTAACAAATGCATGGATGAGTTTTTCAGCATCACTCTTAGAAAGTATATTTCTGATCTTAGCAATATTCCGCAGGTGAAAAAATGCAGTTCTACACGCCTGAGATATGTGAGCCGTAAATGATAAATCCTGGTCAAATAAGACCCCAAGGTTTCTAACTGTGGAATTGGGGGCTATACTTACACCATCCAGGGAGACTATCTGAGCAGACAGAGCATCTCTGAGGTTTTTAGGACCTAGTATAATGACCTCAGTTTTTTCTGGGTTCAAGAGGAGGTAATTAATTGTCATCAAGGTCTTGATGTCACTGGTGCTGGCATTCAGTTTCTCTATATTGTCATTCTGGTCAGGTTTCATGGATAAATACAACTGCATATCGTCGGCATAACAATGAAAATTAATGCGGTGTTTCCTTATTAAGTTTTCTGAGGGTAGCATATAAAGCAAGGGTGGCGAACACGTGGCTCGCGAGCTGCATGCGGCTCTTGGCCAATGAGCGTGCGGCTCTTTGCGTCTCATCATATTTTCTATATACTTTGCCTCATTTCATATTTTTTTCCTTCTTAAACCACACTCAAACCGCCAGAGGGTACCAAAAATAAATAATAATTAATAATAAAAGTAATTTGGCAGTGTGTGTGTATGTGTGTGTGTTTGATGCTGCTCCCGACACATACGTGACCGCCAATCATTTGCGGGGGTTACGCCCAAAGTCGGAACACATAGATAAAGATTTGATGTGCGTGCAGACTGTTACCCTCATGGTCAAAATGGTGAAATTCAGAGTATAAGATAAACACAGGACGTTTCTGGAAGAACGGGAAGATTCTTACTTTTTACTGAACAGAATGGAAAGTCACAATGTTTCTCATTATGAGCTTTTGGAATCAGTAAAATAGTTCATGGCATAACGTACTAAACGTATCCCGGAGAAAATTAAAAACTCTTCCTGATCATCTGACACAAATGACTCCTTCATTAACAAGTTGAAGCTTTTCTAAGTCCACATTCAATACAACAATCATCCCACGTTCCTTCTTTGCGGAGCTCACAGCAGAAAGCTGAAATCCAAATGAATGAAGCGCAGAGCGTGACGCTGCTTGCGCAACTGGACGGAAACGACCGCAGATCACTTTTCTCATGGATCCTTTAATGCAGTGGTCCCCAACCTTTTTGTCACCGTGGACCGGTACAACGCAAGACACATTTACCATGGACCCGGGGTGGTATTTTCTCTTTAGTAATAATAATAACAACAATAATAATAATAATTTTCCCCTTGTCAAAAGACCTTTATAAAGAAGTTTGTTTTTTGCTCATTTTGGTTGTTTGGGTTTCATTATAGTGGGGTTTATCACCTGATGTTTAGTGTCGCGACTTTGACGTGCGTTAAGTGTGACAGATGTAACAGAGGGAATCCGGTCACTTTTCAAAATAAAATGTTTTTTTTTTGGGGGGAAAAAAAACCCAATAAAATGGAAATTATTTTTTCTTTCTGTGCGTCCTGGTGCAAAAACTTCGGTGGTTGGGGACCACTGCTTTTATGCAGAGACTGACTCCCTGAGACCCCCGCTGGTCACTAATGAGGCAGCGAGAGAACCGGAGCTGATTGAGCTGAAATCTCTCTGAAAGAAGCCCTGTTACGTTTTGGAGAACTGAGAATTCCCTGTGTGTAAAAGAGCTGCTCTCAATCTGCTGTCCACGTTCTCCTCAATATGTGTCTGCCAGTCCCTGTTTATTACTTTGAAACACGTGAAATCAAGGCATCGGTCCGTTCTGACTGATACTCACGTAAAGAAACTGATCAGAGAGGCTACCTGGAGTTGGTGCCGCCTTCAGCCCCTAAGACTCATGGGAAGGGGGGAATCTCAATTGTAAAAGCATAAGTAAGGGATCTGTTTGCAGAAGTGACATGAATGCTGTTTAGCTGTATGTGTGTATATTCAAGTTAATGGGCTCTTAATGTGTACAGGGGAAGGAATAACGCAGCCAGTTTAATGGTAATTCAGATGATTACTACTGTGGAGTATGAACTTAACTGTTGCAGTATAGTAACATTTAATATATTATTTGCTTTTGATGCAAAAAGTCAGTCATTCAATTTTATATAACAACATGTAAAGGCAAGAAATTCTAATGAAGTTAAAATTAATTTAAGTTGCACACAACTGAAATGTAATGTATTTAATGTGTTTATTGTGAATATGAATCACTCAGACACCAGAAAGATGCTCTGTCCAGATGTTTGTGTATTTGTTGGTGTAAGTGTCATTAACAGAGGAATGTCGAGTTACAAAGAAATACCTGTTAAATACTGTTGGATAAATGGTGAAATATTCAGTTTTTATCATCATAAATCTGACTTCAGAGAAGTCGGTGCCTCTCCAGCATCAACCTCACTGCCCGTCACTGAGTGGTTGTGTGTGTCAGAGAGAGGCAGAGAAAACAGTGAAATTGAGAGGGTGTGTGTCTGTGTGTGTGTATGAGATGAGAGAGAGGTGCCTGTGTGTGTGGAGGGGGTCTCTGATCTCCAAGGTGGTCTCTGTGTTAACTCTGGTTTAGCTGCATTGATGTGTGTATTGAGGGTGGACACTTTCCTTGAAATAAACACAAGTACAATACTTGCTGTTCTGTTGTAGGGAGAGTAGTGTGTTAAGGAAAATAATACGGGTTTAATTGTGTGTTTGTGTGTGTATGTCTTGATAGGTCAATGTATGGTGTGGCTCTTTGACTCTCACAGTGAAAAAATTCGGCTCTTGGTGTCAAATTTGTTCGCCGCCCCTGATATAAAGCATAAACAGGATGGGTCCTAAAACTGAGCCCTGTGGGACTCCATAGTTAACTCGAGTGCACTGAGAGGAATGTCCATTTACATTAACGAACTGATATCTATCGGATAGATAGGATTTAAACCACTGGAGAGCAGATCCTCTGATCCCTATGTCCTGCTCTAATCTATGGAGTAAAATACTGTGGTCGATAGTGTCAAAAGCTGCACTGAGGTCTAACAGGACCAGAATAGAAAGTAGTCCCTTTTCTGAGGCCAATAACAAGTCATTAGAGACTCTAACTAGTGCAGTTTCCGTACTGTGGTGGGGTCTAAACCCCGACTGATAGTCTTCAAAGTGGCTGTTGTCCTGTAGGTGGCAGTAAAGCTGCTTAACTACAACTCTTTCTAGGATTTTAGAAATAAAGGGCAGGTTTGATATCGGTCTATAGTTGGCCAAGATGTTAGGATCCAAACTGGGCTTTTTCAGAAGAGGTTTAACAACTGCATATTTAAAAGACTGTGGCATGTAACCCGTTTCCAGAGAGGTATTTATCATTGTTAATATGGAATTATTAATTAGGGGAAAAGTTTCTTTAAAAAGTCTAGTGGGAATTGGGTCTAACAGACACGTTGAGGATTTGGAGGACGTAATAATTGATGCTATTTCTACTTGATCCACAATAGTGAAGCAGTCTAATGTTACAGAGGTTTCTATGGATGCCTCCACTTCTACCGCGTCAGCCTGCTCTGGGCTGATAGTAGGAATAACTTGATTTAACTTATGTCTAATATTTGAGATTTTACTATCAAAAAATGTAAGAAAATCATCAGAGCTGAGAGAAACAGGAACATGTGGTTCTACTGAGCTCTGACTGTGAGTTAATTTAGCAATAGTGCTAAAAAGAAATCTTGGATTATTTCCATTCTCTGATATTAAGGTTGAATAGTACTGGCTTCTAGCTCTACGCAGAGCTTTTTTTATAATTTAATAGGCTAAGTTTCCAGATATTCAGAAACTGCTCTGAACCGGAGCGACGTCATTCTCTTTCCAACTGTGACATGTCGACATCTATGCAGCTAACAGGTGTGTTTATAACATGTGAGTGTTATAAACTCTCTCTCTCTCTCTACTTTACAAGAGGTCTTCAGCTATAATCTGTAAAAAGTAAAAATAAATAAATAAATAAATCGAGCTAAACAGAGCTAAAATCGGGAGATGGTAAATGTTTTTAGATCAGTTAATGAGGGCAAGTCTTTTATGATTTTTCATATTCCTTTTTTTCAACTTGTCCTGTCCAACAGCTGGGCAAACAGATGACGACTGGGGGCCTCTAGTGTTGGACATATTTTACTTTAACAACAGGGGTTATGAATCTTCAGACAAACCAGAGGAATGTCTGAATAAACCCCTTTTGGAATTGAGGCCAAACTTTATTAATTTCAATCATTTGAAAATCTTTGGTGTTGGACCGGATGGAAAAGGAAAGGAGGGAAGAAGAGAGAGGGATGTTAGAGAGAGAGGGGGGATAGGAGGGTGATAATAGGAGGGGGGGTAGAACCATGAAGCAGCATAGGGCAACAAGTTTACTGGATGTTTATCATTACGGTAAGATTCAAATGTAATACAAATCTCAAAGGGCGGGGCCTGTCCACACTCAGATGTTATAAACACACCTGTTAGCTGCAAAAATGTCCACATGTCAACATGAACACAAAACAAATAGTGTTCACACACACACACTTATGCCTTCTAACTAGCTGGTGTGAAATATTTCATTCATTCAATTATGCAAACTATTAGTGTAAAGGTGAGCTAACACCTGTGCTCAGGTGAGTGTTTATGTTCTTCTAAATGGATGATGGAATGTGACAAGAAGGAGGGAGAGTGTCCAGCCATCCCCACACCAAGACCCCCACCGCAGCAGCAGTGGCAGCCAGAACCCCCAACGCCAAACGGCAGCAGGCAGAGAACCACCGCCCCCGAGGTGATCACATCCGCCACCCAGGCCAGGGCCAGCAGGACCGCCGCGAGGCCCCCAGAGCCAGAGAGCAGGGAGGCATGGGGGGAAAGAGAGCCCCAGCCCAACCAGGAGAGCAGTCCCCCCGCCGTGCTGGGAGGGCCCAGCGCAGGGCCCCACCCGAGAAGGGCGCCCACAGCCCCAGACGAGCACCTCATCACCACCCAGGAGTTCTGGGCATCACCCGCCCCAACCCCAGGTACGAGCCAGGACCCCCCCAAGGGAGACCCGCTCTGCGCTCCAGGCAGCCACCCACCCGGCCCACGGTTGGTCCAGGAAGGAGCAAGGTGGGGGACAGCCGACCTCACCCAGCAGGGGGGCATCCTGGGGCAAAGGGGGGCCCACGAGGGGTGTTGTAAACATGGACCAACCAGGCTCGGCCACAGTTGGAAATTTGGCGAGGCCCAGCACCCACCCCACAGGTATACGGACACCCCCGGCTCAGGTGTAATGTGAACCCCCTCCCTGCACCGAGAGAGCACCGCCAGGCCCAGGAAACCGGCACCCAGGGGACACGGCCGCCGTTGCCAAGGGCCCAGTACCCCCCACCAGGGATGGGGTAGGGGACAGATGGACCTAGGTCCCACCTTCCTTGAAAAATGTGTGTGTGTGTGCATGTTTATGTTTGAATGTATATTTTGAGGAGTAAAAGTGTGTGTACTAAGGGGGGTGCAGTTAAAATTGGTGGGTAGGGCACTGAGGGGACATTTCTTGATTACTCACAGTAATGTCCCCTCACCCTCCCTACCAAGGCCCCTACAAGTCTAAGGTGCAAATAAAACCGAGAGAGGGGGGGCCGATTCCATACGGCAACCATGGGAGGAAGACCACTGCCAAGTAGCTTCCCCCCCCCCAAAGTGCATCGCAGGCTAAACCCCCCACCCCCTCACTCTAATATGAGATTATATGAGGAAGGGGGTAAATTGGGAACAGCTGGTAGACTGTCCCCCGGTGGTCAAACAGCCTGTTTAGGTCGATTTAGCTGCAACTAAAGCTGTTTTAGGAAAAGTCCCACTCCTTTAACTGTCTCCACCAATCATTCTTGGAGGCTTAATCACATGTCATCAGTCTGACCAATCAGAAGTGGTTAAAGTCTTCACTTCCTTGTTCTGATTCTGCTCATAAAGTCTCTCAGTTCCAACAGAAATACCAGCTAAAGCTCGTCTTTAGTGGTGTAGCTTTCCACAGAATCTGGTGTCAGACCGTGGAACAAGAGAACAAAACCATGAAACTCAGAGAAGAGAGTCTGTCTGCATCACTACATCCCCCATGATGCATTGGGTTAAAGTGGCAGCATCTCAGCGTACAATGAGTCTTCCATGTTAAATGTCTTAAACCACAACAAACGCACATCAACCAGTTTTTGAATCTTCTTGATGAAATTAGAGGTCAACAGTTTAGTACTCCTCCCAAGGTTTGTGTTTCTTAACAAACATCCCAGAGTTTGGTCCAAGTCATCTTTCTGACTGAAACTCTTTTCTTAAAATGTCTGGATTATTTTAGATGATAAACTTAAATAGTATGGAGTCCTATACTATAATATATACTCATAATTAAATAAATATGACCTCATGCAAGTACACAATCAACCAATAAATCTCTCATACATATATATAACAATGTCATGAAATTGTTAAAAACCTGCACACTGATTTTAAATTAGCCATTATATTATTCAATATATTTCATTTTGCTTTAAAAACATGTTTATTAGTTTAAAACAGCATTTTAAAATAATCATTTTAATAATTTAGAATATTATTATAATTGTCTTTTTTCTGAAGCTCGGATTTCAAAATCAATATTTTCCAAAGTATCTTTGTTTTTATTTCACGTTGCTGTTTTTCAGAATGACTTATTTATTTCATGAAGAGCTTTTCCAGCAGAATGAGTCTGTCTGTCAATCAGTGAAAGTGGGTGGAGTCTAAACGCTCATTGTCTTATTCCTGGAAATCGACTCATATTCCCAGATTCCTGCTCTGCTGTGTTCCAGTCAGAGAGATGACATATTTCAGTGACATCTGCACGGTTTTGGATCAAATGGACACAAATTATCTGTCTGCTGCAGAAGATGCAAACATGGACGACTCTGTTTTTGTTGTTTGGGGGTTTGTGTGGACCAAACCACAGAGGAGCTCCGGTCGTCCACATCTTCAAGTCCCCGTTGAAACACTCCTGACTCTGTTCTCACGCCGTTCTCTCAGAGTGGGTTAATAAAAGAACCAGTCTGTTCTTTTGGAGGAAACCTTTTTTAATTATTACTTTTCTAGCAAACTGAGCAACACACCCTTAACTTGTGCTCACACACACACACACACACACACACACACACACTTGTGCTGCGCGCTCTGATAGAGATGGACATAACCACTGAGGCTGCCATCATCTAGACGTAGTTTCACTGCAGGAGCTGAAGCAGAGACTCTCTGATGTCATGATCTCAAACATGGAAACATTGTTTTCATGTAGAACTATTTTAATAAATAAACCTGATCTCTGAACATTCTCTGTGTGCATTGTGGATCCATGCATTGTCAGTGAGATAAACACAGACACAGCTGGCAGCTCCTCCCACACGCGGCATGGTGCGTTCATGGAACTCCAGTTCATAGAAGCTTAGTGTAACTCCAACAGCCATACAGCCTCACTTAGACCACTACTATATGTTCATGAGAAGATGAAAACCACAGAACCTGAATTATGCACATTTGCCCAAAGCCACTTTTATCCGCAAATTTAGAACCAAAACTTCCCAATTTCTGGTCACACTGTGGATGTGTAGAGGTGGATACTCCCCCTAGTGTTGAGGGGTAGGCAATGCGCTTTCACGTTCACTGAAGCATCTCCGATCGATGTAGTCAGGGTGCTGCTGTTCATGTCTGAGTAAAGGAGTAGCCAATCATAAAAGAGTATCTGCCTTGTCTGGTTTGATTGACAGACAGACTCATTCAATTCATGGAAGCGAAATGAGTCACAAATCACCAGGAAAAGTGGTGTAAAAAATACTTTTTAAGTCTTGTGTTTTTCCAAGATGGGTGTAAAATGAGAAGTTTTATCACGTAGAAGCCACACATCCAGAACGGCGTTCTGATGTGTCACATATGGATGTCAAAAATGATGTAATGTTCATGAATCCATAGTTGTCTGCTTTGGTCTAGTGCAGGGGTGTCAAACATACGGCCCGCGGGCCATATCCGGCCTACACACGAAGTGTAAAAATCATAAGGATGTTTAAAAAAGAAGGCAAGTTTGTAGTCCATTCCAGTGGCGAGATTTTTTTAAAGAAGTAACCTAAATGCACAATTTTGCCACAAGGGAGAGCAAAGGACAAGCAAACAAGGTGAAACGGCATATATCTGCATCTGCCAAAAGCGAAAAATAACAGCTCTGCGTCTGGGTAAGAGGCACTTTAGTTCCCTATGAGCCTTATCAATGTTATCCTGCTATAAGGATGATCAGTAGTGACACCATAATGACCAAAATGTTGTCAAAAAGTGGAGTGAAGAGCTTTCCAGGAAAATGGACAGAGTTTTTCTTTTTTTTTTTTCCACAAAGCTGAATGCAAAACACCCATGCTTGGTATGTCATCAACAGTTCGCAGTGTTCAAAGAATATAACATTCAGCACCACTATGAGACTCACCATAAAGAAAAGTTTTGCCATTTGCAATTAAGAAAAGAGATGAATTCCCAGCTATTATCTGGACTGAAAAACAACTGTTTACATTTACTGCAGCATTGATATGATGGAGCAGTGACAGACACCTGATTGTAAACACATTGGTGCAAACATCCAAACCCTTTTCAGAGGTGAACTTGTGCCCCAAAAGGCAGTCTGTCTGTCAAGGATTACGATTTCAGATACAACATCTCTGAGGAGACTTGGACACCAAATGAAGGAATCCAGTCACTTATTGTATTTTCGGTTGCTATTTATGAAAATACCAACATCACAGATAAATACAGCTGTGCATATTTATTAGAGATGTAAAAGAGATGTCACAGTGGAGTTTCTGGAGTTGATGGACACAACAACAGCTAAAGACATAGTCAGCTCTCTAGTTATTGTGACAGACAATGTTAGAGTGAACTGCTCACTGATGTCAGTCTGGTCACTGATGACAGTCTGGTCACTGATGACAGTCTGGTCACATGATGTCAGTCTGGTCTCTGATGTCAGTCTGGTCACTGATGACAGTCTGGTCTCTGATGTCAGTCTGGTAACTGATGACAGTCTGGTCACTAATGACAGTCTGGTCACTAATGACAGTCTGGTCAAATGATATCAGTCTGGTCACATGATATCAGTCTGGTCACATGATATCAGTCTGGTCACTGAATACAGTCTGGTCACATGATATCAGTCTCGTCACTGAATACAGTCTGGTCACTGATGACAGTCTGGTTACTGATGTCAGTCTGGTCACATGATGACAGTCTGGTCACTGATGACAGTCTGGTCACTGATGACAGTCTGGTCACTAATGACAGTCTGGTCAAATGATATCAGTCTGGTCACATGATATCAGTCTGGTCACATGATATCAGTCTGGTCACTGAATACAGTCTGGTCACTGATGATAGTCTGGTCACATAATGTCAGTCTGGTCTCTGATGTCAGTGTGGTCACAGATGTCAGTCTGGTCTCTGATGTCAGTCTGGTAACTGATGACAGTCTGGTCACTAATGACAGTCTGGTCAAATGATATCAGTCTGGTCACATGATATCAGTCTGGTCACTGAATACAGTCTGGTCACATGATATCAGTCTGGTCACTGAATACAGTCTGGTTACTGATGTCAGTCTGGTCACATTATGTCAGTCTGGTCTCTGATGTCAGTCTGGTCACTGATGACAGTCTGGTCAAATGATATCAGTCTGGTCACATGATATCAGTCTGGTCACATGATATCAGTCTGGTCACTGAATACAGTCTGGTCACTGATGATAGTCTGGTCACATAATGTCAGTCTGGTCTCTGATGTCAGTGTGGTCACAGATGTCAGTCTGGTCTCTGATGTCAGTCTGGTAACTGATGACAGTCTGGTCACTAATGACAGTCTGGTCAAATGATATCAGTCTGGTCACATGATATCAGTCTGGTCACTGAATACAGTCTGGTCACATGATATCAGTCTGGTCACTGAATACAGTCTGGTTACTGATGTCAGTCTGGTCACATTATGTCAGTCTGGTCTCTGATGTCAGTCTGGTCACTGATGACAGTCTGGTCAAATGATATCAGTCTGGTCACATGATATCAGTCTGGTCACATGATATCAGTCTGGTCACTGAATACAGTCTGGTCACTGAATACAGTCTGGTCACATAATGTCAGTCTGGTCTCTGATGTCAGTCTGGTCACAGATGTCAGTCTGGTCACTAATGACAGTCTGGTCACTGATGACAGTCTGGTCACTGATGACAGTCCGGTCACTGATGACAGTCTGGTCACTGATGTCAGTCTGGTCACTGATGACAGTCTGGTCTCTGATGACAGTCTGGTCACTGATGAGAGTCTGGTCTCTGATGTCAGTCTGGTAACTGATGACAGTCTGGTCACTGATGACAGTCTGGTCACTAATGACAGTCTGGTCACATGATATCAGTCTGGTCACTGAATACAGTCTGGTCACATGATATCAGTCTCGTCACTGAATACAGTCTGGTCACTGAATACAGTCTGGTCACTGATGGCAGTCTGGTCACATGATGTCAGTCTGGTCTCTGATGTCAGTCTGGTCACTGATGACAGTCTGGTCACTGATGACAGTCTGGTCAAATGATATCAGTCTGGTCACATGATATCAGTCTGGTCACATGATATCAGTCTGGTCACTGAATACAGTCTGGTCACTGAATACAGTCTGGTCACTGATGACAGTCTGGTCTCTGATGTCAGTCTGGTCACTGATGACAGTCTGGTCACGAACGACAGTCTGGTCACATGATATCAGTCTGGTCACTGAATACAGTCTTGTCACTGAATACAGTCTGGTCACTGAATACAGTCTGGTCACTGATGACAGTCTGGTCACATGATGTCAGTCTGGTCACATGATATCAGTCTGGTCACTGATGGCGCCCTATTAAAGGTCAGGAAGAAGGCAGGTGTTGCTATAAAATTCAGGCAGAAACCAGGAAAAGACTCTTGGACATTTTATTGTGTTTTGAACACTTGAATGGCAATAAATGTGTTGCTGCACAGGTTCTAAATTCTGATATTGACGGTTGGGTGAAGTTTAAGGAGAGAAAGGGTTTACAAACCCTTTACCCTTTACAAATGTTAGCAGGTTTAATTTAGTTTAATTTTTAATGGTTTGGACATTTACATTTTGGGTACGGTGTTTCGTTTTGTTCTGTTTCCCCTTTTGAGTTTATTATTGCTTCCGTGTCAGATGTCAAATTTTCAGTCTGTATAAAATTGAAAAGACCAACTTTTTTTTAAGGGAAATTAATTTTATTTGAGATCCATTGGCCCCAAGTGATTAGGTACTATGTTGGTTGAGGCATTTTTTCCAACTGAGTAAAAAAACTAAAATAAAGCTGTTATTTTTCTTTTACGTTACTGGTCCGGCCCACTTAAGATCAGACTGTGTGAATGTGGCCCCCGAACCAACATGACTTTGACACCCCTGGTCTAGAGGTTAAAGCAGCTGAACTTTATGTTGAACTCATGTGGAAATTGTGAGTTTGAGTCCACGGGATCCACAAATGTGTCTCATTTTTTCTTTGTTGACTTTCAGTGACAGTATAATAGTTATTTGTAGACACTAAACCCCACCCTGCCTCTGGGGGAAGGGGGGTGCCAGTGTTCAGCAGCAGAGCCACCATCAGTGTCTGAATGGGAAAGTGACTGGAAAGAGCTATGTTCATGTTTTTGAGTCAAAGTCATGAAAGACATTGATAAACAGCCCCCCCATGCATAATTCATCTTCATTTCCAGGTGGTCATGATTTTTCCTCCAAAATCTCTCCTGAAAATGTCATCTTTCAGTGTCTCATCAGGGCGGGTCCCACCTGACTGAATGGACCAAGTTCCTGGACATCCAGCTGCATCACTGCTCCTGAACACACTTTTCTGTCTCATTGCAGGTTGGAGAACTGCAGTTTGTCAGAGATCAGCTGTGAAGTTCTGGGCTCAGCTCTGGAGAAAAACCCGTCCAATCTGACAGAACTGGACCTGAGCATAAACAACCTGCAGGATCCAGTAGTTCTTCATCTGTGTGGTTTTCTGGAGAGTCCAGACTGCAGACTGCAGACTCTGAGGTCAGACTCCATGTTTCAGTTGTGTTCACATCAATATGATGAGTCCAGATGACTGAATGATGACATGACTACAGAGTGATGACTGACCCCCCCATTCCCACCTTACCGTATGCTGCTGCTGAGACTCTGAGGCTCCTTTTACTCTTTTTTCAGAGGTTCTCATGTAGATCTAGTCTGACAATTATCCTGTCCACAGAGGAATGTGTTCAGTCTAACTTTGAATGTAGAAACTGTGTCGGCCTCTCTTCCATGAGCTGGGAGTTTATTCCAGAAAACAGGGGCTTGGTGGCTAAATGCTCTACCTCCAACTGTACTTTGACTCATTCTAGGAACCACAAGCAGTCCTGCATTTAGTGAGTGAAGTTTTCTGATTGGATGGTAAGGCACTATGAGGTCCTTCATATAGGACGGGGCAATTCCATGAAAGGCCTTATAGGTTACCAGGAGGATCTTGAACTGGATTCTAGTATCAACTGGGATCCAGTGAAGTGAAACTAACACAGGAGTGATGTGATCTCTTCTGCTAGTTCCTGCTAACAATCTAGCTGCTGTGTTCTGAACAAGCTGGAGACTTCTTCAGGAACTCTTAGGACACGCTGCTAACAAAGAGTTACAGTAATCAGTCTAGACGTAACAAATGCATGGATGAGTTTTTCAGCATCACTCTTAGAAAGTACATTTCTGATCTTAGCTATATTGAGCAGGTGAAAAAATGCAGTTTTCCACGTCTGAGATCTGTGAGCCTTAAATGCTAAATCCTGGTCAAATCAAAGCTCTTCAGAACTTCTCTCTGGGTAAATGGTCTGGCTGAAACGCTGATCTCCTCTGCCATGATCAAACTTGCTTCACTTTGTGATTCTGCACGGCTGAAAAGCGTCTGATGAAGTGTCTGATTCTTCATCTCTTCTGCTTTCTGGATCTTCTACTCTGACAGAAGAGGGATTGACAGAAAATGGTCTTTGTTCCTAATTCTGCCTCCAAGTGATTCTTTGTTGTGTTGTATGGTGTGCGCTTGTGTAGCTTGTTAGCTGCTATTTTCATCTGTGTTGTTGTGAGAAGTGGACAGGCTGACTTTACTCAGAACAACAGAAGTTGAATTCTTCAGAGCTTGTTGTGTGTGTGACCTTCAGACACACTCCAATATTGCATTGCTCTGTCATTCTCTCCATCAAATGTGCCGTTAACTATCTGAACTAGTTCAGCAGCAGTCCTGGTCATGAGTTCTTCAGGGCCAAACCGCTAATTCCAGTTCTTTTGGAAATCTGGACTCATTGTGGATTTCTCTGGAACACAGAGGAGGATTTCCTGTTCTAACTATTCTGAACAGGGTTCTGTTCATTTAGCTTTGCTGTTGGAAAATTCTACAATGTCTCTTTGACAAGTTTTCATGAATCAGCAACTTTGTTTTCATGAATCAACAACTTTGATTTCATGAATCAGCAACTTTGTTTTCATGAATCTTCATTCTCTGTAAAATATCTGCAGGGGGTTTATACTTTCTATTTTCTCTTGATTTGTGTCAGATCCATTAAAATGTGATCCAGATTTTCCTATTGAAGATTTTTTTTACCCATAATTCAAAGTGATCTTCAGTTCTCAATGAACAATTCACTTTACAATGTGATGATGTCATTTGAAAATGTATTTTACAATTTAGGATTCAAGATGAAGAAAAACTATTTGATTTGATTTGAAATGGTTTATTTTAAGCATTCAAGTAAAAATAAAACACAAAAACATTACAATCATCAGTTATACATTCATACAGAGACGTATCAAACTTAGAATAATTAGACATAAAATTAAATATTGCTTAAAGGAAGCAGAAGGAAGTGAACTTCTATAATTCACCCCTGTTCTACTGTAACCATTTTATTAATGATTTATCATTATCCAGTTCATCACTTTATCAGACAGAATTAAGAATTCTTAGGGATCAATAAAGCACATGACAAAGATGTTCCCCTTTCGGCTTCTCCCATCAGGGGTCGCCACAGCGAACGAGTCGCACGGAAAGCTTGGCAATGTTTTACGCCGGATGCCCTTCCTGACGCAACCCTCTCAGAGGGAGCAGCCCGGATTTGAACCCAGGTTTCACGGAGGGAAGGCACCGCAAACCAGCACGAGCTAAACCAGCTCCCTTAAAGCACATGACAAAGATGAATTACTTAAATTATTTTGTGAAAAATAACTTTCAGAAATCAACATGGCAATGAAATATCCAAAATATATGCAGATTATGTTACTTATAAAAGTCATTGATATGATTTAAAAAAAAAAAAATAACACTGTATCAGTAAAATAGACACAACACTGTTTCAGAAATCTTCATAGCAAAAATTGATCAAGAATAAAAAGTTAAAAATATGTGCAATTTATGTTTCTTTATAAAAAATCATGAATCCATTTTTGGAGCAACTGAAGTAAAATAATTAGAAATTAATTAATTTAACCATCTTCAATAATTGACAGAGAATTCTTTTTATCTTTATTTTATTTTTATTTTTTTACTATAAGGCAGTGTTTTTCAACCTTTTCTGAGCCAAGGCACACCTTAACCTTGACAAAAATCCTGCGGCACACCAGCATCCAAAAATAAAAAGAAAAGAGAAACTCATAGTCTGTATTGTTGATCTACAGCCCCTCTGCAATCTCACATGCAATTGTGGCAGAAAAAGCTGGAAGCTGCAGCTGCTTTTTTCTAAAAGATGTCATAAAAGTTGAGTTAGAAGATTTAAAAACTGGTTGATTAGTGTTCGTTGTGGTGTCTAGACATTAAGAGGAGAGACTCGTGCACCAAAAACGCTGTCACTTTAACCCAATGCATCATGGGAGATGTAGTGATGCAGACAGACTCTCTTCTCTGAGCTTCATGGTTTTGTTCGCTTGTTTCACGGTCTGACACTGGATTCTGTGGAAAGCTGCACCACTAAAGACGAGCTTTAGCTGGTATTTCTGTTGGAACTGAGCGACTTTATCAGCAGAATCAGAACAAGGAAGTGAAGACTTTAACCACTTCTGATTGGTCAGACTGATGACATGTGATTAAGCCTCCAAGAATGATTGGTGGAGACAGTTAAAGGGGCGGGACTTTCCTGAAAACTGCTTTAGTTGCAGCTAAATCACGGTACCGTCATTCTTATCAAAATGTCTTTAATAGAATCAAATAAACACAAAGAAAAAATTATTTTATGATCTTTCATATCCCTAACTACTCAGTGTTTTATCAGGACCTGTTTGGATGAACGAAGAGCTGAAATCCTGGAGATGGAAATGTTTTTAGATCAGTGAATGAGGGCAATTTCCCACGGCACACTGGGTGAAAAACACTGCAATAAGGTAATGCTGTGAAATAAAATGAAGTAAGAAAAATAGTCCATATTCTGTCGATTGTCCATAAAAAAGCTTTTGTTAAATCAAAGCTTTAGATCAAAGTAAAATGTATTAGAATTTAATCTTTTATTTTTTGTTCCATAATTCAAATGATAATCCTTTTTTTTAACCAGTTCCATTTCATTTTAAAGTTATATTAAATCTACTGCATTTCATTCATCTTCATGTTTTTGGGTCAAAATCATAAAGAAATTGCTAAACAGCCCCCCCCCCCCACATGCATAATTTTTCATCCAAAATCTCTCCTGAAAATGTCATCTGTCAGTGTCTCATCAGGGTGGGTCCCACCTGACTGAATGGACCAAGTTCCTGGACCTCCAGCTGCATCACTGCTCCTGAACACATTTTTCTGTCTCATTGCAGGTTGAGGGGCTGCAGTTTGACAAAGAAGAGCTGTAAAGTTCTGGTCTCAGCTCTGGAGAAAAACCCGTCCAATCTGACAGAACTGGACCTGAGCCAGAACCAGAACCTGCAGGATCCAGGAGTTCTTCATCTGTGTGGTTTTCTGGAGAGTCCAGACTGCAGACTGCAGACTCTGAGGTCAGACTCCATGTTTCAGTTGTGTTCACATCAATATGATGAGTCCAGATGACTGACTGATGACATGACTACAGAGTGATGACTGACCCCCCATTCCCACCTTACCGTATGCTGCTGCTGAGACTCTGAGGCTCCTTTTTCTCTTTTTTCAGAGGTTCTCATGTAGATCTAGTCTGACAATAATCCTGTCCACAGAGGAATGTTTTCAGTCTAACTTTGAATGTAGAAACTGTGTCGGCCTCTCTTCCATGAGCTGGGAGTTTATTCCAGAAAACAGGGGCTTGGTGGCTAAATGCTCTACCTCCGACTGTACTTTGACTAATTCTAGGAACCACAAGCAGTCCTGTATTTAGTGAGTGAAGTGTTCTGATTGGATGGTAAGGCACTATGAGGTCTTTGATATAGGATGGGGTCATACCATGTAAGGCCTTATAGGTTACCAGGAGGATCTTGAACTGGATTCTAGAATCAACTGGGATCCAGTGAAGTGAAACTAACACAGGAGTGATGTGATCTCTTCTGCTAGTTCCTGCTAACAATCTAGCTGCTGCGTTCTGAACATGGAGACTTCTTCAGGAACTCTTAGGACACGCTGCTAACAAAGAGTTACAGTAATCCAGTCTAGACGGAACAAATGCATGGATGAGTTTTTCAGCATCACTCTTAGAAAGTACATTTCTGATCTTCGCTTTATTGAGCAGGTGAAAAATGCAGTTTTCTACATCTGAGATCTGTGAGCCTTAAATGCTAAATCCTGGTCAAATCAAAGCTCTTCAGAACTTCTCTCTGGGTAAATGGTCTGGCTGAAGCGCTGATCTCCTCTGCCATGATCAAACTTGCTTCACTTTGTGATTCTTGTTTCCGTCTCATCCGTCCTCTCAGATTCAGATGGTACAGGACGTCCAAAAATGAAATGTGCCGTTGGGAAATGAAAAGACACAGTAGAGTCTGCATGAATGTTCAAACCTTTAGCTAAAGGGGAGAGGTGGAGAAACACGACCTGTTAGGCTCTGTGGCTGTCCACTCTCTCTGTCCTCAAGGCTAAAAGCAAAGCTTTTTTATTATTCAGTAAGGGAAGATGAAAACATACTAAATACGTCATCAGAATGGTGAGTTTGTGTCTAGTCTGCATTGCAGGTGTCGTGGCTCCATAAACACTCCAGAACAGAAAGAAAGCAGAGACCAAAGGTCAAAAACAGGCCTACTGGTGACCTCTGTACATAATATCTGTTACTGAAGGCAGAAATCAAGCATGTTTCTGCAATACAATAGACATGCAGTGGCCGTTTTTTATACGGGCGAAGTGGGCGGCGCCCAATAGGGGGCAGCATTTTCCGTGCCCGAGGCGTCACTCATTAGGTAGAACTTAGTCAACGCGGGGCGTCAGCTTTTATTTTGACATGCCTACTGCAGCCTGCAGGTCACACTTTTATTTTTCCACATCTGACACTGAACATCCACCCATGTCTTCATCCTCTCCCCCCTCCACACTTATGGTGCAAAAAAATAACTCAGAGTGAAACAACATAAAACAGCCACATGAAAAGGAATCAGGCAGAAGAAAAACCCGTGCTCAACCCAATTCCACCAGAGCAGGCAGAGGGGATTATTTCCCACAATTCCCTGCTCCGACACAGCAGACCTGACGTGCACGTGACCACCGCCCTCTGCTGCAGGACACTTGTGCCCCCACCTCTTTGAGGTAGTCTGTGGAACATACCAAGTAAAAAAAAAATCAAGGGGGGGGGGGGGCAACTCACCGGTGGCTGAATCACACTAACAGGTGATAGACCTTTTCACACTTCCACATTTTTCAACCGGAAATACGTCATTGATGTGTGAAACAATTTCCTGTTAGCATAGCGGCAGATATGATGAATGGCAGAGTCAAAGAGTTGCAGTTTCTGTTGTGTTCCAGGCTGTTCGTCTTCCAGCCAAAAACAACTCTACCTTTCATTTCATTATTTTCCTGTGGATCCAAACCTGAAACCCAAATGGATCCAGGCGATCCGAAGAGAGGAAGGGCATAGTTTAATGTAAACACAGGTAGCACCGTCTGCTGCCTGCATTTCGCTCCGGATTGTGGTTCGGCTGCGTCGTTCGTCACCTGAACAGTGGTGTTGTCCCGAGCCTTTTCCCTTGGAACAACTTTACTGCTCCTTTGAGAAGGGAGTCAGTGTATGAAAGAACCTCAAACGTCAGTCTATGCAGCTATGCTGTGAAGATAGCAACATGGTGGCTAAGCTAAGCTAAGGCAGTAAAGATGGATCACGACTACGTGACACACCCACTGCAGGTAAGGTTGTTCATAATGTGTTTAGATAATGCTAATCAACTATGTGTACCGTTATTGGATAAATGCATTTCTACCTGAACAAATAAATGTTTATAATAAAAGCTGTTCAAGCTCTCACCTATTTTAATTACATGTATTTAATTACTTTTGAGTATTTTGTCATTGTGTATTTTCCTTAACAAAAATAAATGAAATGTATTTGTAGTTAAATACCTAAAATACTTTTTAAAACATGATTACTGTGTTGTGTTGAAAGGTAGCAAAAATATGTTAAGACTGGTTTTTAATGTCTTTATCTTCACAGGTGCTCTGGATGAGGCTTTGGACACATTCATGACTTAGAAGCCAAGTTCCCTTGCTGGAGCCAGGAGACGATGTCATGGCGGACAAAGAGTTCCTCGTTCCAGACCTCCTTACTGACATTGGATCTAAGCTCATCATTACACCTTTTAAGCTTTCAGCTCAATCCAGCAAGGAGGAAACGGAACAAACACAAGCCATTACCCACCTCAGAATTATAGTGGAAAGAGTGATCAGTAGGATAAAGTCCTTTCACATCAGGGACTCTCTCACTGATGGGCAGTGTCAATCAGATCTGGCTTAACTGCTGTGTTTTGGCAAATTCTCAAGGACTTTTTTGTTTTGAAAAGTGAATTAATGTTTGGTATGTAGATAATGATCAAATGCAAATAGTATGGGAAAATGTTGTGTTTCCACATATTCTGAAAATCTAATTAAATATAATGGTTATATTCTTAATATTTTTCTGTTGAAATGTGACTTTGACTTCACAAAAAAATGAGATGAACAATTAAAACAATTTTGGTCAAAACTGTGCCTCGTTTAATTTTTTAATTTGCATAACAACAACTGATTAATCACAACACAAATAACATCAAACATTTACAATAAAAAATAACATTACAGATCACTAACAGTAAGACAGAATGCTGAACTGATTGTTAAAGACAAGATAAGTGTAATTTAAGGTATCATTCATGCATTTGCCATAATAATATAAATCCAATTTCTCTTTCATTCTCTCAGAAATCACATCCAACACAACAGCCATTGGGGCTGCACCTGACATAATTTACTTCCAGATGCCATCTTCTATGGATCTGGCTGTGGTCCTACACAAGAGAAACACAAGATTATTGGTCACACAAAAAAGTTAGACATAAGTGCATAACTACATTTAAATTTTATTCATTATATCTGCAATAAACATTATTTGGTGAGTCATAACATTAAAAAAACTTAACTTGCTCTCACAAAGCAACAAAAGGTTAAATGAACCACCTGTATATGCCTTGTCAGGGCTCTAGACTGCGACCAAATGGTTGCATTTTGCGACCAAAATTTGAGAGTGTGCGACTGAATTTTGCATCCAGTCGCACATGTGCTACCAGTAAATTTGCCTCCCCCACCCTCCGTATTTTTGATACATTAAACGTGGCAGGGGCACGTCAATGATCAATGAAATGAGCAATGAAATAATCAATGAAACGCGAGCACACACTCGCGTTTCATTGAGTGATGTCTGTCTGTGAGGCGGCCAATGCGTGTGAGAAGAATAGGGAAAGCTGCTGTTAGTGGCTGAAATGTGTGGAGGGGAGGGGCCTGAAAGCAGGACACCTGACAGCCCCCTCCCTCCCCGGACCACATTAAGGAGTTCCTTACTTTCCTTTTTAGAACGTTTTATTCGCTCGTAATTTTCTAAATCCATGCAGTCCGTGCTGAACTTTTGTCTGGGTCACACAGACCCGGAGGAAGGTTAAGGTTATGGTTAGGCGCGGCTGTCACTGCAGCTCACCGCTCCCGCGGGAGTCGGGTCAGCTGAGGAAAATAAATGTCCCACACCTACATGCGTGACAGCTAACGGGGCTTTAGCATTAAACACGTGCGATTTAGTCTTAGACACACTTAAAACACGTGGAGAAAATGCAACGATAGACGTGTTTGAGATGAACCAGCGCCTGCTGGATCAATAGGGAGACGGGGGGGGGGGGGGGGGGGGGGAGTCTGAATCCGCAGCGAGTCTGAAGGAGAACAGAAAGTTGGAGTTGTCCTTTAATATGCCTCTCCCCCACAGTATGATCTGTGTTATTATATATTTTATATTTATTTCAATGTTTTGTAATGTATGTAGCCTTTTTTTAATCAATTGGTATTATTTGAATTGATCACTCAACTACAAAAACCATCCGGACACTTGTCCCATAATGCATTGTTTTGTAGTCATTGGGGCAGCTTTCAGTCAGTTCAGTACTAAATTTCCAGCTGTGTTCGCTCTGGTTGGGGCCTTGACCCCGCCCCTTTCTGGTGATATTTTTCTGATGATTGACAGTTGATGTTGGAGCAAAAACAAAAACAAATATATGTTTCACACCAGGTGATCTGTGCAGCGTTTCGTCCACCCGATTGATCTCAAACACGCTTATTGTGCATCTTGGCTGCACCTATTTGGTGTCACAAACATGAATTTCCATCCGTTTTGTTTACTATTTGTACTGTCATGACAGAGACGGTTCTGTCAGTTTACCTTGTTGTTGCATCTTCAAAAGTGCAGAATAAAATGTGACACTGAATGTGAAACAGCACATTGTAATTTCTGCATCTATTATTATTATCTAAGTATTTATTAGAAATACAGTAGAAATTAATAGATTTGGTTAGCATGTTGATTTATGGTATGCACCCCTACATTTTCTGGTTGTGCCCCTAAAATTTTCAGTTGGGGGCCACAGTGCTCCTGGTGAAAAACGTTAGTCTGGAGCCCTGCTTGTACAGTGTGGAGCTCAGACCGTCCCTGCCAACTGTTTTGGGCTTTTGCACCACCAGCTCACTAACCGATTCAGGATGGATTCCCTTAGAAATAAAAGGCAAAAAGGAATTACAGTCTGTAGTCACTACTGGGGGTGTTTTATAATAATTTACAGTTGTTATGGACACACATCAGTTCTTAAATCATAATGACAATTTAATCACAAACCCACCTGTGTTCTTGGTCTGTGCTATCTTTGCAAGCCACTCGTGCAGGCAAGGGGGGGTGGGACAGCCTGCAGACCCAGCTGTGAATAATGTGCGGTCTGGAACAGGATGGCAACTATGTGATTGCAGAATCCTTTACCAGCCGCACAACTGCAGGAGAAAGCTTTCAGGTTGGCACTTTCTGCATCCAGTGATATCTGAACAGAATAAATTAAATAGGTTACAATTAAGACACACTTATGTTGCTACATCAATGTAACATGAAACTATAACTTTCAATAGGGTGACCAGATTTGAGTTTGTAAAAAAGAGTGAAGTGAGATTGTGAGATATTTCTAAAAGAGTACTTGGTGTTCAGAGCTGCGTACATGAAGCAAATGATTAGATTTCATCTATGTTCAATGTTATTTTATTATATAGGTATCAAAAAAGAGGACGTCTGGTCACTCTACTTTCAGAAAAATAATAGTAATAGTAAGTGAAGAAAGTGCTGCAACCGCAGCAAGAAGAATGAAGACGCATACAGGCAACTTAACATTTCTTATTTACCTACTAGTACAGTTTCATCACATTTTTGGTTGTAATGTTAATCTCATGCCTTTTCACTTAAACATACACACAGCATATTCACTGCGATGTGTTATACCTTCTATTACAAATTAATCACACCAGGATTTACAGTTGACGTAAACACAGTTACCGGTGATGCGGCTATGGATAAAGCCAGCTGAAGCTTACCTTGGTAATGGTGGATAAACTCTTTGTGGACAAATTCATGTCCCTTGTCCAATTTGTTTCCTTTAGTGGACGATTGCATCTTCACACTCTTCACCACATTGGCGCTGGTGAACTTCGGAACACAACTCAGGCTCTTCAAAAACACACGAGGCTCTGCCATTCCTCCGCCAGTGAGGCTCAAACCGGAACTAGGTTTACACGTTGATGATGTGTTTCCGGTTTTTGCGAAAAAGGTCTATTGTGAGTCTTTCAGTCTAACAATCATCTGTAGGCTGTGGAGGGATATTTCTGCCACCACGTTGAACACAAAACTTTCTAAGTTGCAGGTGAAAATATAAAATATTTGCTTTTCAATCATTTATTATTCTGCTTTGATATATATTTTTTGCTTTAACATTTTTATTTGCTTTCAAAAACTTTTTTTGCGTTTGTAAAACACTTTTTTTCACGTGCTTTGTGTCAAATCTTGCTTTTGTCTTCTCTTTGATTTAGCTGACTACTTTGAGTTCGACTTAGCGTGATATGACTGCCACTGGCATCGCCAAAAAGAAATTTGCATGCGTTGTCTATCATCTCACTTTTTTCCTATGTTTGCTGAGTTAAGTTTCGGTTTGACGTGACCAAGCTGCCATCAAACAGCTGCTGATTGGTCCAGATTCTAACCAATCAAATCGCCATATGAATCTAAAGTGGTGTTTGCTGCAGAGGCTCAGAGGCTGAACCAGCTCTTTTTACCCTCAATTTTGTCTTTTTGGATGAAGACGTTTTTTTATTTTTTTATCATTTTAACAATAATTCATACATTCTTTTTTTGTTAGCATTGGTTCATTTGTATAAAGTCAGATGTTGTGAATTTATGGCTGAGGATCTCCTGGAACTGTCATGTTTATCTGCTGACATTAAATCAACAGATCTGTGTGATCTGTGAATCCTGCAGAGACAATTATTAGTGAAAAGTGTGATTTTCTTTAAGGTATGTTTGTTAAAACAAAACAATAAAAGATTCAAAGCACATATTATTTAATGCTGCACACGTGTTTGGGATCAGATGAACAGCAATAATAAGCAGAAGAATGACGGTTCACCAAGGGAGACTCAATGTATTTAACAGAAGCATTTTTAACTTGTGTTATCATTTTTAGCGTCTCATGTTTTAGAACTTGTAAACGTTTGTCCAAAGTTAAAAAATACTAGTCATCAAAAATACTTTTTTGAGAATTTCTAATATTTCAACAATTCATTCATTCATTTTCTTCCGTTTTTCCCTTTCGAGGTCACAGGGCTGCTGGAGCCTATCCTGGCCACTTGTGGGCGAAGGGAGAGGGCACACGGGACAGGTCGCAGGGTAGAATGTCCACAGTCACACACCCACAACATCTATGTCCCCCATGGATGTTGCGTTTTTCATGTCCCCCAGCCAGGGCTGGGGGACATGTCATGTTTTTCATGTTTTTCTTAGGACATTATGTCCCTGAATGGGACATAATGTCCTAAGAAATCTACTTGTCTGTGACACGCCTACAATTTTTGCAAACTTTACACCCTGTAGCCTCTAAATGACTAAGAATTACGCCTGTGGCGTCTAAACATGCATCAAGTGTTTCAGCTGTTATCAGAATTTCCTCCACATAGTGGATGAGAGTGACGTTGGCTTCCAGGGGACAGTCAGAAAGCACCTCATTTAACACCTGATGGAAAATTCCTGGAGAGAGTGAGAACCCCTGTTGAAAACACGTGTAACACATCTGCTGGGTCTCACACGTGAATGAGAAGATGTCTACACTTAGGATGTAGAAGCAGACAGAAAAAAGAAAAAACATCAGTGAGGTCAATGCATGTAAACCAGGAGTGGGAGTGGTCCAGTTCAGTCTGGGCTACGTATGGATTAGGATCAGAAACGGTTGAAGAGCTCCAAATGTTCTTTACAGAGGGTAAATTGGTGGGTAATGTACCAACCCATCATCTGTGGTGCTCTGAGCCCACAGATGAGGAGGCTGTCAGTAAATTAAGGCCTTCATCAGGGGATGGTCAGTCTGTACACGTCCATGATGGTGAGTTTCCTGAACGTGTACTGGGGGGCTGTGTCCTCCCCCAACCATGATGTGATGAGTCTCTGCTATGGGAGAAAACCAGACTTGGGACATCTGGTGCGTTTTAACACTCCACCAAATTATTTAGACTGATGTTTGGGATGCACTGTAAAGGAAAGGAGGGGTTCTCTATCAGCTGACAAAAGAAACCACGCCTTGTGAGAGGGTGTGAGCTGAGCTTCTCCTGTTACTGTCCTTCTGTTAGGGCAGTGCGCGGTGGTGGCGGTTTTAGGCACAGGTAACACGGGCAATTGTCCGGTGAGCAAATTTAACGTGGGGACGGTGGTGACAGCGACTCAGTGCTTGGAATAAAATCTGGTCCACTATTCGGTTACTATTGTCTGTTCTATTACAGTTTGTAACAGCCTGAAACTGTGAATCTCCGTCTCTGTAGCCGCGCGTTCCCGTCTCCTGTCACGAAGGGGAGGGGTGGTGTGGGCTCTGTCCGCCAGGTGAATTGGGATACGCGGACCACTGCTAGCACTGCCTGTTGACCAACACCAGGATCACCGTGTGCCTTTAGATTCCTCAGCTCATGCAAATAATGTCATTCTTTATGAACTATTACAGACATTTAGATGACGTGTCTTTATTTTCCATCAATGTTTTCTTTGTCTGCCTGTCGTTTAGTTGGTGATACAGACAGCAGTAATGCAGGAAAACAGCTGCACTTTATGACATCATGAATAAACAATCCATCATTTAGAAAATATCAGCACAATGTTTTGATCTATTTCTTCAGACTAAAAATGTTAAATATATTGGTGCTGCTGTGATAATGTTTCAGATCAATTTACATTCAATATTATTTATGGATTGAATTATTTTTCTCTGCATCAGATGGTCAAAATGTTTCTAGTTTCAATAAGGACTGACAGATTCTTTTTTTATTTCTGGCACTTTAAGCTTCTTTTCTGGTTAAGACTATAACAGTGTTTCTGTGGCAAAATAAGGTAAACATTTGTTGAAAGTGGATTTATTTTGCCTTTTCTTTTGCTAATGTTAAAAGATACAATTTCAGGTATACTTACACAATTTTTATAGATACTTACCTAATATATTGTCCGCGCGGGAGTGTGTGGGGGTTGGGGGGGGCGTGAAAATTTTTCTTTTTCCTAGGGGGGGGGGCTGGCAAAAATACATTGAGAAGCACTGTGTTAGGGCCTTCCTTCCAGGTTTACTCATTTCTATCTTTAAAGAAAAATCACGTGAGTGTAACGGTTTCAGTTTCTTTTCTTTTGTTTGGTTCTTTGTTTTTCTGTGATGTTTTAACTTCCTGTTTTATTTTGTAGTGTTTCCTGGTTTGTTGTAGTTTTGAGTTTTACTTTGGTCCCCATCTTTCCTGAGTGTTTCCACCTGTGTCTCGTTTGTCTGCATGTATTTAAGTCTTGTCATTCCCTTCCTCCTGTGCTGGTCCATATTGTGCTGTTCCCTGGTTTTGAGCGTTTCTGTATTTTTCATGTTTCGAGTCTCTAGCCTGCCGTATGCAGTGGTTTTGGTTTGGTATCTTTAGTTTTGTTTATTAAAGCCCCCGTTCCCCTGCAACCTCCTGCCTCCTCTCCTTCTCTGCGCCTGGGTGCTTTCCGATTCCCCCACCGTAACATTGAGGGGGGTCAGACGGGGAGACGTGGGGCTCAATGCTGGAGATCCAAGGTTTCTACACCAGAAAAGCTGACGGAATACCTTCATGCTCTGTGGTTTCTGGATCTAGTAATCCCCAGTACCAGCCTGCCAGTGGCTCCTCTGTTGGACCAATCAGGAACTGCTCCTCATGAGTGAGTTCATCCACTCAGCAGTAGAGTGTAGTTCCATCTGGTAGAGTGACTGTAACCCATCCAGCTGCACAGAATGGTGGAAATGTACCAGTGCTTGTGGTTCATGAGGGCCGTGTAGATGTGCAGTAAAGGGCAGTATTAGGACAAATTCAACCACTAAGCTTCACTTATTACACTGAAAAAACGGGAAAAGTGGGGTTGTTCAGATTACAAATACTAAACATGTTTGTTTAATATGAACAAATTATGTTTACCTTCAAAACACAATATAATCTTGAAAATCACACATAGTTTCTTGCAGTGTTACTTCTATATATTTAAATCATGTTGATAAAACATGAAATAGTTCTGCTTGATCCTGTAGGAAAATAGCGAATGATATTCGCACTTTCAGGCACCGGAAACTCGGCAGTCTCTTCCCCCCCTAGGGCGGTAGTTAATTAACTCACCTGTTCAGCTTCCTATTTAAGTCCAGGTGTGCAGCGTTCATTCTCTTTCTTACCGCAGCGCCGCTTTCGTCCCCGCGGCTCTCCTTCTTTTTGGCATCTTGGTGTGTTCCCCCCTTCTTTGGACGGTGCTCCCACTTTTTCTGATGTGGGGGGTCTTCATTTCGCCGCGTTTGTTTCTCCTTCCGCGGCGTTTCGGCGACCGGGGGGGCGGCGCCGGCGTGTTCGCGTCGCTGCGGCGGGTGAGCGTTTCGCGGTGTTTCGGTTGGCAGCGGCGTTAGATCGGGGGCTGTCCAGGCTTTCTCTTCTGCATTGGCCGTTTGTATCATTGCGGTGAGCGGCCAGGCGGTCTTTTCCCGTGTTTTTCTGTTGTGTTTTCTACTGCGTTTCGTTTCCTTATTTTGTTCCGGTTGTATGTGACGTCCCGCCCCTAAGGACTCTGGGTATTGTAGTTTTATGTTCTTTGACATTGTGGTCTACCTGACTCGTTTTCATGTTTTGTGGCTCTGCATCCAGTTATTGTTTCAGGGGTTGTGGGGTCTTTCCTGTGGTTCTGGGCTGGTGGTCCTCGTCTGGACAGGTTTCTCATGCTGGCTGAATTAGTTGTGGCTTTCGGCGTTTTATCTGTTGCTGTGTGTTATTTAAGATTTCAGGATTTTTATTTTGTTGCATACGAAGTTATATTTAGCAAATACAACCAGTAGTGAAATGTAACCCAGGTCCGCTCTGTGGACAGCGCAATAATTAAGGAAAATCATACAGGAAATGTACGTCATTTATTTCTGTAAAGTCTACATGATATACATAAGTATAACTGTGTACCGCTGAAATACGTACAATATGTGTATTATAGACTTAAATATGGAATGCAAAATAATGTGCATGAATGTGGACTGAAGACTTAAATAATTAAGGTACACGCGTAGAGTTACCGTTTAAGAGCCTGATGGCATGGGGGTAGAAACTCCTCCTGAGTCTCTCTGTCTTAGCCATCCGGCTAAGACTCGGCTCCTACGGCTCCTAGATAAGAGCCGGATGTGAATTTTGCCTGTCTTTAAGCAACGCTGGCTTTATTATTTTGGTGGCTCTCTTTGTTTTGTGTTTCTGTCGTGGCTGCTGTGCATTTGGTGGTTTACTCGGCGTTTGGTTTGTTCTTGTTGGACCCCTCTCTCCTCTGTGGATTTTTACTTTTGATTTGTCACTTTTATGCAGCGTCTGTGGCTTGTTTTGTTTCACTCGGCGATCTTCGTTCGTCGCCTCCGCCTGCTCACGGTATGGTTCATTCTAGGCCGCCACTGTGGGTGGCCCTTGGATGTGTTCATGGTTGGAACTTGTTTCGGTCCTGTTGGCGCCTGTCGTCGTAGTTTGTTTTTTTTTTTGGCGTCAGTAGCCTGATTCCTCGTGCGCCTTACGGATTGGTTTATTTTTACTTCGGCTGCCATGCCTTCTCCACGTTTTACTCCGGACGCGATTTGTGGCTGGGGATGACTGTTATCACTGATGTTCTCAGTGTCCTGCCTCTTTGCCTCCCGGAGGAGTCTCTCGGCATCCAGTCGGCGCTCGATTTGTTTATCGGTTGACCTTTCTGCTGTCATGGCGGTCCTCATGCTATCGACTGTATTATCACAAGCCCTGTACTGGACTTGGGTAGGCTATGGGCTCCCCTTCGTTTTGCGCGTTTTGCTGTTTTCTCTGCGTCACTGTTCCTCTGTATGCCTGGTCTTTTGCATCGCTGTGGCTTACTTTCATTTTCTGATCTGGGTTACCGCGTTGTCTGCGACGTATGGTCCTCTGCCCGTCCGGATTTGTTTTCTTCTTCTGGATCTGGATGGTTCATTGGTGCATGCCTCTCCCTTTATGCCATCTCTCGCTTTTGTGCAGCGTGTACTTTGTTTCATTCTTTGGTTGGTGGCTGTTTGTTCAATGATCGGCCCACCTGATTCTGCTCTGGCTTTGGTCCCACGGTCATCCATTCATCTTGTGCTCTTGTTCCGGGTAGTTTGATCCTGGGCCCCATGTTCCTGTTCTGGATGTTCACGTCTTCCGTTTTGTAGCCTGTCCTCCTCAATGCTTAGAGGTCTTGTTATGACGATGCCTGTCGTGTATTCAGTCTCCCTCCGCTTGCTCTTCTGTGGCTGGGCCCTCTAGTTTTGGGGGGAAAGATTTATAAGAGCGGTTTGTGTACGTCCGGCCGCCAGAATCCACGGCTCTAATGGTTTAAAGATCGTGTGGTTATGAGAATTTAGCCATGGAGTTTATATTAAGGCTCTTTAATTAAAGAGTGAGATAATAGTCTTATGTGTTTCATCGGTTGTCTTGGGTAGTATTTAAATAACACCATAAGCAAATTAACCCTGACCGTAGAAACTCCATCTTTTACGCTCTAAAGCTTAGTTCAAGAGTTAATTCTTGTGTCCGCAAGCCAGTCTTCTATCTGCCCTGCTTAAGCAGATGACACTTGGCTAGATGCATCTACATGTAGAGGCTTGTTATGCTCCGCCTCTAAAAATCTAAGGTTCAGTCTATCAAAACCTACAATCCCTTATGGATCTCCAGACGCCCTTGGCTAAAATTTCAGCAGTCTGTGTTTTGTTGTCCACCTATTTGAGAACCACTAATATCAAATATGAGAATCAAATTTCAGCCGAGCTGCAATCCATTGCTACGTGGGACATGGACCTTCCTCATCTACAATCTCCTTGGCCCTTGGTTACCCTTCCCATCGCCTAATTCTCGATGACCTTCTGAAGGTGCGTCCCTCTGGAACTGTCAAAGGTTGCTTCTTTACAATTGGTGTATATAAAATTGGTGTTAAGATATTGTGCAGGTTCTGTATTTCACTATCAATTCACTGCTGGAATTTGTGATACGGGTGGTTTCTATGGTGCGATGAAGCGACAATGGGACTTTCCTTAACTTTCTAATAAATTTAACCTTGTTATTCCATTCATCATATTCAGTGTATAAACTAATCAGTTTCTAGGTTTTATATATATGATCTTTGCTGGGACTAATACTGGTTTTGTATTTTATCTATGCATCGCATCCTGAGCCTGCGAGTCCCTGCTCTCTGGCCTGTTTCTTCATTTCTGGCGAATGATGACACCCCTGCATTCCTTGATCTGGTGTTGCCACGATGACTGCTCAACGTACCTATTGCTGAACTGAAAGTGATGGGGCGGTGGACCTCCCCTACGTTCCCATGACACTTCTGACTTAAATCAATCATCATGTTAGCAGTAGAATGAATGTAAATTCTGGGATTATATTGCCAGGTGGAAGCCTCAAAATTTAGGATGTTCTAAAGTGTATTATTAGTATGCGATGGCGCTCAAATTTGGGTTCTAAACTCAATTGCGCCAATTAAGCTTCAGACAAATGGCAGTGAGGATTTTCTTGATACTTATCTTCTTATCTTCTTCTTATCTTCTTATCTTCGAATAAATGGATGTTCTGAGCTCGTATTATGGTATGACAAATGGGGTAACATTATGGCAGTTGAGCTCGTTCGTAGTCCTGTCGTTGGAAGCTTGAATTAATGGATGTTAATTAAAAGCTTTAATAGCATACCAAATGAAATAATGCTAAGCTCGTTCTTAGTATTTGATGGAAGCTACGAATAATGGATGGTACTTAAGCATGTTTAGCATGCTTTGGGAGCTTGGATGGATGTAGGTAGTGTCTTCATACGGGTTGTTCTTGGCGGTTCAAATTATAGTTCCTTACTACGTTTTGCGGATGGGGATTTATGTTCTTAAAAAATTGGGTATGAGTGATTCTTATGTTGGCTCCCTGTTTTGTTTCGTTTTCTTTGTTTGGCTCTCTCTCTCTGTCTCTCTCTCTCTCTCTCTCTTTGCAGATAGTATGTTCCCCTAGTGGGCACGAACGGGAGCGGCCCAACGGTCAAAGGTGCCGGGTCACACATAGCAGTTCCACTAGATAGTGTGTCCCCTTCGAGGCGCTGTACTCGAACGGGGGCGGCCCAACGGTCAAAGGTGCCGGGTCACACATAGCAGTTCCACTAGATAGTGTGTCCCCTTCGAGGCGCTGTACTCGAACGGGGGCGGCCCAACGGTCAAAGGTGCCGGGTCACACATAGCAGTTCCACTAGATAGTGTGTCCCCTTCGAGGCGCTGTACTCGAACGGGGGCGGCCCAACGGTCAAAGGTGCCGGGTCACACATAGCAGATCCATTAGATAGTGTGTCCCCTTCGAGGCGCTGTACTCGAATGGGGGCGGCCCAACGGTCAAAGGTGCCGGGTCACACATAGCAGATCCATTAAATAGTGTGTCCCCTTCGAGGCGCTGTACTCGAATGGGGGCGGCCCAACGGTCAAAGGTGCCGGGTCACACATAGCAGATCCATTAGATAGTATGTCCCCTTTGTAGCGCTGAACTCGGATAAAAGAAATGGAAAGAAGGGGGCGGCCCAACGGTCAAAGGTGCCGGGTCACACATAGCAGTCTTACTTGGAAATGGAATGAAATGAAATGAAAATGGAATGCCGCCAAAACACACCTCATCTTATGACACACTGATTATACATTTACATTCTTTCTTCTTCTCTCTTTTGATGATCTTTGGTTTTGGGGGTTTTGTACCCTAAAGTTTATGGAAGTTATCTCATGGAATTGTACGGAGCCTTATGCCAATCAAAGTTTGTGAATGCCAACTAAGATGTAAATTAAGTATGTGAAAATAAATGTTTTCTACTGCAAGAGTTTTCGTATGACTGAAAATAGCGAATGATATTCGCACTTTCAGGCACCGGAAACTCGGCAGTCTCTTCCCCCCCTAGGGCGGTAGTTAATTAACTCACCTGTTCAGCTTCCTATTTAAGTCCAGGTGTGCAGCGTTCATTCTCTTTCTTACCGCAGCGCCGCTTTCGTCACCCCACCCTCCTCCCCGGCTTCCACCTGTGGGCTCCGTGGGGGGGTTTTGTACCCTAAAGTTTATGGAAGTTATCTCATGGAATTGTACGGAGCCTTATGCCAATCAAAGTTTGTGAATGCCAACTAAGATGTAAATTAAGTATGTGAAAATAAATGTTTTCTACTGCAAGAGTTTTCGTATGACTGAAAGAAATCTTCCGCTTTTAGATCTTTCCATCCGTGCGTGTTCTGGAGTCGAGAGTGGTGAAGCAAACCAGGGATTCAACCGGATTAAAAATACATCAAGTTTATTGCCCTAACAATAGTTCTAAGACAGATTAAAACACATTGTCACAGATATCTGGATTCTCAAGATAAAAGACCTACAGACGCACAAGTTACATGCGAATTACTCATAGGTTTTCCTGAGAACAACAAAGTCTGTTCAAAACAGTGTTTTAAACATGTGTTGACACTCCTGCTGGAAGCATGATAGCGGCGAATCTCTTCCCCGGATCCCTCTGATTCGTCAGCCGGTATCCCTCATGCTTCCACCGGCCTATAGATGAAGGTTGCCAACTTCAGATCCGCTCCGCATCTCCGGGGGTGGGGGCCCTTCACCGGCGCACATAGTCCATGATCAAAAGAAGTCCTCCTCTGGTCCAAAGTAAATCACTCCGGCCAAACGGATAGTCCATCAGCAGCACGAGATTAGATGTCAGTTTCATCCTCCACATGAGAACACGAATCTGAAAGCTTTCCCAGGGGAAGAACCTTCAACCCAGATGGTAGAGATGTAGTCCATGACATATTTATTGCTTCTCTGGAAACTCCTAGATTTGCACAAAGAAGTCCTAGTTGCTGCTGCAACTATAAAGCATAAGTGAAGGTCACTGGAGAATAAGACCTGATGAGTTCAAAATGAGTTCACTTTACACTAAAGACAAAACTGCAACATAAGAATAAGATATAAAAACATACATTTTCTACAATCCTCTGCCCCTTAACTTTGGATTGGTAAACCCTGTCTGTTTAGAAGCGTTCCAGGAGGAGAAACTTTGCCGTCAGCCATTTTGGAGAAGCTGCCAGCACCTGCTGGCTGGAGGAACTTGTAAAAGGTAAGTTAATTTATTCTAACAAAGAATTTAAGGAAATGGAAGGCGTTCATTTATCATTCATGTTATTTGTTTTCACTGGGAAGAGTTTGTAAATGCAAATGCGCTGCGCTGCAGCTGCAGCGACCACTCTCTGTTAGAAGGACAATAACTTTCGTGATCATAAAAATATGTAGATTATTTTACCTTTAAGAAATCTGGCGATTTTTTCTGCCAAAAATACTATAGGTTAAATTGAAATTTCGGGTTTGCTTCGGGCTCGGTCCTGCAAATCAAGTTAATTGGTCGGGTTCGGTCCGAGTTCGGCTTTAATGCCCGCGGGCCTGTGTCGGGTCGGGCCGGATTTTTTAGGCCCGATCTTACCTCTAATGTGCGGGGAAGAGTGGTCAGTATATAGTTATAGTTTGAGTTTGTTAGTTTCAATCCTATCATCAAACCAAATCCTAGTCTGCAGAAACATTAGTTGTGTAGCTAACATTGTGTAGACACCAGCACTGCACACACACTCCTCTGCAGCATTTGCAGTCCATTCTAAACAAACCGCTCTGACTTCATCTCCATGAGAAACTCAAGGCTGCAGACCTGCAGCTGAGGAGAGGCTGAACTCTAGGATGTGTGTCCAACAATATGACTGATTAGAATTTCTGAATGCATCGTCAGTGGACAGAATGAATGGAAACATTGTCTGTCCTATCCTCAAAATCTATTTTATTTTTTATGTTTATGCATTTCTCTGCAGAAATGACATCATTTGTTGTATAGGCGGAGATTTAGGAGCCTCTAAAACTGCAGCTTTCTGTTCATCCAAAATAGTTTTTTTGTTGTGCTTTATGGTTCAATAATTCAAAAGAAAAAACATTTTTCAACTGTTTGTTCCATTTCATTTTAAAGTTATATTAAATCTACTGCATTTTCATTCACCTTTATTTTTTTAGGGTCAAAGTCATAAAGAAATTGCTAAACAACCCCCCCCCCCCCCCTCATGTATAATTTATTTTCATTTTCAGGTCGTCATGATTTTTCATCCAAAATCTCTCCTAAAATGTCATCTGTCAGTGTCTCATCAGGGTCGGTCCCACCTGACTGAATGGCTCCATGACTATATGTTTCAGTTGTGTTCACATCAATATGATGACAAAGTTGTGTTAGGACTGAACTGCAGACATGAGGCTCATCAGCTCTGCTCTGTGTCTTTGGTCCAAGAGACTCCTTTAAAGCAGTGCAGAAGCAGCAGCCTCACGTGCACGCTCACATGCACTCTGAGTCCTGCTGTGTTTCAGCAGATGCAGCTGAGAGTCCAAAGGGTTAGGGTGACAGAGTCCTGCTGCAGCTGGATGCTGCTCTGACAGACATATCCTCCACAAACATCCTCACCTTTTCATCCACAAACATCATCACATCATCCATCAAAGCTCCCAGCAGCTTCTGACTCTTCATTCAGAGCTGAAGTCATGCTTGATCAGGGATCAATGTCCAACATTTGCTGCTGACTCTTCCTCATCACTTCCTTCTTCTCTCTGCTTTGATCTGTTGGAGCTGAAAGTCTCTGCTTGAATGGCTGCAGCAGAGAAGGACTGGAAGATCATCTCCTGAAAACTGGGAGGAAGACTTTCCAGCATCCTGCTGCTGAAATTCTCCCATGATTCAGTGCTGTTTGGAGAAGAGCTGAGCAGAAAGAGGAAGTGGACTTTCACTGGGAAGAGTTTGTAAATTCTCTTGTGTTGTAGTTATCAAAGTTAAGGCTCTGCGCCACTTTAGTCTCTGCTGGCCGCAGCCGTCGACGGTGGGGGGAGGTGAGCGCGGTGGGTTGTTTTTTCACGCCGCAGGCAGATTCAGCGGTAAATGCGGGGATTTCCAGTGATGTGCGGTAGAGGTAAGATCTTAAGCCCGAGTCCGAACCCGACCCGACCCGAAATTCGGGTCGGGTCGGGCTCTAAATGACAGTCATTACGTTCGGGTCGGTTCGGGCCGGGCTTCTCTCTCGCTGACTTTTTTAATAAATATATTGTAATGGCTGCAAAGAAGCAGCGGTTGTGAAACAGCGGTTGTGAAACAGCGGTTGTGAAACAGCTCTCTATTAATCATGGATGTCAGAACGGTTACCGCACAAACCGAAAGGCACAGCCAGCTTCTTCTTACTCAGAGGGAGAACGTTCCCCTAACGCACACACCCACACACACACACAGGTAAACCCCGCCCCCTCCCACCAGTCACCAGCCCACCGTTGATTGACACACACTGTGGTCCAGCAACTGGCAGAACGAGGGGGGCGCCGGCCACCCGCAGCTCTGCGCACGTGTCGTGAACGTAATCTTCCCTCCTCAAGTCTGCATCTATTTTGTTTAGGGATCCCCGATATGGAGCAGCAGGAAGTCAAGGATAAACTTCAGACAGGGGAACTGAAAAGGCAAACGCGCTGCGCTGCAGCTGCAGCGACCACTCTCTGTTAGAAGGACAATAACTTTCATGATCATAAAAATATGTAGATTATTTTACCTTTAAGAAATCTGGCGATTTTTTCTGCCAAAAATACTATAGGTTAAATTGAAATTTCGGGTTTGCTTCGGGCTCGGTCCTGCAAATCAAGTTAATTGGTCGGGTTCGGTCCGAGTTCGGCTTTAATGCCCGCGGGCCTGTGTCGGGTCGGGCCGGATTTTTTAGGCCCGATCTTACCTCTAATGTGCGGGGAAGAGTGGTCAGTATTTATGCCGTGGGAATTCGCTTTTGACAAAGGAGCAGTAGGCGCTCGCGGGCACAACGTTTTGTTTTCCACAGTCGGAAACTTTGCCAGAGGGATTCATCGTCACTTAGTGGATTTCTTTTTGCTAAATTCTGCGTTGTGGAGACAGAAACTGAAGGAAAATGTGAGAAGCTATCATTACTATTGTCATTATTTAGCTTTTCCATAGCGTTCCACCCATGAGCTAGCTTAAGGACGGCATTGTTTGATCAGCACACAGCAGTGCACGTCTGTCTCAGTCAGCTGTCAATCATTCTCCGTGCTCGTCTCGTGCACAGAATGCGTTGGGTTTGTCCAGTTTACGTAAATGTTTGGTTTCAATCAGAGCTTTGTTTTCATTCTATGATGCTGAAGTTATTTTTCTGTGGAGATTTTAGCTTTGAGAGTTTAAATGGAGTGAAAATATTCCTGTCCTTTGGGAACAAGTGTATAACGTGTAGTAAAAGTTTACAGCCTTATAAACCGTCTGTAATCCTACTGCACAGATTCCCCCTATTTTGTGAGAATATGGGAATCCTTACATGGGGGGAGGATTAGCTACTCCCAATCTGCTAGCTTAGTTTGCAGTTTCCATTTCAAACTTTAAGCTTGGTTTGAATTCTGTGAGGGGAGGGGTGAGGTGGGGTCAAATTTTCTTCCTGGTTTAATTTCTTCAGAATATTTCTGCAGCTATTGATTTCTAATGGGTGTTTAGTCAAAGCAAGCAGCTGGATCTCCTCTTAGGACAAACTTCAACTATTTTAAGGTCATTTTCTTCAAAGAGTCAGATCTTAAAGCCTGAAACCTCAGACACAACTTTCCCTACAACTCCACTACAGTTTGAGGATTACCTCACAGTGTTTCTGAGATGAGGATGGTAATCAGATTTGTGCTGTAACTAAGGCCAAAAAAGCCTTGGCAACTGCCACTCTGACACTTGGTGGGTGGACCCCCACAGCCTGGGAGGTGTGGACCCTGAGAACGTCCTCTTCCTCACCACTGCCACTTCCCATTAGGAGGGAAATTCCCACCGTGGTGTCCTTGGTAGCCTGCTGGACTGCTGCATGTCTTCATTCTAAAGAACACAGAACATATGTATGTGTACAGTTCACATTTGAAGTTGAGTTCAAACGTCTAGATCACACAACTCACCTGTACTTTGAATAAAGCCCTGAACTTGATTATGTTGGTGAGGTCAGCAGTCTGAAATAGAAGAGTCAGCTAATTTGAAATTCACATGCAAACTTCAGAAAAATACAATTGTTACCCATGACTGAGGTCCTTTGGAGTGTGCAGGCCTCTCTTAAGGACATTTTATGACTCTGTGGTGGCCTCTGTTATCCACTACGCCGTGGCCGGTTGGGGAGCAGGCAGCACAGACCGGGACAGGAAGAGACTGAACAAGCTGGTCAGGAGGGCCAGTTCTGTCCTGGGCTGCCCACTGGACTTTGTGGAGGAAGTGGGTGAAAGGAGGATGTTGGCCAAGTTAACATCCATCATGGACAACACCTCTCACCCACTACATCAGACAGTGGAGGCGCTGAATAGCTCTTTCAGCGGCAGACTGTTACACCCCCCATGCAGGAAGAACGGTTCCGCAGGTCATTTATACCAACAGCTGTAAGACTGTACAATGCCACAGTTTTAAATATGCATGTAAAACGGTTTTTTCACACATCCATAGCTCATCTGTATATTCCGTGTTTTTACTTTATTTATTTAATTCTATTATTAGGCATAACATGTGTTATGTTGTTGTAATAGTGTACATAATTTATTACTTACTTTTTACTTTTTTTTTTCTATTTTTGCACATTTTTGTATACTTGGCACATGGGAACACCCTCACTTTGCACATTGCTGTCACTTTTCCCTGCCTCTTGGAACTGCTGTGACAATTGAATTTCCCCAATGTGGGATCAATAAAGAATATCTATCTATCTATGACTCATCAATAAATGTTTTAGTTACTGGGTTAACAGAATCAGAATATTCTTAGTGTCATGTTAACAGAGATAGTGGGATAACTGATCAACCATCAATTTCATTATTTATAATGTATCTTTCTGCATAAAGGTGTGTAAAGAGTAGGGCTGGTAGTCTTGATTACCTCACAATCCAGGACATAATGATTCCAATGCATGGAATACTATATGGTAAATGCATGATGAGGGGGGCCCCTGACTGAAGGCCGGAGCATGGACCCCCCAGCATCAGGGAGGACAGTTGGTAGTGATGAGCTCTGTAATCAGGACAGAGATTCATGAGTTTCAGGTTACATTTCAAATCAATCTAGAGAGGGACACTTCCACAGCTTTGTTGTATCCTGTTACTAACTAAACACCCATTAGAAATCAATAGCTGCAGAAATATTCTGAAGAAATTAGACCAGGAAGTACATTTGAC
>JALJSC010000233.1:0-33572 GCA_023969325.1 Oryzias curvinotus
ACAAAGGTGGAACAGGGAGAGCTTTCGGTGAGTCAGAGGAACAGAGATGGAGGATGAGCAGCAGGTCAGGATGAAGAACAGAGATGGACATGAAATCAGGTTCTGATCGAGGGATGGAAGGAGAACTTTGAAGATCTGAGGAAGGAGGAACATTTTCGAGAACACAGAGAAGAAGAGGAGGATGCTGTGGAGCAGGAAGCAGGTGAGGATGAAGAGGATGAAGAGTGGAAAGGCAGGTGGTCCTGAGAACATTCCTGTGGAGGTCTTTAGGAGACGAGGAAGAAGAGTTTCTGACTGTTGAAGAAGATGTTGGAGGAATGGAGGAGAAGAGTTCTGGTTCCATTTTTCAGAAGAACACAGACGTTCAGAGGAACTCCAGAAGGTGAAGAGGATTAAAACGTATGAGAAGAGTCGAGGAAGATGGATGATGTCAGAGGAACTCCAGAGGAACGTGAGGTTCCAGGGAGCAGAGGTGGGAGAAGCTGGAGGTGGAGAGGGGGTGGGACGGGTGGAGGCAGGTTCCTGTGTGACCAAAGGAACGGCGAGGAAGACTGTGGTGTCAGCAGTTGAAGCAGAGAGGAAGATGAAGAGGTTCAACCACAGTGGAGTCTCGTCCATCCTGGACGGACTTCTATCCGGGTAGCTCCAGACCTCCTTCTTCAGAGGACGGACCACACTCCATTCTGGGTTAAGTGATGAAGATGAGAGGTCCGTTTTTCTGTAGGATGTTTGCAGAGATGTGTCCTGTTTCATCTCCTCATCCTCCATGATGAAGTTCTGATGGTTCTGGATGTTTCTCTCCTGGTGAAGGTTCTGTTTCCGGTTCTCCAAGTTTCATCTTTCGTTGTTCTCAGTAGTTCTGCTCCTCTCCAGAGGGGAGGATCAGGAAATGATTGACAGGAATCTGACCGCTGACATCATTTCCTGTTTGTGGGGGTCAGACATGATCCAGCGTCTGTACAGGAAGTGATGTCATGACCACGATGATCTAAGAACAGAGATAGTTGCCATGGCTGCAACCAGTTACCCCGGCAACCGTTGTCTTCTCCCTGGGGCTCCAACAGCTGTTACCAAGGAGTTGTCATAGTAGATGATTAGGAGGTTCTAATAGATGATTAGGACACAAAGCTGAAAACTGAATCTGTTGGTGTTGGCCCATGGTTTCATGTCCTCCTCTACCTGTTGACGGCATCACCGACATCCCTGACCCCCTGGCCTGTGCCTCATAGACCGACCCCACGCCATATTTGGTATCAAACACAAATCCCAGTCGGCTGGAGGTAACTAAAGCAGATCTACTGCTGTACTCAGGCTGACCACACAATCCTGACGCTGAACCACCTCTGCAGTGGTTCAGTCCCTTTCTGTGATGACATCAGGTACCTGCACCCCCACCGTAACACAAGGGTAACGCCCCCTCCTCTACACACAGATTCATTATTCAAACTTTATTTTCTCAGTGTTCAGCAGCGAAGTGTGTGAACGAGACAGTGCTTTGAGTGTGTGTGCACAGGTGTGTGTGTGTCCGTACAGGTGTGTACCTATGTGTGTGTGTGTGTGTGTGTATGTGTGTGTTCAGGTGTGTGTGTGTACAAGTGTGTCCAGGTATGTGTGTGTCTGTACAGGTGTGTACAAGTGCGTGTGTATGTGTGTATAGCTGTGTGTTTGTACAGGTTTATGTGTCTGTAAGGGTGTGTACAGATGTGTGTGTGTGTTCAGGTGTGTGTTTATTACCTAGCAGGGCCTGGAACAGGTCACTCTGGAAGATGTTGAGCAGTTTCTCTGCGCGACCTTTGACCCCATCAGTGGCGTCAGCCTGACAGGCCTCCATGGCCTGCAGAGCACGCTCCGTATCTGCAGGAGACAGAACAGATGTTAGGGGTTCCTGTGGTTCCTGCGGTTCCAGTGGTTCCTGCGGTTCCTGCGGTTCCAGTGGTTCCTGCGGTTCCAGTGGTCCCTTTGGTTCCTCAGGTTCCTGTGGTTCCTCAGGTTCCTGCGGTTCCTCAGGTTTCAGTGGTTCCTTTGGTTCCTTAGGTTCCTGTGGTTCCTCAGGTTCCAGTGGTTCATGTGGTTCCTGTGGTTCCTCAGGTTCCAGTGGTTCCTCAGGTTCCTGTGGTTCCTCAGGTTCCAGTTGTGCCTGCGGTTCCTGTGGTTCCTCAGATTCCAGTGGTTCCTGCGGTTCCTGTGGTTCCTGCGGTTCCAGTGGTTCCTCAGGTTCCAGTGGTTCCTGCGGTTACTGTGGTTCCTGCAGTTCCTGTGGTTCCTCAGGTTCCTGTGGTTCCTCAGGTTCCTGTGGTTCCTCAGGTTCCAGTTGTTCCTGCAGTTCCTGTGGTTCCTCAGGTTCCAGTGGTTCCTGCGGTTCCTGTGGTTCCTGCGGTTCCTCAGGTTCCAGTGGTTCCTGCGGTTCCTGTGGTTCATGCAGTTCCTGTGGTTCCTCAGGTTCCTGTGGTTCCTCAGGTTCCTGTGGTTCCTGCGGTTCCTGTGGTTCCTGCGGTTCCTGCGGTTCCTCAGGTTCCAGTGGTTCCTGTGGTTCCTGCGGTTCCTGTGGTTCCTTCGGTTCCTGTGGTTCCTTCGGTTCCTGTGGTTCCTCAGGTTCCAGTGGTTCCTGTAGTTCCTTCGGTTCCTGCGGTTCCTGCGGTTCCTGTGGTTCCTCAGGTTCCACAGGTTGGTGAGGACAGTCTTTGCTTCTGCTGTGAGGAGCTGATGGTAGAGTTTCTGTGAGACTTTAAAGACCTTTGAGGAGAATCCATCATTGCAGATGATGTTTGTGTGTTTTTGTATGTAACAGAGGAACCACAACCATCAGCCCCATCAGTGAGGGAAGTTCTAGTGTTCTAGATCAGGAAGGCCAGCAGGAAACCTGAGGAAAACCTGGTGATAACATTTTATGAGGGCTGACATTAGTTTAACAGAAGTCATGTGATCAACATGTTTGTGTTTCTGCTCTTTAACTGATTGTTTTCAGACATGTTTGCAGTGAGTTATCCTCTAGCCTGGTTAAAACGCTGAAACGCTGACTTCATTGAACCAGCCCCCCCATACTGATGAACCCCCATACAGATGAACCCCCCCATACAGATGAACCCCCATACAGATGAACCCCCCCATACAGATGAACCCCCCCATACAGATGAACCCCCACCATACAGATGAAACCCCCACCATACAGATGAAACCCCATACTGATGAACCCCCATACAGATGAACCCCCCCATACAGATGAACCCCCCCATACAGATGAACCCCCCCCATACAGATGAACCCCCCCATACAGGTCTATTTTAGGGCACGGGACTCAGACCTTAACCCTTGTGCTATCCTAAGACCCCCCCCCCTTCCATTGACGTGTTCTCCCTACCATGACAAAGGTGGATAAAGATGGAGAGGATCTGTCTAGTGGGTCTAGATGACCCCACTCCCAATGCTAACGTGTCTAGGATAGAACAAGGGTTAATGAACAAACAGCAAGAACATTCCTGGGATGTGGACCCAGAAGAACCAGACACAGATCTTTAAAACTTTGTTCTTCAGAAAACCCTGACGTTACATTTGGAAGACTTCCTGTGGTTCCTCAAATTTCTCTGGTTCCTCCAGTTACTGTGGTTCCTAACTTTTCTGTGGTTCCTGTGGTTCCTCAGGTTCATGTGGCCCCAGAACCTCGTGGAAACCGAGGTCTTTCAAACTCTGTTGTTCTTCAGAAAACTCTGAGGTTCCGTTGGTCACTAATGAAGCCGCCTCCTCACCAGCGTTTTGGCTGAACGGTTCCATAAACGGTGATTCTGTTGGATGACGTTTGTCTTCAGCGTAGAGAAGAACCGAGGTGGCCATCTTTCCTCCAGGCTTGGATTTGTTCTAGAGCTGAGGAACCTTCTAGAATATCAGAACTGTCTTGTTTGTCTGCGGTCTATCAACATCCTGCTGAGTCAGACATTCGCTTGGTTACCATGACAACAGCTTCTGCTCCATGTTTGGAGGAGGTGGGGATCATCTCAGATGAAAAGTACTATAGTAATTACTAGTTGCTCTGATCAGAAGTAATCTGTACTGTGAACAGTCACATGTCTTGTCTTTGGTGGAACTGGCCCAGCAGGGGTCAGACTGGACGCTCCTTCCATCCTCTCCAGAGGTCAGATCCAGACTGTGGAATTATGGGATGTCTCTTCTAGAAGAATCTGGTTCCACCTCTGTATTCAGATTCCCACCAAAGATGACAAAAGTGACAAAACGGCGTCCCACACCATCACACTGCCTCCACCAGAAGACACTCCTCCATCGCTGCACCACAGAGGTTCTTGGTCTCTCCTGAACTTTGACCTTTGATCCAGCTGCTGGAGACAGAATCTGGACTCAGCGTTCCTCCAGAACATCAGGACAGGTTCTGCTGGTGATGGACGGACCGTGTGGCTCTGAGACCACAGCCAGTTCTGGACGGAAGGACCGTGTCGTCCTGTAAACCTTCATCAGACCGGCACGCCGCCGCCAACCGCTACAGCTGTCAGGGACAGAAGAGGAACCTCCTCCTGTTCTACCAAATACGTGTTTACAGAAACGCTCCAACATTATGGGATGTAGTGGAAGAACCAATGTTGCAACAAAGATCTGCCAAACACACGTGCTCTAACTTTATGACGATTCATAATCGGATTTCGGGCAGATGACTCGTAGCAGGGTTTACAGCTTACCCTAGGGCGGTTCAGTCAATTAATGCACCTGCTCAGCGTCCTATTTAAGCCCAGGTGCGCAGGCGCTCATTCTCTTTCTTACCTTCAGCGCTCATTCTTCACCGTTCCCCGTGCTCGCGGATCCGGCGAGCTCCTTTCTTCGACGTCTTGCTGTATTCTCCCCATCCTTTGGATGGTTATTCCCCATTTCTGATGTGGGCTTCCGTTTTCGCCGTGTCTGCTCTTTTTTTTTTTTTTTGCGGCTCTTGCCGGGCAGCTAGCGGCGATCTCCAGGCGGCTAACGGCGCCCAGCGCGTTCGTTTCGCCGCGGTCGCGTGCATCTGCAGGGGGTGCGCTTTCCGCGGTATTCGGGTTGTCCGTGGGCCCGGATCTGGAGCTGTCCGGGTCTATCGTCTGCCGTGGTCGGCCGGTCTTCTCAGGTGAGCGGCGTGCGGTCTTTCCTGGTTCGTTTTTCTGGGCTGAGTCTTGTTTTGTTTACTTCCGTGTATGGTGACGTCGCGCCCCTAAGGACCCTGGGAATTGTAGTTTTTGTGACTCGTGGTCTGTTCCATGATCACTCGGACTCATTTTCTGCTGTTATTCTGCGTCGTCCGGTTATTGTTTCAGGAGTTGTGGGGTCTTTTTCTGTAGTTGTGACGGCTGGCGGTCCTTGTCTGGCCTGGTTTCTCATGCTGGCTGAATTATTTGTGGCTTTTTGCATTTTCTTTGTTGCTGTTTTGTTCTTTAGGTGCTGAATGTGACTCTTGACTATCTTTAATTAGATGCTGGCTTTATTGTTATGGCGGCTCTTCTTTTATTTTCTTCGTTGTAGCTGTTGTTAGTCTTAATGTGAATTTGTCTCTTGGACCCGTCTCTCCTCTGTGGACAAATTCCTTATGCTTGGTCTCTTTTATGCTGTGTCTTTGGCTCATTTTAATCACTCGTTCGTTGCCCCGCACGTTCTGCATTTGGTTCTGCTTCGCCTGTTTTTCCCTGCTCCGTGTACCCCAGTAGGTCCTGCCCTGGCTGGGGACTTGCGTCGGCCGCATTAGCGTGTCAGTCTCGTCGCTGCCTTTTTTCTCGGCTGGACAGTTATTGTTATTCATTTCTCTGGTTTGGTCTGGAGGTTTGTGGGGGCTGTGTGTTAGATTTTTTTTCCGGGGCATCGTTTTCAAAGCCCCCACTAAGGGTGGCCCTTCGAAGGTTCAGGTTCTCGTGACGTGCTCTGGACCCCTTGGCGCCTCACAGTTCATCTTTTTGGGCATCTGTGGCCTGGTTCCTCATGTGCCTTCAGGATTAGTATATATATTTTCTTCAGCTGCCCAGGCTGTCTCCACGATTTTCCTCCGAGCGCGACATAACGCTGAGGATGTCTTATCGCTGATGTTCTCCCTGTTCTGCCTCTATGCCTCTCGGCGTCTCTTGGCATTCAGTTGGTGCTCGACGCGTTTGTCGGTTTGCCTTTCAGCTGCCGTGGCAGTCCTCATACTTTCAACTTTCTTAGCAGAAGCTCTGTACTGGATATTTGTAGGCAATGGGTCTCCTTCACTTTGCGAGTTATTGATGGTTTCTCAGTGGCCGAATTTCCTCTGTATCCCTGGTCTTTGGATCTTTGTGGGGGGGGGATTTATTTTCTAATCTGAGTTCCACGTTGTCTATACTGTATGGTCCTCCACCCTTCCGGATTTATTTTTCTTCTATGGATTGGATGGTTCATTGCTGCTTGTCTCTCCCCATTATGTCATCTTTGGTTTTTGTGCAGCGTGTTTATTCATTTTGGTTTGCATATGATTTGTCAATGATTGGGCCACCTGACATTTGCTGTGGCTTTGGTCCTATGGTCATCTGTTCATCTTGTGTTCTTGTTCTGGGTAGTTCCATCCTGGGCCCCGTGTTCCTGTTCTGGATTTCGTGTCTTGCGTTTGTTCCTTCCCTCTCTATGCTTGACATAGTTATGTTATGATGACTGTCGTGTCTTCAGGCTCCCTCCACTTGTTCTTCTGAGGCTGTGCCTTCTGGTTTGGGGGAAAAGATTTAAGAGTGGTTTGTGTTTGTCCGGCCGCCTGAATCTACAGCTCTGATGATTTATAAGATGTCGTCCAGTTATTTCATCCTTGGAGATTAAATTAGGGCTGTTTCAATAGTGAATGACAGTATTGTGTCATCAGTTGACTTGGTTAATGTTTAAATAACACCTTGAGCAATTTCTACCCTGACCGTAGGAGATATATCACTTGCGCTGTCAAGCTTAGTTCAAGAGTTAAATCTTGTGTCCACAAGTCAGTCTTCTATCTTCCTTGTTTAAGCAGATGACAGTCTGCTAGATGCTTCCCCATTTAGTGGCTTATACTCCGCCTCTAAATGCTTAAGGTTCAGTCTAGCAAAAAATACTATCAAAACCTATGATCCCTCATGGCTCTCAAGTTCTCTTTTTCAGTATCCAGACGCCCTTGGCTAATTACAATTTCAGTAGTCTGTACTTTGTTGTCCACCAATTTGGGAACCACTATTATCAGATGCAAAGCATCGAATCCAGCCGGGCTGCAATCCTTTGCTACGTGGGATGTTGACCTTCCTCATCTACAAATCTCTTTGGCTACTCTTCCCATCACCTACTCCTCGATGGCCTCCTGAAGGTGCGTCCCTCTGAAACTTTCAAAGGTTACTTTTCTTATCTTGGAATGTATAAAAAAAAATTGGTGTTAAGATTTTGTGCAGGTTATATATTTCACTATCATTTCACTGTTGGAAATTGTAATCATGATGGTTTCTAGGGTGCGATAAATCCGCAATGGTTCTTTACTTTAATTGTCTACTAAATTTCACTTCTCAGATTTGTTCTTTAAAAGCATTGTTATTTCATTTATCTCAAGCATTTCGAAACTGATCAGTTTCTGAGATTTTTATATATTCTTGTCAAGACTAATACTGCTTTGTTTTATCTATGCACCTCATCCTGAGCCTGAGTACCCCTACGCCCCGATCGGCTTCTCAGTTTCCAGGAAGTGATGTCACCCCTGCATTCCTTGATCTGGTGCTGCAACGATGACTGCTCGACGCACCTATTGCTGCACTGAAAGTGATGGGGCGGTGGACTTCCTCTGCATTCCACTGACACTTCTGACGGAATTAATCAATCAATGTCAACAGCAGAATGAATGTAAATTCTTCGATTATAGATGTTAAAAGAAAATTATAGCCAGGTGGAAGCCTCAAAATTAGGATGTTCTAAGTTGTATCATAGTATGCACTGGAGCTCGAATTTGGTTCTTAAGCCAATTTTGTAGTATGCCAATGAAGCATAGTAATTATGGGCGTTGAACTCGTTCTTAATATTTGGTTGGGATCTCAATTAAATGATGTTCCTTGAGCGCTTATAATGGTATGCCGAATGGAGAAAATTATGGCTACTATGCTCGTTCGTTGTACTGTCGTTGGGAGCTTCGAAATAATGGATGTACTTAAGCTCGTGTATTTATAGTTGCCACAATGGCAGAAGTTTGGCCATCAAGCTTGTTATTGGTTTAATAGAAGTTCAAATAATGGCTGTCAGCATGTCTAATACGCCATCAAAGCTTGGATTGGATGTTAAGTTATTGTATCATACGGGTTGTTAGGCGGTACAAATTATAGTTTCGCACAGCGTTTTTGGGGAAGTGAGTTACGTTCTATGATCAGGTATGAGTAATTTTATGTTGGCTCCTCTTTTATTTCTTTCCTTCTCTTTCAGATAGTATGTTCCTCTAGTGGTTTCCACGAACGGGAGCGACCCTACGGTCAATGGTGCCGGGTCACACATAGCAGATCCACTAGATAGCATGTTCCCTTCGAGGCGCTGTACTCGAACGGGGACGGCCCAAACGGTCAATGGTGCCGGGTCACACATAGCAGATCCACTAGATAGCATGTTCCCTTCGTGGCGCTGTACTCGAACGGGAGCGGCCCAACGGTCAATGGTGCCGGGTCACACATAGCAAATCCACTAGATAGCATGTTCCCTTCGTGGCGCTGTACTCGAACGGGGGCGGCCCAAACGGTCAATGGTGCCGGGTCACACATAGCAGATCCACTAGATAGCATGTTCCCTTCGTGGCGCTGTACTCGAACGGGGGCGGCCCAAACGGTCAATGGTGCCGGGTCACACATAGCAGATCCACTAGATAGCATGTTCCCTTCGTGGCGCTGTACTCGAACGGGGGCGGCCCAAACGGTCAATGGTGCCGGGTCACACATAGCAGATCCACTAGATAGCATGTTCCCTTCGTGGCGCTGTACTCGAACGGGGGCGGCCCAAACGGTCAATGGTGCCGGGTCACACATAGCAGTCATACTGGGAAATGAAATGGAAATGGAATGCTGCCGAAAACACACCCCATTTTATTACACACTGATTATACATACACATTTTTTCTTCTTCTGGATAATTAAGTGTTGGGGGTTTTTGTTACCCGAAAGTTTTATGGAACTCTCTCATGGAATTGAACGGAGCCTTATGCCAAACCAAAAGATGTGAATGCCAACTAAAGTATGTGGAAAATGTCAAATAAATATTTCTTACTGCAAGAGTTGTCTGACTGAAATGACGATTCATAATCGGATTTCGGGCAGATGACTCGTAGCAGGGTTTACAGCTTACCCTAGGGCGGTTCAGTCAATTAATGCACCTGCTCAGCGTCCTATTTAAGCCCAGGTGCGCAGGCGCTCATTCTCTTTCTTACCTTCAGCGCTCATTCTTCACCCCACCCTCCTCCCCGGCTTCCACCTGTGGGCTCCGTAAGGGGGGGTTTTTGTTACCCGAAAGTTTTATGGAACTCTCTCATGGAATTGAACGGAGCCTTATGCCAAACCAAAAGATGTGAATGCCAACTAAAGTATGTGGAAAATGTCAAATAAATATTTCTTACTGCAAGAGTTGTCTGACTGAAATGTGGTTATAATCCAAAGTACCTATAGTACCTATAGTTCCTATAGTATTTATGCTCTGTCTTTAGTCCTTCAGACGTTCTCTAGAAGAACGTCTCTGAATCAGTGTAGATAAAATACAGATTAAGGAACAAGTCGTGTCTGTGCAGCAGAATAAAAACAGTCAACACCACAAAAAGTACTGCAGAGTAACACAATGAGTACTACAATCTCCTTCTAATACAGTTCTATAGACTACTCCCACCAGAACTAAAGACTGCATCAGAGAGTAATTCAGAGTACTGCAGACAACTACACAGTGTACTAGAGTGCTTCACAGAGTACTACAAAGCACCACATAGAACTACAGAGTCCTACAGATCATTTAAATACTACTACAGGCAACTCTGCAGGCATGCTCTGAGTACTTCACAATGTACTACAGAGAACTTCAGAGAGTACTATAGAACATTTAAATACTACTACAGGCTACTTCAAAGAGTACTTCACAATGTACTACAGTGAACTTCAGAGAGTACACAGAGCTTCTAAATACTACTACAGGCTACTTCAAAGAGTACTTCACAATGTACTACAGAGAACTTCAGAGAGTACTATAGAACATTTAAATACTACTACAAGATACTACAAAGAGTACTTTACCAGAGTACTACAGAGTAGTATACAGAATCCAGAGAGGTGAACCACAGAACAAGCTGTCAATCAAAGCTGAGAGGAAGCTGGTCACTTGTTGCCGGGTAGAAAACAGGTTTTTACACATTAAATCTCTGCTTTACCTGTAAACTCTAAGTCGTATTTCATAAAAAGTCTGCATGAGACCCGTCTGAACAGAGTCTGGACTGGAACATCGGGTCTTCATGAAGAAGTTCTGTTGAACAGAACCTCCTCACTTGATTCTGTAGAAGCAGAGTTCTGGTCCAGACCATCACTAACCTCTGAAACAGCTCATAACCAGCAGCTGGCTGTTCACCTGTGCATGTCTGTTAACCAGATCAACCAGCAGATGGGAGTCCACCCCCCTGCAGGAGGAACCTGCTCTGATGTTCCAGATTCTGTCATCAGAACAAAGACAAACGTGTGCAGAAACCTCCAGCAGGGGCAGCAGAACCCCGACTTCTATGGACCAGAAGAAGCTAAAGTTCTGTGTCTGTGGGTCAGTGAGGTCCACTCTGCTGAGTCATCAGAACCATTAACCAGGGGGGGAGCACAGGTGAACCTCACAGAGCACAGAACATCAACCAGAACCAGAACCAGCAGATCTGCATGCAACCACTTTAACCAGCCAAATAGAGAAACAGGTGTGTTTAAACACACGCAGAATGGCACAAACACACACACAAACACACACACAAACACACACACAAACACAAATACACAATCAGTCGTAGACACACAAACAAACATGTTGTTGTGGACAGCGTCACCAACAGCAGCGTCTCACCTTCCCTCTTCAGCGGCATGTCGGCTCTGATCCACATAAATCCTCTTTAGGGATTTTACAAACCTGCTGTGCATGCTGGGAAATGCAGTCATGATCTGGAGAAAAGGCCTCTAACCCTCATCATCCAGAGACTGGTGCTGGTCTGCCGTCAAAGGAGGCCGTTCTTTAGCTGCACGTTTGTTCTGTAGCATCAATCAGTGAACGGAGAGAACACACGGAGAACACATGTGAGAACATACTGAGAACATACTGAGAACATACTGAGAACATACTGAGAACACATGTGAGAACACACACTTTTACCGGGAGACCCGCTTCTCCTAAATTCCGGTAGCTCGTTCACATAGAGCTGCTGGACGGATCACAGTCCTAAGTCTCCCACACGTAACAAAGCATCCTTACTTCCCCTAGAACACAAAACTGTAAGTCCGTCTGCTCTGCTAGAGACACGGTCGCTGCTCCACCAGTCTAATCAAACGCAGGACCGGAGCACTTTTCTATTTTGTTTATTTTATTTTTTTTTAGTCACTTCCCCCAGTTTAGACTGGATCATCGCAGATGAGTCAGTATTTGGGAAATAAAATACATAAAGTAATAAAGTAAAATAAAGAATAGCAATTATATATGAATGAAAAATTAAAAATAGCCCCCCACCCCCCCGACGATATCATCGTCCATCCCGATGGTTGACTGCAAACATCGTCAACGGCCAATTTAAGGGACATCGCCCAACCCTATTAAAAATGTTTTAGTTTTTCACATTTTTATGTAATCTTTTTGTTCAACTAATGAATAAAAGCTGAAAGTCTGCAGTTCAATGGCATCTGAGTTGTTTGATTTCAAAATGACTGTGGTAATGTACAGAAACTATGTTAGAAAGAATGTCTCTGTCCAAATATTTATGGTCCTGACTGAACCTCATAAATACAAAGACAGTAAACATGATTAGAAACAACAGAGACCATTATTACTCACATGATCAGAAACCTTTGATTTATGCTGAAAGACACGACTTCATCGTTCAAAGCGTCAGCAGTAGAGACGTCCAGGAGAGGACAGAAGACACAAAAGCCTGAAGTACGAATGTGATAAACTGAACTCCAGCAAAGCAACATGGAATAAAACAGTGTCGTGTTTCATTGTGGCTCATGGAGGCCAAAGCAGCCCAACAGCCATGAGGACGCCGTCCTGGCAGTCTGTCCTCAGAAGGTGAGATCTGGTTGAATGTGGCGTGATTCTCATGTTGGACGCTGATTTTTTAGGAGATGTTGGTAATCTGAAGATGGAGCTGCAGTCAGAACTACATGTGTGCCTCAGGTTGAAGCAGCAGCAGCATCAGGACCTGCTGTTGAACCGTCTTCAGGCGTCTGGCGTGAGCGTTCCATGTCCTAGAGTTCCTTTATTTTCTGGTTGAAGGTGGAGCAGATTTTGGAACCGTCTGTTTCTCTGAACAGCTTTGAATACAAACATGATGGTTTGAATGTTTCTTCAGGAGCAAACATGCACGCAGGTTCAGGTCAACTCAAACACCGTCATCGCCTGAGTGTCAAAGCAAACCAGGATTCTGGTCCATAGCCTGTACCAACGGTGTGACGTCATCCAGAGGACACGCCTCACCTCTGGCTGCAGAGAAATCAGGCCACATCCTCACTGATGCTTCCTGATACGAGCACCGCCACCTTGAAACCAGTCGACAGCGATTGGTCCGAGTCGCTCTGAGTCATCGTATCCATGGCAACTCCATAGATAGTCCAGGTGTAGAGATGTAGACACTGAAGCAGCCATGATAACGGATCCTGAACGTATTCTTAGTCAAGTTATTGTGAATGTTTGTTCTCAGGATCATCAGTTACTGGAAACTAAACAAGTCATGACTTAATAACTCAGATGTTGAACTAGAAATGATCAGGATCATTGAATATTTTTGGAAACAAGCTTGTTCTCTGGTAACTACAGCACAGACCAAAAGTTTGGACCCACCTTCTTGTTCTAATGAATGGGAAAGTGGATCCAGACTTTTGGTCTGCATTGTATGGGCAAAATTGGTGACTTAGAAAGTTTGAAATTCATAAAATGATTCCTAAAAAGGGAAAGCTGTAAGCACAGTTTAAAATGATCAGAGAAGACCTGACAGTAAAACCAAAGAACAGGAGAAAGAAACTCTGATTCTGTTACAGAGTCAACTGGATGACACTGAGACGGAGACGACTGACGGAGCTTTGGTTAGATCTGGACGTAAATGGCTGGAGAAAAGAAGAGAAAGTCTTATTTTGGGATCAGAAAATAATCTGTAAGTGAATTCACAGACCAGAATAACTGAGAGCAGGTTTCAGGTTGTTTCTGGCAGTAAGTACAGCTGGTGTTCAAGTCATCTTTACATTTAGATCAGTGATGCTGTACTGGATAAATCTGTGTATACGTTTGACTTTGTTAAGAAGCGTTTCTGTGGTAAAGACCAGACTATTCCATTCAATGTTACATGGTCATGATCTGGATGACGTGGCTGACCCAGATGCTGGAACCCAGAAGAAAACTCAGACGTAGTAGACTGACAAAAAGATTTATTTTTCCAGATGGAAAAAGTCAGAGTCCATACCAGTTGTGTCTTTGGCTTGGTTTCTGGAGCTGGAGTGAAATCAGACCAAACGAAGATGCAGGTGTAAGTTTATTCAGTAATGAATGAGTTGAGTTGGGTGTTTGTTTGAAGTTGACATGGGCATATCTGACCCGGGTGGAGACTGTAGGTTTGGCCCAGGTGGAGACATTCCCATTAGCAACCATGTTGAACATGACAATTACCTGGAGTGTTGTTGTGTTGGTCGAGTTGTAGAATAGAAATGTAGACACTCGCTCAGTTAACCAGATCCAACTTCCTATTAAACTTTCTACTTATCATCAGCAGGTGTTACTGTACTGGAAACTCATATACAGACATAACTTTAGTCCACACAATACTCCCATATGGAACTGTCGGTATGTGTTATGTAGAAACAAATCTTTATTTTACAAAAATTGGATTGATAACGGCATTTGGTCATTACTACATATTATGAATGACAATGGAAACATGATCTCATTTGAAACTTTTTCCAGTAAGTTTAAATTAAATGATAGAAAACAATCCAACAATGTGATCAAAGCAATCCCTCAGACTTTGATCCAAATGTCCTCCAGTTTGGTTCATGATGTTCAAGTTCAGCTTCCCTCTCTGTTGTTTGATGGTCGACCGGTTAATTCAAAACTTCCAAACTCATTTATACGATCTTTATTTGTTAGAGAACTGTTTCCAACATCTACAAAAATCATTCCATGTCACAGCATTACACAAGAGAGGAAATAAGCAAGTTGAGGTCTCAGTTCATTAAATATCCAATTTTCAAAAAAATACAAAGAAATCCATTTGAAAATAATGAATGCAGTCTATCCGTGCAAAGAACTGTTACACATACGTGTTGGTTTTCCAGAAAATAACTGTTCTTTTTGTGATACAAATATTGAAACACTTGATCATTTGTTTTTTGAATGTCTGTATGTTTACAGTTTTTGGGAGGATTTCTTTTTTTGGTGCTCTTCAAAGTTTCCCTTTCCTATCTCTATTCACTTACAAAAGCACATTATATTATTTGGAGTAGTTTCTGGTGATAATCTATTTGATTTGACATTCAATACCTTGTTAATATCTGGTAAATTTTTCATTCACAAGTGCAGATTCTTAAAAAACAAACCATTATTCAATACATTTCTTAAAGAAATCAGTTTATATTTTAAATCTCTGACATTGATGAAAAACAAAAATGCAATAAAACTGTGTATTTTCATTGAAGATCACAAGCTGTATCACAATCCCTAGTATTGTAAACTACAATTCTATTCTTTTTTGTTTGTTCTTGTTTTTTCTCTCTTCTTTATGTTGTTACTATGTGTATGTGTTTGTTTAAAGTTCAATAAAAAGAAAAAAAAAAAAAAAAAAAGTTAACCACATCCATTTGTATTCTTCTTCTGCAGCTGTTCAGTCAAAGCTACTCATACATCATTGGTTATCTCCACCTACTGGGTAAAAGGTGTAATGACACTCCATAACAACAACACAAGTGTATTATTAAGTGCGTTAAAATCGATACAAGTTAACCCTTCTTCTATCCTATGACCCCACCCCCCTTCCATTGAGGTGTTCTCCTACCATGACAAAGGTGGATAAAGGTGGAGAGGATTTCATGGAATCCATGGACACCAGTGAAGATCACAAATCATTGAAGAACAAAGGTTCAGAGCTCTGTCTAGTGGGTCTAGATGACCCCACTGTCTAGTGGGTCTAGATGACCCCACTCTCAATGTCAAAGTGACTAGGATAGACCAGGGGTTAAGCCGCCTTCATCAGAGGTATTTCAAATAACAGATTCTCTGATGTAGTGAGCTTGATGTCTCCATAGAAAGTTCTTTGTGAGGGTTAATGGCTGATGCATTATTACATTTTAACGCACGCCGTGGAAGCCTGAACCGTCCTCAGATGCTCCATTCATTAGAAATCTTGGGGTAAACCTTGACAGACATTTTAAATTTGACAGGCAGGTCAGTGTTGTAGTCCAGTCTAGTTTTTATCACTTGAGGCTAATAAGTAAAGTCAAGCCATATCTCCTCATGCTGTGGAGCAAGTGATTCATGCTTTGATCTTTTCCAGACTGGACTACTGTAACTCTCTGTACAGTGGTATAGATCAGTCTCTGCTCCGCCGTCTCCAGCTGGTTCAGAATTCAGCGGCCCGCCTGTTAACGGGGACCAGACGCTGTGAGCGTATCACTCCACTCTTACGCTCTCCTACGCTGCCTGTGTCTTTTAGAATCACTTTTAAGATTCTACTTTTGGTTTTTAAATGTCTGAATGGTCTGGCACCTCAGTATCTTTCTGAGCTGTTCCATGTGTATCATCCATGTTGAGTCCTTAGGTCTGAAGATCAAATGCTTTTAGCGGTTCCCAGGACTCGGCTTGTGACTCGGGGAGACAGAACCTTTTCAGTTGCAGGTCCTAAACTCTGGAATGTTCTCCCCGTCTCTGTGAGGTCTGCCAGAACTGTCAGTGGTTTTAAGTCACTTTTAAAAACACATCTTTTTATTCAGGCTTTTAACTCCAGTGAGCATATCTAGTGGGCCAGCTTGTTCATTTTATTCTTTTATTCTTTTACTGTTTTATTGTTTTATTGATTCTTTATTGTATCACATTGTCCCTGATTTTATGTGATTTTATGTTAAGCACTTTGGTTGCTTCTGCTTAAAAGGTGCTATACAAATAATAAAATTGATTGATTGATTGATTGATTGTCCGACGCAAAGCAATAAATATTAACCAGGTTTTTAGTCCTTAATTTTTGTTTTTTTCCAGATTTGGATCACGTTTCTCACAAAAAACAGACTCTTTGTTACGTCGCGCCGCACCATGTATCAAATAGTCCGCCTTGCGCCGCACCTCTGCTGCAGTCAAGATTCAGTGATATATATATGCTGATGGTCCCGATGGGTTAAATAAAGCATCACTTCAGAGAGAAAGTTCTCCTCTTCCTCTTGTTTTTGTCCAGATGATGAAGCTAAAGGTTGTTTTAAAGAAGCCGGCGCAGTGATACAAAACATTTAAGCTAGCTGACCGGAACTTCTTTTTTCACAGTGCGGTTATCAGGTTTTAACGCACACCCAGCAGCCAATCAGAATCGAGTATTCACCCGGACCATGGTATAATGTAGATTACTATAGCTACGTGTGAAGAAAGAGAGCAGTATCGTCTGCTAATTGTCTTATGAATGTTTCCCTCTCTGCAACAACTAAGGCTTTTAGTGGACTGAGTTTGAAATGTAGGTTAAGGATTCACAGATTCACAGATGAGGGTCATTCCTGCCTCATGTTTAGAAAGAATCTAGAAGTTCTGCTGGTGAGTTTATGGAACTATTACTACTGAAGTATAAAGTTAGAACAGCGTTGCAGAAGAATTCACCAAAGGTTGCATTATACTTGTAGTGTTTTCTTTTACCCATTGTTCAAAATAAAATTTGTTAATAAAACAGTTCTGTTTTCTTGAGGCTCCATCAGGATAACAGTCTAAGAACAGAAACATGATGATGTAACTCGGACTTTTATTGTGACTTTCACACCACAGCGGGTCTCGGAGGTTCCGGCTGGGATGGCAGACTGAGCGGACGTCTCTCGCTAAGCTCTCGCCTTTTGCCCCGATCTGCATGGTAAATGTCAGAATTTGAAAACTGAGAGAGAACGGTTTGACTGGAGAGCAGGTGCGCGTTGACTTTATCTTCGTTTTGGGAAAAAACATCTTGGTGAGTTCTCCTTTTTTCTGCTTAATGGCGACGAAAAAAACAAGTCCGAAGCAAGCTCCAACTTTGCAGCCGTCGGCCATGATGAGCGAGCATGACTATTCCCAGATGGACGTCGCTTCTAGTGTGAAAAGGAAACCACCACCTACTCCCACAAAGTCCACGGGACCACCTTTGAAGGTGAAAGCGGGACAGGAGTCTACTTCCAGATCTGAAGATGCTGTTTTGGCTGCAATTGAAAGGCTAACGTCCAAAATGGAGGACTTTGGACGTTAGCTGTGTGAAAACACAATAATGGTGGCAAACATCTCCCGCCTCGTTGAGATGAACGCGGCTGAAATAAAAGACTGTAAGACAAAGATCGCAACGTTGGAAAGAGAAATCCCAAGGATAGTGAAAGAGAACCTAGAACTGAAGGAAAAAGTTGCTGATCTGGAAAGATACAAACGAAGATGGAACTTGAAAATTCATGGACTGAAAGAAAAAGATGAGGAGAACATCAGAGAACATGTGGTTGGAATCCTGTCCAAAATCGTACCACAGTGGACAGACGTGATGGACACGACGGTGGACACGGTTCATCGACTGGGGAGGAGGGAGGAAGGAAGACATCGCCAGGTGATCCTGCAGTTCGTCATGAGGCGCCATAGAGACGCTTTCTGGAAGATCACCAAGAACTGCAGACCTGCAAAGACCTGGGGATCCGCTTCAAGGAGGACTTCAGTAAAGCAGACCGAGAAGCTCGAGCAGCCGTCTGGCCCAAGATGGAGGAGCGGGCCGAGCAGAAGATGGAGCGGGCCGAGCAGAAGATGGAGCGGGCTGAGCAGAAGATGGAGCGGGCCGAGCAGAAGGGAAGAACGTCTACTACAGGGGCCATGTGGGATCCATCAACGGGATAGGAGTCACTGTGGAGGGAAATATTAACAAGGAGGTGACCTACCTATTTTTCATTAAAGAGTTCATATCGTTTTGTTTAAATTGTTTTTATTCTAGTTATTCTAAGTTTTAACATTTGAGTCATTTTGTTTACATAATAGAGCAAATCTAAGTTAAGTATTTTATCCTTTATTTTTACATTTTACCTTTTTTTTAAAGTATTTTTTCTAAGATGCGAAAGGTTTTAATTAATATGGTTCTATAATTTGTTATAACAATTTATATTGTTTTCCAGTGAAACATTTTCATGAAAATCATCATATAATGGTAGAATTCTCAGTTTGATATTTAGTAAATAGTTAGGGGCACAGCTAACTCTTAATCTAAGACACCAGCTTCTTTTATCTTGAACTTTTTCTTTTTTTGTGTGTTGTTTACATCCTTCTGTGTTTTATTTTATGTCTTTAAGTTCTGTGTGGTCTTTCATTACGCTAAATACTAGGGGTATTAGGGATTCTGTTAAAAGAAAATCACTTTTTTTATTTTGCAAAAACCAAAAAGTTCAATGTTGTTGTTTACAAGAAACTCCCTCCAACGAGACTGATGAGAAGTTTGGGGCCAATCAGTGGGGAGATAAAATCCTTTTCTCTCATGGCACCAATCGGTCAGCAGGGGTCGCTATATTACTGAATAGTTTTTCTGGCAAGCTTTTAGTTACAAAGAGAGATGGTTCTGGTCACTGGTTGATTTGTGTTTTTATGAAAGATGATACATTTATTATTCTGGGAAATGTATATGGATATAACTCTGCAGCGCAAAACAAAATCATGTTTTCAGATTTTACAAATTCTGTTAAAGAGCTAAACCAAAGATATCCTAGCAATAATCTCATCATTGGAGGTGATTTTAATATGAAGATGAATACCTCGACAGATTTCCCTCAGCATTTCAAAATCATCATTATAATCCAGTTTTTCTTCATTTATGTAGAGATTTCAATGTTTCTGATGATAATCCTGACGTTCAAGCGTTCACCTGGTTTAAACTGGACGGATCTGCTAAATCTAGGTTGGATTTTTGGTTAACAAATGAAAATCAACAGAATTTTACATCAATAGCCACTATTTCTGCTGTACCATTAATCCTAAAATAAAATAAATATATACTGTATTCATCCCTCAATGGGGAAATTCTTCTCCCCATTTGACCCATCCCCTGGGGGGAGCGGTGAGCTGCAGCTGAACCGTGCTCGGGAGGCAGTAGCGCTAAGGGCCTTGCCTAAGGACCCCCACTGGGTGATGTTAACTACTCGCCATTGATATGGTGATTGCCCCCCAGTACCATTGCTTATTCCCCTCCGGGAATCGAACCCTGGATTCCTGCATGGTAGCTTGTCACCTTACCAACCCAGCCACCCAGCCACAAACAAAGGTTACTGGAAGTTCAACTCTAGTCTATTAGAGGATGAGGTTTATTCTCAGGAGATAAATGAAATCCAAAAGATAACTGAAGACAGACAGTTTACCACTCAGAGGGAGAAATGTGAATTTTTTAAATTCAAAGCAAGACAGATTTCCATAACTCACAGCAAAAGATTGAGTAAAGATGGAAAACAAAAAGAAATGGAAATGATCAGAGAAATGAACTCTATTTGTTGTAAATCTCTATTGAGTGAAGGTGAGAAACAGAGACTTTCATTATTGCAAACCTCGCTGGATAATATATACGTCTCTAAAGCCAAAGGTGCTTTCATTAGATCCACAGCTAAATGGGTTGAAGAGGGAGAGAAAAGTTCAGTTTACTTCTGTAGACTAGAAAAAAGGCGACTAGAGAAAAATGCTGCTAACAGATTAACGGCAGGGAAAGTACAAATATGGAGGAAATGAAGAGAGAAATGTTCCAGTTTTACAGTGGGCTGTACTCTTCCTCTTATTCATCTCAGGATGCTGATCGCTTCTTTAATCACATCAAGGATTTGGCTCCTAAAGTGGATGAAAACTTTAAACAAGTGTGTGAAGCAGAAATCACTCTGGAAGAAGCAGAAAAAGCCATGAGACGTTCAGCTGTAGATAAATCTCCAGGATCTGATGGGCTTACTGTGAACTTTTACAGACATTTCTGGGATCACTTGAAAGAGCCGTTTCTGTTGGTCATAAGGGAAATGATCCTTCTATCCACCATGGAGCAGGGTGTCATCACCCTGATTCCTAAACCTGGGAAAGATGCCAGACTAATTGATAATCTGAGGCCAATATCCCTCCCTAATAGTGATTATAAAATCATAACCAACATTTATGCATCTAGATTAAAAACAGGACTGAATCAGATCATCTCAGACACACAATCAGGATTCTTAAAAAGACGTTCAATTCACAATAATATCCGGTTAGTTCTTGATCTGATTGACTATAATCAATGAATTGAAGATGATGGCTTCAGTTTATTTTTGGATTTCTTCAAAGCCTTTGACACGGTTGAACACAGATTTATGTTTCAGACTTTAGAAATATTTGGATTTGGACCTAATTTCATAAGTTTTGTTCAAACAATCTATAATGATACAAACAGTGTAGTTATTTTACCAAATGGCATTTCTCCTAGGTTTTTAATTAACAAAGGCATTAAACAAGGCTGTCCAATTTCACCGTTACTTTTTATAACAGCAACAGAAATGTTATCAATACTTATTAAAAACTCTGGTTTCGGTAAACTCAATGTTCTGGGAGAACAGTTAGCCATCACTCAGTTGGCAGACGACACGACTATATTCATGAAGGACAGTCATCAAACACCAGAGATCATTCAGAACGTGGATTTTTTCTCTAAAGCATCTGGTTTAGAACTAAATCTCAGCAAATGTGAATTATTACCAGTTCACCATTCTGATCAGTCAGTAATTCATAACATACCTGTTAGGACTGTTGTGAAATATCTTGGTGTTCAGATCACCAAAGATAGTAAAACAATGGAGGAAATGAACTTATGGAAAACTTTAGAAAAATGTAAAGCCAATTTAAACATGTGGTCACAGCGAGACATTTCTATTCTGGGCAGAGTGTTTCTAACTAAACTAGAATGTTTATCCAGATTCATTTATCCAGCATATTCACTCCCAATTCCTAAATCTGCAAGGAAAGCAATAAACCAGGCCAATTTCAACTTCATCTGGAAAAACAAAACCCATTACATAAAAAAAGGAACAATAATTCAGGATTACAGTGCAGGTGGACTTAAAGCCATAGACTTTGAAAGTTTGGATGGTATGATTAAAATAAATTGGCTTAGGTCTTTTCTGCAAAATGAAAGAAATATTTGGTTTCATATTCCTTCAAACATTTTCTCTCCTCTAGGGGGCATTGAGTTGCTTCTAAAATGTGACTTTGATTACAGAAAACTTCCTATTAAACTTTCTACTTATCATCAGCAGGTGTTACTGTACTGGAAACTCATCTACAAACATAACTTTAGTCCACACAATACTCCATATGGAACTGTGGGTATGTGTTATGTAGAAACAAATCTATATTTTACAAAAATTGGTTTGATAACGGCATTTGGTCATTACTACATATTATGAATGACAATGGAAACATGATCTCATTTGAAACTTTATCCAGTAAGTTTAAATTAAATGATAGAAAACAATCCAACAATGTGATCAAAGCCTCAGACTTTGGTCCAAATGTCCTCCAGTTTGGTTCCAAATGTTCAAGTTCAGCTTCCCTCTCTGTTGTTTGATGGTCGACCGGTTAATTCAAAACTTCCAAACTCATTTATACGATCTTTATTTGTTAGAGAACTGTTTCCAACATCTGACAAAAATCATTCTATGTCACAGCATTACACAAGAGAGGAAATAAGCAAGTTGAGGTCTCAGTTCATTAAATATCCAATTTTCCCAAAACACAAAGAAATCCATTTTAAAATAATGAATGCAGTCTATCCGTGCAAAGAACTGTTACACATACGTGTTGGTTTTCCAGAAAATAACTGTTCTTTTTGTGAGACAAATATTGAAACACTTGATCATTTGTTTTTTGAATGTCTGTATGTTTACAGTTTTTGGGAGGATTTCTTTTTTTGGTGCTCTTCAAAGTTTCCCTTTCCTATCTCTATTCACTTACAAAAGCACATTATATTATTTGGAGTAGTTTCTGGTGATAATCTATTTGATTTGACATTCAATACCTTGTTAATATCTGGTAAATTTTTCATTCACAAGTGCAGATTCTTAAAAAACAAACCATTATTCAATACATTTCTTAAAGAAATCAGTTTATATTTTAAATCTCTGACATTGATGAAAAACAAAAATGCAATAAAACTGTGTATTTTCATTGAAGATCACAAGCTGTATCACAATCCCTAGTATTGTAAACTACAATTCTATATATTTTTGTTTTATTTATTTATTTTATTTTATTTCTCTCTCTCTTTTTTGTGTGTAGTTATTATGTGTATGTTTAAAGTTCAAATAAAAAATAAAATAAAAATAAATAAATAATTAATTAAAAAACAACAACAGCGGGTCTCGTAACTGTCTCGCGGTATTTCTGTGAACATTTTTAAATCTCGTAAATTTTAGTCAGGCACATGTCGGGCCACCTATCCTCTCAGTCAGTCCCCGCCCTCATTGGCTGAAAACCAATAGCGGGAACAGTTGTCACTCTGCCCTTGTGATTGGTCAGAGGTGCTGTGAAGTCACGTGGTCTGGACTGGCCTACAAAGACGGGCAGAGCTCGGTGAAGAGCTAGCATTTAGCAGCCGTCGTTGTCGGTGAGCTGCTGCTGAACGCGGGTTGTCCACGCAGCCTTTTGACCCGTGCGCGCTGGGGTACGCTCGCGCACAGCCGTGCGGGGGCTCACGGTCGTGCACGGTGCGTTTACCGCGCGGGTTTGGAGTCGCCTGAATGTTTGCTGGAGGCTAGCTGAGGAGCTAACTGTTTGTTTGTCTGAGCAGAATTATTGAGGAGCCCCTCGCTGGGATTGGCTGGGAGACCGGAAGAGGCGGAGCTAGCGCACAATATTTTGAAGCTTGAGAAGAGCAGACGCACACGCGGCGCACGTGCGTTGTTGGCGCGCGGATAAGGTAAGTATTGATCTGAGAGTGATGGTTATTTTAGCAGTAAACCTGATAAATGAGAACTTAATGTGAACTTTAAAAAAAACATTTTTGACTCAGAAAAAGTTTAGAGGAGTAGAAGATGCAGATGATCCTTCTGGATGATGGATGTTTGGTGAATGGATCCAGAGTCACATCTTCTGGTACCTTCCTGGTGTCAGAACCAGCAGGTTCTGTTGAGGACCTGCAGCCTGAAGAACAGCAGGTCCACTGATGTTCTCCACTCTGCTGTAGGAGAACCTGAACGTTGTAACAGCTTCTGTTTGGTCGCCGCTGCACAACAACAACAACAACAATAATAATAATAATAATAATAATAATAATACATTTTATTCAGAATGTGTTTTACATTCTGGGTGAAATCTCAAAGCTCTACAATGAAAGCAGGAATAACAATGGTCTAAAAATAACAGCAGAGTAAGACAACAACTAAAGTACTGAACAGCATCAGTAAAGGAAAGTCTTTAGCCTTTTTGCAGGAATCAGGACTGAGTGGGGCTGTGAGGGATTCTGGGAGGTGGTCCAGAGTCCAGGAGGCTCTGTCTCCAGTGTGCTCAGTCTGGTCTTGGTTGGTGAACGCAATGAGTGACATTTGGGGGAGGAGTCATGAAGTGGCGTGGGGGGGGGGGCTCACTGAGGTAGTCAGGGGCAGTTCCATGGTCACATTGGTAGGTGAGGAGACAGAGTTTGTGGTGCATTCTGGGAAGGATGTGTAACCAGTGACTGAGTGACAGCAGTGATGTGGTCAGATGTGCGTCTCCTCATCAGGACTCTAGCAGAACAGTTCTGGATGAGCTGCAGCTTTTCCAGGGGGGTATTCCAGTAGTCATGTTTAAACTAGCCTGACTTTAACCCTGAACTCTGGCTGAAATCCTCCTGAACTTGCTTACTCTGGGTATGTCGGTTCCAGAAGATCGGATATGAGTTAGTGTAATTACGCTCGACTTGGTAACCCTGGGTTAATGCACGTGCACGGCAGGTACATACAGACATTCTCAATGGATCGCCGATTTCTGGAGTCACCATGGAAACGCGTGGAGAAAAAAAAGAGACGCTACACATGAGACAGAGTCTGAGATTTTAATGACGGCGTATGAAGATTATACGTCCAACAAAAAAGTAACACGGCTGCATCATCAAAAGAAAGAGTTTCTGCTTGGAGAAAATCAACAGACAAAGTAAACGCACGAGTTTCTGATCTTGTTTCCATTTTCCTTGTGACGCGTATATATATATATATATATATAGAACTCTCATATGTCTAAGTTTGAGCCGGTGAAAAATATGCTAATTTTTATAACAATAAAAAGGACGGTAAAAAAATGCAAAAATTGCATGCAAGTGCAATTGCAGTGCAAAAATTAATTAAAGAATTTCCCATCATTGTACTTGCAGAGTGAGAGTGTAGGGGTGTTATAAAAACTCATCATCCTCTCCTTCACTCTCACTCATGGTGCAGAGACGTAAGCATAGTAGGACAAAATAACACAGTAAAACAGCTAAACAACTAACTAGATAACTAGATAAAAACTAGATAACTAGATAAAAAGCCACAGTTCAACCCAAATCCGTCCAGACAGGCAAAGGGAATGGTATCCCAGAATCCCTTGCGGTGCCGATCTATCAGCAGCACCAAAGTTACACCTACTTATTGAATTAATTTGAATGAAAGGAAAATAATTGTCTGAAAACTATGTGTTATTTTTAAGGTGACCATAACAAAAATGATTTATCTTAACTGAAGCAAATAATGAAGTTAGATCAAAGTAAAAAGTTTCTCTTTAAACATCCATATATGGTCTTATCAGCCTCTCACGGTGGAAAAAGTATTATCTGAGCTTCTTCATCCACTACATCATCTTCAAATGGACACGCCATGCTGCTGCACCTCTCTGAAAACAAACTAACCTTCAACTAAACCTGCTCCAGACCAGGTTATGTTCAGAGCATGAGTTGCTATGGCAACTTGACATACCCTGAGACATACCTCCATTTCTGGAACTGAAAGCTGAGGTTATCCACTTCCTTAGCCTCAAACTTACCGTGGGAGCTAGCAGAACCTGCTTTCTGGAATACCCCCCTGGTTCCTGCAGGAACCCCAACAAGAGGAGCACTGCAGTGGTCTGGAGAGGAGGAGGAGGAGGAGGAGGAGGAGACTCCACTGTGGTCACTATAGCTCCGCCTTTAAACCAGAGCTATAGGAATAGCATCACAGCACAACTGCAGCTCAGACTGCTCACTCCACCTGAACAGGGGGGGGGGGGGGGCTGTGGCTGCATGGTGAAGGCTGGGGGGGTGTCACACTAACTACCTTCCCTGTGCAACAGGTAACCAGGTGGAAGCAATGTTTCTAATCCAATAATTGGTAGATGAACAACATTTACATAATGTGTTAACTCAAAATAAAATAATTTCAAAATTAAATAATCACTGAAGGTTTGAGAATGTTCATTAAATAAAGGTCAGGTGGTCTGTGAGAGAGAACCTCTGCTTAGAGACCCTCCCTGATAAAACTGATGTTCCTGCAGCATCTTCATCATGAGGAGAACATTAAGATTTCTGAATAGTTCTATTCCAATCATTGTGAATCAAGAACAGATGAAAAAATGTTGATGTTGATATAGATCTGATAACAGTAGATCAGTCTCCAAGCCCCGCCCCTTCCTGATCCTCCACCCGCAGACCAACAGATCCATGAACGTCTGTGTTTTCCTGGTCTGAGCTGGATCTGGATCAGAACCAGACAGATGGATCTGACATTAGTCACTACTGCTGTTGCACCCTAATGTTGGGGGTTCTAGAGGCTGTAAGCTAGCAGCAGAGTGTGAACATAGGGATAACGGGAAGTGGGGGAGACTTGCATAGTACCAGCTGTCCCGTCCTCATCAACAAGAAACTAGTAGAAAACAACAGAGGTTCATGGACTAAAGCTATAAACATCATCAGTGGATCCGATCTGATTTATCAGTGATGACCTCAGTCTGACCTCAGTCTCAGTGATGGAGGCCTTCAGGTTCAGTCACCATCGTACCTCCGTCCTGGGGGGTCAACTCCTCTTCTAAAGGTCAGACGGGGGGGCTGTTGTTGAAGCAGGTGGAGCTTTTAGGGACATTAGTGCGTCCATACGGAAACTCATGGAGAAGGGGGTGGAGCCTGCAGACCTTGGCCCTCCCACCTGGTTTTCCAGATATGATCTTTGTAAACAGCGTTTAGTTTTTAACCTGACCTACAGAAACCCCCAGAGAGCAGGATTTGCTCCTCAGACGTCCTTCAGGAGGAAAATGCTGGAGGATCCAAACACAGAAACACGTTTAGATCAGAACGGATCTTTAAACGTTTAGAACGTTCTGCAGGAACACAGAACTCCTGCAGGAACGTCTCAACCTTTATTTACACATTTGAATTCTGTAAAAACATTGGAACCAGAAAACTACAACCAGTTTGACAAATGTGGGCGTGTCCCACAAGCACAGGTGGTTAGCTCCGCCCCCAGACTTGGTTAGGGTGACTGTGACCATTTAACACCTGTGACGTCACCAGTGACACCAAAACACACACTCTACTACACACAACCGCTGACGTTGTTGACGGCGTTCCGCTCGGCGTCGCTGGTTTGACCACGACTGTGTAAACGCGTCACCACAGTAACGTGTTGACGTTCTACAGGAGGCGGGTTCCTCTGCCACAGAACCGCTAGAATGACGTACATTACTGATGTAAACACCTGAGCTAAAGCTGCTGCGCTAAGGGGTGGAGCTACGGCGCCACGGTTTACCTGATCTACCTGTCTGTGTTAGGGTTGGGCGATGTCCCCTAAATTGGCCGTTGACGATGTTTGCTGTCAACCATCGGGATGGACGATGACATCGTCGGGGGGGGGTTTAAAAACATTTTTCGTTGTTATATAACTGCTATTCGTTATTTTGCTTTTTTCATTTTATTTCCCAACTAATGACTCATCCGCGATGATCCAGTATAAACTGAGGGAAGTGACTTCAACAAAAAAAGTAACAAACAAAATAGAAGAGAAGTGGTCCGCTCCTGCACTTAACCAGCGAAGTGGACCGGCGGAGTGCGGACTTACAGCTTTGTGTTTGATGGGAAGGGGGGGGGGTACATGAGCGGTATGTGTGGGAGATTTAAGACTGCGATCCGTCCCGCAGCTCTAGGGGTACGAGCTACCGAACTCAGAACCGGGTCTAAGTGTGTGTCTGAGCACAGCTCGGATCGTCAGCACACACAGCGGTTTGAGCTTCAAAGCAGAAATGTCGCTCAGTCCTTAGAAAACATTCAAACAATGACGTGGATTTGTGTTTCCAGTCGTGTCCCGACTAAATAACGGCTGATGTTATTCCCAGCATGCAGCGCCACCCAAAGCTAATGTTGTTAGCCCATGTTAGCATAGCAGTATGCTAACATGGGCTAACAACAGCGCTCAGAAAAAGAGCTGACAACACGGATTAAGATTCAAATGATGAGCGAACAGGTGTTTCATAATAACCGTAACATTATTAAAAGCACGTTTAGAAGATCATCTCGTATTTTACCGAGCTGACATGTCAATGAATATAGCCGCTCGGCGCTGTCGTTTTGTATTGAATTGTTACATTCAATAAAGTTTGAAAAAAAAAAAGCCGCTCGGCGGAATTTCTATCCTTCCGGTTTTTATTCCGACGGAAAGTGTGACCTTAGTGAACGTTTTTATATTCTGAAAACATTTTTCTGGGCCCATGTACACGGTTGGATTCTAATCCGACCATTGATCCTATCAAGATATTTTGTTCATGTAACCGCGGCTTATGGGGTCCACTCGCAACGTGGTGGGGGCGTGGCATCACGATGGTGGTCTCTCCATCGGGATGTCAGTCACCCATCACGATGGACGATGATATCGTCCATCGGCACAACCCTAGTCTGTGTGCTTCATGGTGCTGCTGGCCCCGCCCCTCTGTCTGCAGGCCGCTGATTGAACGGTCAGGCGGGTCAGAATGTCTCTGGACCAAGAACCCGTTCCTCGCTCTGAGGGTCCAGTGAACCTAAGCCCCGCCTTCCCCGCCCCCATCAGCCTACCAGAGCCCCCCCAGCTGACCAAGAACCGGCCCCCATCTGCCTCCAAAAACGGGCCTCCAGGCAGCCGCCACCATCCCTCCTCCCCCCACCCACGGATCGCCAAGAGGCGTTTCTCCATGGGGATCAGCTTCAGGGGCGTGGCCAAGCGGCGGCGGCGCGCCAACAGCGACAGCCAGGCGGAGCCTGTGCTGCAAAGTCACTTCCTGCTGGGCGGGAACATTTTCGACCCGCTGAACCTGAACTCTCTGCTGAATGAAGACGTGAACAGGTACCATGTGACCCAGCATTGGCTCCGCCCCCTGCAGTCAGCCCATTTAAATGCCTCTGTCCTCAGGGCGACCAATCAGGAGACTCCAAAGAGCTCGCCGGTGCCGTCACGGAGCCGGGACCCCGTGGAGATCCTGGTCCCCAGAGACATCACAGACCCCCTGAACCTCAAGGGGGGGAGCAAGGACGGGGGGGCTGCGGGGGTCCTGCTGTCCCCCCCCAAGTCCAAGAGGAAGCACAGGTACAAAACACCATGGAGGGGCGGGATTTCTGCTGACAAGAGCGCCATGCGACTGTTCCCAGCATCAGGTGAGGGCTCCGGGCAGGTCTGACCCCGGTGATGGCGTGACCCCTTCAGGTTTGACCCCCCCCATGTTGCCTTCCAGGTTCTGCCCTCCGTCAGGGGGGGCAGTGTGTGCGCGTCCCCCCTGTCCTGTGAGCTGAACACCGCCATCACCTGCCGGGAAGACCTGGCGCCATCGCCCAGACCCTCCAGGAGACACACCCACCCTCCTCCAGGCTCCGCCCACAAGCCGGGCGTCCCTGCAGACGGCCGCCAGCGCAGACGGCGCCGCACCACGTCTGTGCATTCAGACGCAAATGTCGCCACGGCAACCACAACAACCAAATTCCAGACGCCGCTGGCGGAGGGAGCTAAAGCCGGCAGGTACGACTCACATCAGGGTGAGTCAGAGAAGGTGTGGCCGTCTGATCATGTGACCTCTGGTCCTCAGGTGTGGCTCCGCCCAGCGCGGCTCCGCCCAGCCATCAGTGAAGAAGAAGGACCGACACAGGTACCAGCATGGCAACCACAGCCGTTACTATGGTTACTACGGTTTCTACGGCGGCCGCTGTGGGCGTGTGGGTATGGAGGAGGACCCTCGACTCCGCCTCCTGGATTCTAATTGGTTCAGAGACAAGACTGTGCTGGATGTGGGCTGCGGCGCCGGTCACGTCACGCTGGCCGTCGCACGGAGGTTTAACCCCTCCCACATCCTGGGGGTGGAGCTAGACAAGCGTCTGGTCCACGCCGCCCAGCAGAACATCAGACACTTCCTGTCACATGACACCGTGGTCGCGCAGCGCTCAGGAGAGGAGGGGGGGGGGGGGGAGGCAGAGCAGGCGCCCGGTCTCCCCCCCTTCCCGCTGTCCTTCAGGGTGAGTCGGGGGCCCATCTGCGGCCCCTCCCTCCTGCCTTCGTCCTCCTCCTCCAGGTTCCCCCACAACGTCACCTTCATCCAGGTGAGTCCCGCCCCCTCAAGCTCCGCCCTGAATCTGGTTGTTTCCGGCTGCATCCACCTGTGACTCCTCCCTCAGGGGGACTTTATAGCAGGCCGGGAGGCGTGGCCTGGGAGGGGTCAGTATGACGTCATCCTGTGCCTGGGCCTCACGAAGTGGGTGCACCTGCACTCAGGTGACGAGGGCGTGGTCAGGCTGTTCAGACGGGCCTATCAGAGCCTGTCGCCGGGCGGACTGTTGATCCTGGAGCCGCAGCCATGGAGCAGCTACAGCCGCAGCAAGAGAGTCACGGTAAGGTTACCTGCAGCCCCAGGTGAGCCGTGCACGATGTCACGAGTGTGCACGTCACGAGTGTGCACGCTGTGTTCCAGGACGCCACGTTCCGTCGCTTCAGGAGCCTGAGGGTCAGACCGGAACACTTCACCTCCATCCTGACGGACGGTGTGGGCTTCAGCTCCTACAGGCTGCTCACACACACAGGTGAGGGCGGGGCACTGAGGGGGCGGGGCACTGAGGGTCCTGTATTCACCTGCAGACGGTCATTTGTGTCCTCGATGTTCCAGATAACAAGCGACCCATCTACCTGTTCCACAAAGGCCCCTCCCAGCGGAAATGAGCTCAGAGGCCACGCCCACACGTGTCTGATGACCTCACTCAGGAGGATGACGTGACGCAGGACTCGTCCTCAGGATGGACTGGACAGCAGAGAGCGTGCTCAGTGCAGCTCTGCTGCCATTGGCTGACAGGTCATGTGACCACTCTAACGTTGAGTCAGAATAAAAATGGAGGTTCTGGTCCGTGTTTGCCGTCTCTCTGTCTCCCGTCTGGGTCAGAACCTCCTGGTGTGGAGGGGTGGAGCTGAAAATTTCCAGAGTTTCAGAACCGAACCAGAACCTTCCTCTGATCTGTCAGTCAGACTCAGTCTCAGTCAGAGAGGTTTCTGGATCCTGTCCCTTCAGGGTGAAGGGGGGTTCTCTGGACAGGTGAGCTGTCCATCACAGGCTCTCACACACCTGAGGCCAGGCGCCGTATGATCTGAACGTAAATGACCCAAACAGGATTTGAACCTGCGTGACTGCAGGACCTTCAAACAGCTGCTGCCACCTGCTGGCTGAACCGAGCAGGTCAGACGCTGATCCACAGGAGAACCTGCACATAGCAGAGCGACACCTTCAGAGTCGACCCCGATGTTCCTGGAGGTTCTGTCCTCATGGCTCTAAAACCAGGAAGTGACATCATCACTACGGTCATGAGGTTCCTTTATTTCAGGACAAACTGGAAACCAAAGTTTCTGCACATAGTTACACAAACACTTCTAACAGTTACACAAACACTTTTAACAGCTACACAATGTTCTAACAGCTACACAAATGCTTCTAGGAGCTTCAACACGCAGGATTACATGACGGTCCTTTGAAAACCGCCGCATGGACTACAGCGCCGGCTCAAGCCCCGCCTCCTCACGGTGGGTAGGAGGCTGGACTACAGTGCCGGCTCAAGCCCCGCCCCCTCACGGTGGGTAGGAGGCTGGACTACAGCGCCGGCTCAAGCCCCGCCTCCTCACGGTGGGTAGGAGGCTGGACTACAGCGCCAGCTCTAGCCCCGCCTCCTCGTGGTGGTAGTCATGCAGGTGGAGGGGGAGGTGATCCTCACTGCTGTCATCCAGCAGCTTCTCCTGAGAGGCCACGCCCTCATCTGCTGCAGCTACGCCCACATGTGTGTTGGCTCCTCCCACTTCAGTGCTCTCCTGATGCTGATGGGGGTTAGGGGAGGAGTCAGAATAGATCAATAGGACCACTGTGATGTCACAGGTCAGAGGTGTTGTGTGATGTCACCTTCTGAGCTCCGCCCCCTTCAGTGTCTCCTCCCTCTCCCAGGGAAACCAGTTGGTGGTGCCTCAGAATGGGCGGTGGGCGGAGCTCTGAGCTCTGCAGAAACAAGCTCTTTACTGCTGCAGCCGTGAGATTCTGTGAAAACTTTATTTAAAATGACGCTCACCTCCTCTGACGAGTCCAGCTGCTCCAGGGCCTGCAGGAAGTGACATCACAGTCACCAGCTGACTCACGTTCTGGGTGGAGTGACGCTCTGAACGTACATGCATGAACGTATTGTGGTGTCCCTGTGGCTCCCCTACAACGCCTCTGAACCCCCATGGACACGTCCTAGCTTAGGGCTGGGAGTGTGTTCTCTGCTCTATTCCCATAGAGAGCTGCTGTCAGAATTCACGCCGGACACAAACGGCGAGGATTCCTCTCTCCTTCATGGTCCGTCTTTAAACGGACGGTTCTTCAGAGAATTAAACGCCGTCCATACGTCACCACTAAACCTCTGATAGGTCAAAGGTCAACCGGGTACCCGTAGATGTGCGTTCAATGAGGTTCTAGCATCTGTTCCCCTCTGCGGCTCTAAACGTTCCTGTCTGTTCAGACTTTGATGGTTTTATGATGACATCACAATCAGGACAGTCCAGAGACTCCACTGCTAACACGTGTGTGCACGTCAGTGCACGTGTGTGTGCGCTAGGATCTGTGTCCTACCGTGTTCTCCATGTTCTGTGGCTCCAGCTGCTGCTGCGGTTCAATTCCCTGTAAATCAGGTCAACAGTGAGACTTGATGCTGTCCTCTCATTGGTCACATGCAGGATGACATCATTCCATGCATCTGCAGGACCCCATAGATCAGTGTTTTTCAACCTTTTCTGAGCAACGGCACACTTTAACTTAAAAAAAATCCTGCGGCTCACCAGCATCCAAAAATAAAAAAAAGGAGAATCTCATAGTCTGTATTGATCTGCAGTCCCTCCATGATCTCACAGCATTTTAGTGATAATTGAGGCAGAAAAAGATGGAAGCTGAAGACGTTTAACAACAGATCTCCTTGTGCGCTGTCACTGTAACCCAATGCATGATGGGAGATGTAGTGATGCAGACAGACTCTCGTCTCTGAGCTTCATGGTTTTGTTCTCTTGTTCCACGGTCTGATACCAGATTCTGTGGAAAGCTACACCACTAAAGACGAGCTTTAGCTGGTATTTTTGTTAGTACTGAGAGACTTTAGGAGCAGAATCAGAACAAGGAAGTGAAGACTTTAACCACTTCTGATTGGTCAGACTGATGACATGTGATTAAGCCTCCAAGAATGATTGGTGGAGACAGTTAAAGGGGCGGGACTTTTCCAAAAACAGCTGAAGCTGCAGCTAAATGGTGGTACCGTCATTCTAATCAAAATGTCTTTAATAGAATCAAATAGACACAAAGAAAAAAGTATTTTATGATCTTTCATGTTCCTAACTACTCAGTGTTTTATCAGGATGTTTGGATGAACACAGAGCTGAAATCCTGGAGATGGAAAATGTTTCTAGATCAGTTAATGAGGGACATTTCCGTTGCACACTGGTTGAAAAACACTGCCATAGAGAACACACACATCCACCTAGAGGATGTTTCAGGGTTTCTGGACTGAGGAAGAACCCCAGACATGAACCAGGACAGCATGCAGACAGAACCCAGGACCTGGATTTGAACCAGGACCTCCTCACTGATGCTGGACGCTACACACCACTGCCACTAGGACATCATTTCTGTCTGTGTCAGAGCTGCAGTTCCTCTGAAGTCCACCAGAGGCTGCTGTCAGATCATCTGTACTCAGGACTTTGTCTGGA
>JALJSC010000235.1:0-16706 GCA_023969325.1 Oryzias curvinotus
CAGAGTAACTGGCTTGAAAAGACGATCTGCTTCGTTGTTACAACGGTTTTGCTAGACACATGGATAAGCAACAACATGCGAACTTCTGATGCTCTTCCAATTTAAGAAGGACGAAAATCTGTTTCTGCCCAGGTTCGAGCTGGGGACATTTCGTGTGTACAGACGACGTGAGAACCACTACACTACAGGAAACCTCAACGGCCACCAGATTGCTTCATGGAACATTGTGGGCTAGTTTATGAAAATGAGGCGGGAGGAAACATTGCGGAAAATTTAACTGCCTTACCCATGGCTTCAAACCTGGAGAAGTTATTTGACAATGTGACCCATTTGTCATTGGCGTTACATGTGATTACGGCATTAGCATGATTATTATCCTCAGGTAGATGGACTACACATCCTCCGGTACCGTTTTTTTATCATCATTGTTCGAGGGACAGCATTGTTGTCACCAGAATTTCTAGTAGGAACGTATTGAGCAAAAGGAATCTGGTAGCATTATGTAGATTGTCAAATCCTCCACAAGGTACGTTGATTGTTTTGCACAATAGAGTAATGTTCTGACCAGTTTTCGAAGATGGGTGGCCACCTTTCGCGAGTTAGGCGAACGTGATAAAATAAACGAAGAAACTACAAAGACAATAAGATTGGGAATGGAAACTGACCTTTCTCCCCATTGATGTCGCGCTCCCTAAATGTGTCCTGCATGTGTTCATGTTTCGTTTCCTTTGCCTGGTTGGATAGTTTATCGAAAATGAGGGAGGACAAAATTGCGTGAAAATTGAACTGCCTTACATGAGCTTTCAATGATTATTCTTTCGCAACTGTCGACACCATTTGTCATTGGGCTTTACATGATGATTTAGGATTAGCATTGATTCATTATCTCAGAGTAGATGATAAACTATCCTGTACCAGACACATTTTTTTCATGTCATTGTTAGTGGGCCGCTTGTTCACCGGATTTATAGTAGGAACGTATTGAGGGCAACGGAATCTGGTAGCGTTATGTACGATGTCAAATCCCCACAAGGTCTTTTATTGTTGTGCCCAAATAGAGTAGTTTCTGCACAGTTTTGAGCCTGGGGACATTTTCGCGCGGTAGCGCGAACGATGATTAACCACTACACACAGAACCCATGAGGTGTAGAAATAAAATAACCAAATTTGTGGGACTTATAGAGAAGTAGGGCCACAGCATTGGTGATGATACAGAACGTGCCTGTGACCCTGTAAACAAACAAGTAGGTTTACAACAGGTATTAGTGAATGTTGAAGGGTTCAGGTCCCAAGAATTGGTTATTCTCACAAAAATTGATGAGTTCAGCATTGACAAACCGGTACATTATCCATTTGCGTATGCATTTAAAAAAGCAGATACAATCATGACGTTGCTCAACAGGATCTAGTTGGCATTTCTTCTTGAATCTTCCCGCTAGTAGGTGTTGTTGTAGACAGACACACCAGGCTTACGTTTTTTACTGTTGTTGTTGCATGCTACAAATCGTCTTTAACTGACCCCCCTTTCTCCCTCCCCCTCCCCCCCCCCTCCCCTCCCCTTTCCCCCCTCTTCCTTCTCTTCCCCCCCCCCCGTTTTCCCGTTCCCCTCCCCCCTCACACCCGTCTTCCCCCCTCCTTCCCCCCCCACTTCGTTTCCCCCCCCCCCACTTTTTCCTTCCGTCCCCCCCCCCCCCCCTCGCCTTCACCCCACCTACCCCCCCCCCCCCCCCCCCCCCCTCCCCCCCCCCCCCCCCCCCCCCCCCTCCCCCCCCCCCCCCCCCTCCCCCCCCCCCTTACCCCCTTCCTTTCCCCACCCTTCCCCCTTTTCCCCCCCCCCCCCCTCCCCCCCCTTCGTTCCCCCTTTTCCACCCCCTTCCCCCCCCCCCCACCCTCCCCCCCCCCCCCCCCCTACCCTCTCCCCCTCTTCCTCCTTCTTCTCCCGCCCCCTCCTCTCCCCCTTCCTTCCCCCCCCCCCCCTCCCTCTCCTCTCTTCTCTCCTCCCCTCCCCCCCCTTCCCCCCCCCTTCCCCTTTCCCCTCCCCCCCCCTTCCTTCCCCTCCCACTTCTTCCCTACCCCCCCTCTCCACCCCTCCCCCCTTTCCCCCCCCCCTTTCCCCATCCTTCCCCCCTTCTTCCCCCCCTCCTCTTTTCTTCCCCCCTTCCCCCTTCCCTCTTCACCCCCTTTTTCCATCCCCTTCCCCCCCCCCTTACAGCCCCATCCACCCCTCCGCCTTGCCCCCCCCCCCTTTCCCCTCCCCTCCCCCTCCCCCTCCCTCCCCCCCCTCTCCCCCCCCCCCCCCCCTCCTCTTCCCTCCCCCCCTCCCCCCTCCTCCTCTCCCCTCCCCCCCTCCTCCCCCCCCTCTCCCCCCTGTCTCCCTCCTCCTCCCCCCCCCCCTCCTCCCTCCCCCCCCTCCTCCCCCCCCCCCCCCTTTTTTCCCCCCCCCCCTGCTTCCCTTTCCCCTTGTTCCCCCCCTCTTTCCTTCCCTTCCCTTTCCTTTTTCCCCTCTTTCCCTTTCCCTATCCCTCCTCCTTCTGTCTTTCCCCCCTCCCCCCCCCCCCCACCCCCCCCTCCCCCCCTCACCCCCCCCCCTCCCCCCCCCCCCCCCCCCCCCCCCCCCCCCCCCCCCCCCCCCCCCTCCCTCCCCCCCCCCCCCTCCCGCCCCGAGCACTGACTTTTGTAGACAGCATGAAGACACAACTTGGAAAATCCACGTGACATTGTTAAGCTATCACCAGAAACAGTTATGGCCAGTATGGGATTGAACCCACGACCTTGGGCGTTATTGCACACCACGCTCTAAACCAGCTGAGCTAACTGGCCTCTGAAAGACACTCTGCTTGTTGTTACAACGGTTTTGCTAGACCCATGATCAGCAACAACATTGTGAATCTTCTGACGTCTTCAATTTAAGAAGGACGAAATCTGTTTCTGCCCAGGTTCGAGCTGGGGACCTTTCGTGTTGTTGAAGACGAACGTGAATAACCACTACACTACCGAAACCTCAAAGGCCATCAGATTTGGCTCATGGAACTTGTTGGATAGTTTATAGAAATGAGGGAGAACAATTGCGTGAAATTTGAACTCCTTACCATGAGCTTCAAATGATTATTCTTTGCAATGTGACCCATTTGTCATTGCCTTTACATGATGATTTACGGTGCATTAGCATGATTATTATCTCAGAGTAGATGGACTACACTATCCCTGGTACCGTTTTTTATCTCATTGTTCGAGGACCGCTTGTTGTCACAGGATTTCTAGTAGGGAACGTATTGAGCAAAGGAAATCTTGGTAGCAGTTATGTAGACATTGTGTCAAAATCCCCACAAGGTCTTTTATTGTTTGCACAATAGAGTATGTTTACTGCCCAGTTTTGAGCTGGGGACCTTCCCGCGTTAGGCGAACTTGATATACACTACACTACAGAAACCTCACATCCATCAATTTGCTCATGAAACTTGTTGGATAGTTTAAGAAAATGAGGGAGAACAATTGCGTGAAAATTTGAACTGCCTTACCATGAGCTTCAAATGATTATTCTTTGCAATGTGACCCATTTGTCATTGGCTTTACATGATGATTTACGTGCATTAGCATGATTATTATCTCAGAGTAGATGGACTACACTATCCTGTACCGTTTTATCGTCATTGTTAGTGGGCGCTTGTTGTCACAGGATTTCTAGTAGGAACGTATTGAGCAAAGGAATCTGGTAGCGTTATGTAGATGTCAATCCCCACAAGGTCTTTTATTGTTTTGCACAATAGAGTAATGTTTCTGCCCAGTTTTGAGTGGGGACCTTTCGCGCGTTAGGCGAACGTGATAACCACTACTACAGAAACTGAGCTGTTAGAAATAAAATAACAAATTGTTGGTGACTTTATAGAGAAGTAGGGCCAAGAATTGTGATGCTACAGAAGTGTGTGACCCTGTACAAAAAAAAGTAGGTTTACAACATGTATTAGTGACTAGTTGAAGGGTTCAGGTACCCAAGGAATTGGTATCTTCTTCCAAAAATTAGATGAATTCCGCATTGACAAACGGTCATAGTATCATTTGCGTATGATTTTCAAAAAGCAGATACAATCATGATTTGCTCCACAGGATCTAGTTTGGCTATTTCTTCTTTGAATCTTCCCTTAGTATGTGTTGTTGTAGACAAGACACACCAGGCTTAGTTTTTTAATGTTGTTGTGCTGCTCCAAATGTCTTTAAGCGAGCACTGACTTTTGTAGACAGCATGAAGACACAAACTTGGAAATCCACTGTGACATTGTTAAGCTATCACCAGAACAGTGATTGGCCAGTATGGGGATTGAACCCACGACCTTGGCGTTATAGCACCACGCTCTAAACCAGCTGAGCTAACTGGCCTCTGAAAGACACTCTGCTTGTTGTTACAACGGTTTTGCTAGACACATGATCAGCAAGAAACATTGTGAATCTTCTGACGTCTTCAATTTAAGAAGGACGAAACTCTGTTTCTGCCCAGGTTCAAGCTGGAGACCTTTCGTGTGTGAGACGAACGTGATAACCACTACACTACAGAAACCTCAAAGGCCATCAGATTTGCTCATGGAACTTGTTGGATAGTTTATAGAAAATGAGGGAGAACAATTGCGTGAAAATTTGAACTGCCTTACCATGAGCTTCAAATGATAATTCTTTGCAATGTGACCCATTTGTCATTGCCTTTACATGATGATTTACGTGCATTAGCATGATTATTATCTCAGAGTAGATGGACTACACTATCCTGGTACCGTTTTTTATCGTCATTGTTAGTGGGCCGCTTGTTGTCACAGGATTTCTAGTAGGAACGTATTGAGCAAAGGAATCTGGTAGCGTTATGTAGATTGTCAAATCCCCACAAGGTCTTTTATTGTTTTGCACAATAGAGTAATGTTTCTGCCCAGTTTTGAGCTGGGGACCTTTCGCGCGTTAGGCGAAACGTGATAACCACTACACTACAGAAACCTGAGGGTGTTTAGAAATAAAATAACAATTTGTTGGTGACTTTATAGAGAAGTAGGGCCAAGAATTGGTGATGCTACAGAACGTGTGTGACCCTGTACACAAACAAGTAGGTTTACAACATGTATTAGTGACTAGTTGAAGGGTTCAGGTACCCAAAGAATTGGTATCTTCTTCCAAAAATTAGATGAGTTCCGCATTGACAAACGGTCATAGTATCATTTGCGTATGATTTTCAAAAAGCAGATACAATCATGATTTGCTCCACAGGATCTAGTTTGGCTATTTCTTCTTTGAATCTTCCCTTAGTATGTGTTGTTGTAGACAAGACACACCAGGCTTAGTTTTTAATGTTGTTGTGCTGCTCCAAATGTCTTTAAGCAAGCACTGACTTTTGTAGACAGCATGAAGACACAAACTTGGAAATCCACTGTGACATTGTTAAGCTATCACCAGAAACAGTGATTGGCCAGTATGGGGATTGAACCCACGACCTTGGCGTTATTAGCACCACGCTCTAAACCAGCTGAGCTAACTGGCCTCTGAAAGACACCTCTGCTTGTTGTTACAACGGTTTTGCTAGACACATGATCAGCAACAACATTGTGAATCTTCTGACGTCTTCAATTTAAGAAGGACGAAAATCTGTTTCTGCCCAGGTTCGAGCTGGGGACCTTCGTGTGTGAAGACGAACGTGATAACCACTACACTACAGAAACCTCAAAGGCCATCAGATTTGCTCATGGAACTTGTTGGATAGTTTATAGAAAAATGAGGGAGAACAATTGCCGTGAAAATTTGAACTGCCTTACCATGAGCTTCAAATGATTATTCTTTGCAATGTGACCCATTTGTCATTGCTTTACATGATGATTTACGTGCATTAGCATGATTATTATCTCAGAGTAGTTGGACTACACTATCCTGTACCCCGTTTGTTATCGTCATTGTTCGAGGACCGCTTGTTGTCACAGGATTTCTAGTAGGAACGTATTGAGCAAAGGAATCTGGTAGCGTTATGTAGATTGTCAAAATCCCCACAAGGTCTTTTATTGTTTGCACAATAGAGTATGTTTCTGCTCTGCCAGTTTGAGCTGGGGACCTTTCGCGCGTTAGGCGAACGTGATAACCACTACACTACAGAAACCTGAGCGTGTTTAGAAATAAAATAACAATTTGTTGGTGACTTATAGAGAAGTAGGGCCAAGAATTGGTGATGCTACAGAACGTGTGTGACCCTGTACACAAAGCAAGTAAGGTTTACACATGTATTAGTGACTAGTTGAAGGGTTCACCATCAACATCCGGAAAGCAGCGGGTCCAGACAACATCCCTGGCAGTGTACTAAAAGACTGTGCGGAGGAACTGAAGGATGTCTTCACAGACATCTTTAACATCTCCCTGAGGCAAGCCATTGTCCCATCAGGCTTCAAAACTGCCACCATCATACCTGTGCCAAAGAAATCATCTCCATCCTGCTTCAATGACTACCGTCCTGTGGCACTGACACCCATTATCATGAAGTGCTACGAACGACTAGTCATGTCACACATCAAATCTAACCTGCCCCCCACCCTGGACCCATACCAGTTTGCTTATAGAGCAAAACGATCCACAGAAGATGCAATCTGCTCTGCCCTCCACCCAGTTCTCCCTCACTTGGACAAGAAAGACTCATATGTGAGAATGCTGTTCATAGACTTCAGTTCAGCATTTAATACCATAATATTACAACAACTCATCTGCAAACTGGACAGACTGGGCCTCAGCACCTCCCTCTGCAACTGGCTGTTGGATTTCCTCAGCCAGAGGCCTCAAGCAGTTTGTGTTGGCAACAACATCTCCAACAGCATCACCCTGAACACAGGGGCCCCTCAAGGCTGTGTGCTCAGTCCCCTGCTGTTCACCCTGCTGACACACGACTGCACACCAACCTATAGCTCCAACCACCTTGTGAAGTTTGCGGTCGACACAAACACTAGTGGGGCTCATCACCAAGAACGATGAGACCCACTACAGAAAAGAGGTGGAGCTCCTGACCATGTGGTGCAAAGACAACAACCTCTCGCTTAACGTTAGCAAGACCAAAGAGATTGTTGTCAACTTCCAGAGAGGCCACACCCAACACCCCCCACTCACCATCGAAGGTGCTGCAGTTGAGAGGGTGAGCAGCACCAAGTTCCTGGGGGTGTACATCAGCGAGGACCTCTCCTGGACAACCAACACTGCATCACTGGCCAAGAAAGCACAGCAGCCCCTCTACTTCCTGCGCAAACTCAAGCAGGCACGTGCTCCACCACCCATCTTGACAACATTCTACGGGGAACCATCGAGAGCATCCTTTCCAGCTGCATCACTGTGTGGGGTGGGAGCTGCACCGACAAAAACAGGAAAGCTCTACAACGCACAGTGAAAACAGCTGAGAAAATAATTGGTGTATTACTCCCCTCCCTGCAAGTCATATACACCACCCGCCTCACCCGCAAAACCATCACAATCGTAAATGAAGCAAGCCACCCTGCACACAGTCTGTTCAGCCTTCTGCCCTCTGAAAAGAGGTATAGGAGCCTCCGCTCCCGCACTACCAGACTCACCAACAGCTTTATCCATCAGGCTGTGAGACTGCTGAACTCACTCCCCTCCCCACTCACAGCGCCAGCCAGTAGGACCACCGGAATAGGACAAAAACCCCTCCTCCACTAAGTGTTGAAGGACAAAACACTTAACACTGAACTGAGACAAATAACTACCTCTGCATATGCAACTGCACATGTAAATAACATTTATTCCTACCAACTACCTTACCTACAACTAGTGTACCTACCAGTACACTACTTGTAAACGCACACAGTTGGCTCACGTTGCTTTAAGCAACCTGCGCCTTGTTTTCACATATTTATTGTTTTCACATTTTATTATTTCTTATTACTTAGAGATTATGCCTGTTTCTTTGTAGTGCATCTGCACTTTACTGTTGTTTATGTCTACGCACGGGACAGTGAGAAACGTAATTTTGATTCCTTTGTATGTCAAGCACATGTGAAGAAATTGACAAATATACCTGACTTTGACTTTGACTTTGAAAACCTCAGGCAAATCTAAATGCAGCTGGAGCTAGCATTGCTAATGCTAATAGCGCTAGCATTACTAGAATTTCTTCTGAAACTGAGAGCGATGGAAAGACTCTGGAACACCAAGTGGGGTCATTTTTCACGTCTAAAGGGATTTTGCTGGATCTAAATACCATTGAGACCTGCCACCCGCTTCCCAGGAGAAAGGAGACGGATAAACCAGCGATCCTCATCAGGTTTGTGAATCAAAAACACAAGATAGCTCTGATGAACCAAAAAAAAATCTTAAAGGATCTGCTGTTTATTTCAACGACCATCTGACCAGAAGGAATGCCAAAATCACCAAACATGCCAGGCTTCTCAGGAAGCGTAAGCAGATTCAGAACACTTGGGTTAAAGGCTGCAGAATTTACGTTAAACCACTTGGTCCAAGATTCTGGTTGTTAACAACATGAAGGACTTTGAGAAGAGTTTGATCACGGACAATTGAGCAAACAAATGCTGTAATATATCAAAGAGCCAAATATAATTTTCAAGAAATAAGGTGCCTGGGATCAGCGCTATCTCTAAAAGTCTACAGTGACCCTGATTTTCAGTAGAGTTCTCATCTGCAGACAACTTGACCTCAACTTTCCGCTGCGCTGATAACAGCTGCAGAAGGAAAAGGACCTTAAACCAACTCTGCGGACATTACAGCGAAAAAACTTGTAATCAGCAGAAGATGAAATACCAACCTTGGACAATCAACAGGTACATGGACCCTTTTTATTTTACAGCATTACAATAATAAAATGGCTCAATCAATCATTGAAGATGTTTAAAGTGATTGATCTCTAATTATATCACTTCACTTGCCCCAAAAAGTCATGATTTGTTATGTCTATTTTCTGAGTTATTTTTAATTTAACGAAAATAATCGGAATATATTTTAGATAATTGATCTGTAACATGTGGTATGTTAATATACAAAATAGGTTATGTCTGTTTTACATAATTATCAAGTAATTCGTCATTGTCATGTGGTTTATTGATACTTAGGCATTCATAATGACCTGAAACTGTGTTGGTAAGGTAAAAAAAGGATAAAAGTTATGAACCAGAAAATGATAAACCATGTCACAAACATGATTACGGTAGAGCAGGGATGGGATTATACAAATTTGCTTCTTTCCACTCCCTTTCAAGCAATCTTTAATTTCAAATCAAATCAAATCAAATCAAACTTTATTTATAAAATAGCGCTTATCATGCATTTCGTGCAGCTCGAAGCGCTTTAACATTAAAAACAAAAAAAATAAAAAAAAAAACACGCAACATTACAGTAAAAACCCAACCCACCCTTCACCCTTCCCACTCCCCTCCATTAAAACACATGACCCACGACAATGAAAATTGATTATCAATGAAAGTTAGAATAAATAAATAAATAAATAAATAAATAAGCAAACAAACAAACAAGTTTGGCTTGGCTCTGCTGTGAGGAAACGGTATTTGGGAATCTCTTCATACCAGGAGCCAGCCCAGCCCGGGAGCATCGCCACAGCGCCAACCCAGACCGGGACAGCACCGGGGTCCACTTCACAGCCGTGAGGCTGCAAAATTAAACCCCAGCCGCCCCAGCAAGGGCAGGAACTGCAGCAACAGCCACCGGGCAAGCCGGCAACCCTGGCAGAAAAGACTCCCACAAGAAACACTGGGGCTAAAATCATTATAAGATTCTAAAATTATAAGATTTATTAAAAAATAAAAAAAATAAAAATAAAATAAAACTGGGAATAAGATGCATAAAATGAAATGAAATACATAAAATAGCCTATAATAAAACTAATAGAATAAATTAGCAGTTAAAATCAACTAAAAGCTAAATTAAAAAGGTGGGTCTTGAGCCTCTTCTTAAAAACCTCTACAGTCTCTGCGGCCCTGAGGTTCTCCGGCAGGCTGTTCCACAGACGAGGACCATAATGGCAAAACGAAGCCTCACCATAAGTTTTGGTCCTCACTTTAGGAACAACTAAGAGGCCAGCACTGGAGGACCTCAGGGTCCGCGAGGGCTCATATTTTAAAAGAATATCATTCAAATAAGAAGGTCCAAGACCATAAAAACATTTATAAACCATTAAAAGAACTTTAAAATCAATCCTGAAACGCACAGGGAGCCAATGCAGCGATTTTAAAACCGGTGTAATGTGTTCCCGCCCTCTGGTCCTCGTCAGAACTCGTGCCGCTGAGTTCTGCAATAGTTGTAGATTTAAAATAGACTTTTTGGGTAAACCAGAGAGCAGGGCATTACAATAATCTAAACGACTGAAAATAAAAGCATGCATTAGCACCTCTGTGCTTGCAAGAGAGAGGAACGGGCGGACTCTGGCAATGTTTTTAAGATGATAAAATCCTGTCTTAACGACATTTTTAATGTGTGGGATAAAATCTAGCTCAGAGTCAAAAAGTACGCCCAGGTTTCTCACACATGGAGAAGGTTTAAAATTATGAAGATGTGGTAAAATCATCTCTCTCTTGTCTTCAGAACCGATGATTAAAACTTCAGTTTTGTCCTGGTTGAGCTGCAAGAAGTTTTCTGCCATCCATGACTTAATATCTAAAATACAGTTTAAAAGAGTGTTAATAGGTTCAAGGTCACCAGGAGACACAGCGATGTAAAGCTGTGTATCATCAGCATAGCTGTGAAAGTCAACGCCATGTCTCCTGATGACCTCCCCAAGAGGCAACATATACAAATTAAAAAGTATTGGTCCTAAAATCGATCCTTGGGGAACCCCACAACTTATTTCATGGATTCCTGAAGAGCACGTATCCATACTTACATAAAAGTGTCGATCTGTAAGGTAAGAGTAAAACCACTTAAGAACATTTCCAGAGAGACCCACTAGACTCCTAAGTCTGTCTAATAAAATCTGGTGATCTACCGTATCAAAAGCGGCACTAAGATCCAGTAGCACCAGAACAGAAAGTTTCTGTGAGTCATAGTTTAATCTAAGATCATTAACGATCTTTAAAAGAGCCGTCTCTGTACTATGGTTTTTCCTAAAACCAGACTGATATTTTTCTAAAATTTTTTGGGCATTTAAAAACTCATGCAGTTGAGTAGCGACACTTTTTTCTATAATTTTACTTAAAAATGGTAAGTTGGATACGGGTCTATAGTTATCCAGATTTTTTGGATCTAATTGACTCTTCTTCAGAAGGGGCCTCACCACCGCTGTTTTACAGGCAGAGGGGAAGACCCCCGTCTGAAGAGAGCAGTTTACTATGTTTAAAAGCTCTGACTCAAAGAATCCATAAAATCGTTTAAAAAGTGAAGTGGGAATGGGATCTAAAAGGCAGGTTGTGGTGTTTACTTGGGATACAACTCGACCAAGCATCTCCGCGTCAACCAGGACAAAACTCCCCAGTGTTTCTTCTGGTAAAAACAATGCTAGAGGTCTGTTAAGATCAGTGTACTGCATGGATGAAATATTTGATCTTATAGCATTGATTTTACCCATGAAGTGGTCTGCGAAGTCCTCACATGCAGCATTAGATGATGGCATGGAGGACTTGTTGAAGTCTTTGTTTATTAAAATATCAATTGTTTTAAAAGGAATTTGGGGTTGTTTTTATTTTCTGAAATGATTTTTGAAAAATAAGAGGTTCTGGCCCGTTTAACTGAGTTATTGTAGATTTTGAGTTGTTCTTTTAAAATGTCTTTATGAATGATTAAATTTGTCTTCCGGTATTTCCTCTCTGCTCTCCTGCATTTCTGTTTCAGACCCTTAATGTCGTCAGTCTTCCATGGCATTTTAGGAGTGGTTCTTATTGTTTTTGTTTTGAATGGAGCCACTGCATCTATGGAAGACTGGAGTCTGTTATTAAAATGATCAACGATAAAATCACAGGGTGCAGGTAAAATCTGAGCAGGAGTTTTCTTAAAAACATCAATAAAATTTGCAGCCACTTCAGGAGTTAAATACCGTTTCCTCACAGTTCTCACTGAGGGTTCCTGCTGGATTTCACTGGTGACATCAAAAAACACACAATAATGGTCTGATATGGCCAAATCAACAACAGAGGACACCCCAGTGGACAGACCATAAGTGATGACAAGGTCCAGGGTGTGTCCTCTGTTGTGAGTTGGCTGTGTGACATGCTGCTGAAAATCCATGCTGTTAAGAAGATTTAAAAACTCACAGGCATAGATATCATCATAATTATCAACATGCAAATTAAAATCACCAGTAATTAAAATCCTATTGTACCTAATATGAAGAGATGATAAAAATTCAGAAAATTCTTCGATAAAACAGGAAGGAGGGGTTGGTGGTCTGTATACTGTGACAGTTAAAACAGGTGGGTCTCCAAAAAGAAAAGCATGATGCTCAAATGAACAATATTTACTAAATAAGACATTTTCAGATGATATTGTTTTAAGAGCAATCGATGCTGTACCTCCACCTTTCTTTCCTCCCCTGACTGAAAATAAAAAGTTAAAATTAGGTGGAGAAGCCTCAGTGAGAATAACTGGAGCATCAGAGCCAAGCCAGGTTTCAGTTAAAAACAAACAAGTTAAATCATGGTCTAAAATCAGATCATTAATGATAAAAGACTTATTTAAAAGTGATCTGACATTTAAAAGAGCCATCCTCATGGTTGTGGGTAAAATCTGATGTGTGTATGTCATGGGTTTTGTAACTGATATGTGAATTGGCCGGAGACATCTAACATGCGAGGCACGTGGATATGAATGGAAATGATTTGAGAGTCTATTGGTGATGCGGACTGGTATGTGATGCTGTATGGCAGAGAATGATGAGTCAGGGGTGTGGGTGTCCTGGTTCAACCGTCAGCTGGGAGTAGTATTGAAAGAACGGAGGGTGAGATCAATGTTCATGCTGAGAAGACGGGAACCACTATTGTTGGGATGTAAACCGTCTGATTTGAAGAGGTATGGTCTATTGTAGAAAGTTGTGAAATTATCAACATATGGAATGCTCATGGAATGACAATATGTTTTTAACCAGATGTGAAGCTGACGGACGCGTGAGAACATGATGTCTCCATAACGGGGTGCAGGAAGTGGTCCAGATATGATGCAGTTTATGTTTAACTGTTGGATGGTGTGAATCAGGTGGATGAAGTCCATTTTCAGAGACTCTGATTGCTGCTGTTTCAGGTTGTTGGTGCCTGCGTGTATGATAAAGGTCTCCGCAGAGGGGTGTTTAACAGAAAGTTGGTGGGCAGAGTTTTTAATGTCATTGACGACCGCTCCAGAGAGAGAGAGTGTGTGGCACCTTCTGACCCGGACATGCCGGACAACGGAGTCTCCCACGATGAGCACGGGCTGCTGCACAGGTCCGGGTCTCCCAGCGGGTCTCCCCGCGACAGCAGCGGGGTGATGAGCAGCGGCCTCCGCTCCAGCGGGCTCAGGTGGAGAAGTGGGAGCTCCAGAACGATGTTTCCGGGCAGACAGTAATCCAACGTGAAGACCTGATTTTGATGTGAAGAGCGGATCCCCTGAAGCCGGTGAAACGCAGGATGCGGCGCGCGAGCCCCGGGGAAGTTCGCCTGAGCGTCGGGCCACCGCCTCCTTCAGCAGACGGCGGCGTTTCCCTCTCGTGCAGGGCGCCAGCGGAACAGTGGAGGATCCGGGCGGCTGGGCCAGTGCCGCGGCTCCAGGAAGAAGCGCGAGTTGGTCAGGCTTCAGCAAAGCGGGCCCCGAAGCAGCAGACGCCGTTGGACCCGTAGAGGTGGAAGCGGGAGTCGTCGCCTGGCTGAGACCAGCAGCAGCACCGGATGCCACGGTAGGAGTTCCGCCCGATGTCGGTCCCGGTGAGCCCGCTCGGGTCGCTAACGCCGCGGTGAGGTCTTCAGCCAGCGGGGCAAAGCGGTTGGTCAGCGCTAGGTTCCCCGAGCTGGCAGTGTTGGGTTTGGATCCACAGATCCTCCGGCCGCGACGTGTCACCTCAGCCCACGACTGCTTAGGCGTAGAGCAGAGGGCTGGAGCCCTGGGCCCGGTATCGGCCTGGTCTTCATGGAGGTCCTGTGGGCTCCTGGCCTCCACTGCAGAGCTGGTGTTGGTGGTGCTCGGAGCCCCGTCCATCCGCTCCCACCCGTTGTTTTTACGGCCACATATTTGAATGATGTTGCTGTCCGTGGCGGTGGAATGGGCTTCAGCAGGAAGTTCTCCAAACCATGGAAGGGTTTGAGACAGGGAGCGGTTGGTGTTGATGGAAAGCTGTAGTTGTTGGATGTACTTAGACTGGGAAGCAGATACTGAGAGAATTTTCTCTATCAGAGCAGATTTTTCTCTGAGCTCCAGTCTAAGTTTCTGAACAGTTTCCTTGAGTTGGCAATGTCCTGGGTCACAGTCGTCGGGAGTGCATGAAGCTCCGTCAGGACGAGCGGCAGCCATCTTGATCGTTCTCACATGTCAGTAACTGATTAATGTCCAATCAGTTTAATATGAGTTTGTATGAATGCATGAAAGCTGAATATATTGTTTTGTGCATTATTCTTGCTTTAATTGCTTGAAATAAAACATTTCAAATAAAAAAAAAAAAATTGATGTTTTTAGGTTGACAATTTTTAACACCTGTCCAGGGACTACAGATGAAAAATATCCTTTGGGCTGATTCTGGCGCATTGCAACAATGCTATTAATTTGCACTGTCCATGTTAAATAAACAAATTTTAAAAAAAGACGGAGTCTGTTGTGGGCTGCCAACTTGTGGCCTTGGAGGTGCAGAGACCAGGATGCACAGGATTATTGTCAGGAGTCAAGTTTCTGCCTCTTTCTCTGACCATCAAAGGAAGTTGTCTCCTGAATACTAACCTACCTTCTGGTCTCCACTCCTTACTACAGCTCCCATAAGCCATCGGCGTAGGTTGTAGCTGTTTCCTTTCAGAATTCTTGGACGGCGCTTTGCCATTTGCTTGGCAAAGGAGAAGTTGCTCACTATCACGCAGATTTAGACATATTTGTGAACCATATTTCAGAGAACTGGTTATGTTGTGTACGTGGAAAATGTTCACATCTTTGAGTTCATACCCTAAAAAATGGGACAATAACAAAAGTGTTGGCGTTATAATTTTTGGTCAATGTAGTTTCTTCGCGAGCGCCAGAAGTTCAATTACCTTCTGAGTTGTGGGCGGGATGTTTACCACTGTGTAATCCTCTGCTTGGTATCGTCATGATTTTTTGTTAACACTCTTTGTCCGCTAGCTTAAATTCCCCTCACAACCCCCAATCCACCATTTGGTGGTGAAACAAAATGGTCTGCAATATTGGAGTTATCCAGCCTTAAGTGTTTAATCACTTTAAGCTCAGACGAGGAAAACAAGATATATATATATATTATAATATATAGATATATATATATAATATATAATTTTTTTTTTTTTTTTATATATACAATTTTTTATTATCTTTTTTCTACTCTAAGGAAATACTCAAAAATGCAGTTTGATCTTTAAATCTTTTATGTCTCTGTCATGAAGGAAAAGGTACAACAAACGTAAAAAAACACCAAAAGCCTGAAAAGTTTATTGGAGTAGGCTTTTTTGTTTTTTTTGTATTATTCACTATTGTAGAACTTTGTTTCAAATAAAGGACTTTTTTATTACTAGTTTGTGAGTTCATAATTTCTCAAGTCCAATGCCAATATTGACAGTGAACTAAAAAAGGAATGTGACCACGTAACTGTGTGCTGCGAATAAGCCAATGTGGTCAAAAAGACAGTACATTAGCAGCATAATCATCAACAACAGTATTATCAATAATAGAAAAGTTTTATGTACAAAACTTACAATAAAATTAATTGTTGCAAATTTAAAATACCATATTTAGAAAATTTACAATACTATATTTTAGAAAGCATAAAATATTTATTCATTTTATTTACTATTAAGAGCCGAATCAAGTAAACTTATTGCGTGCTAGCATAAGGATCTTTTATAAGGATATTTGGAGCTATTGGGTTTAAGAATCCTTTTGCTGAATGTAGACTTTTGCAAACACGGATGAGGATGAGGAAAACTGTAATCGATCTGGCAAAGGTCAAAACTCTGGTCAAATGCTCAAACAAGACGTTTGCACTGAGCAGGGACTGACTGGAAGACGATTTGGGATTGACGAACCCACTGGCATAACTGGAAGCGAGGCGGACTGAGGCGCCCTGTGGGTGATGCTGCAGATGCCGGTTTAGCTGCAATGGTAGCAAGTAGCTGCTTCATAATGGAATCGGTTGCAGCGGTCAAGTAATGGAGCTGACGACCATGCTCCAGAAGCATTGCCGAGAACCTGGCCAGATTTGAAGAGTTGGGCATGCCTGTTGCTGGATTCGAGTCTGGCAAACTCTTCTGTGTCAAAGAGCAGAGATCTATATGCAACTTTGTTTTTTAGCCAACACATACAAGTCACACAGGGTGGTCAAGAAGCTAACGAGCCTGGCAGCTATATGCAAGTAGGAATAACTGGGCAGGGGCAAGGCAAAACAGTAGTTGATCAGGCAAAGGTCAAAACACTTGAATAGATAGAATACAATGCTCCGCCTGTAGGCAGGGCTCAAAACAAGACTTCACACCAAGCAGAGCTCTGTGCCAGATTAAATACAGTTGTGGTGATTACTGAATGAGGAACACCTGGTGGAAAGTCCGGGCACTAGAGCT
>JALJSC010000236.1:0-271174 GCA_023969325.1 Oryzias curvinotus
AAAACTTCTTTCTAATGACAGCCTTTGGCTTCCAACCATAAACTCTCAGAATATGCGTACTGCAGCTAGAAGACAATGGAAATGTGATTTTCATTATTATGAATGAACAGAGTACAGACACCAAGATGCTGTGCTCACTGTGTGCACACAATACTTTGAGATATTGACGGAGCTGCAGCCTCAAAGTCTCTTATTAGAATTATGACGGGAATGATTCACTATTTGTTGTTTTTTAAAGTATCAGATATTTTTTCTGAATTAAATATTAGTCTTTGAAAATATAAGTGGTATTTATGTATCAATGTTTATGTTCATAACTAAGTTATTTCATTTTAATAAGAGGATCATGAATGAATGGAAACTTGATTCAATATTAGCAAACTTTACAACCTTGAAAGGAACTAAAGGCTTCACATAAAAAGATCTAAATGCAACCCACAGTTTGAAACTAAAAACTCTAGAATATTTGTTTTTAGAAGATAAATTTCAATACAACCCATGTTTTTTTCATCTACATTATGTTCATCATTCTCACACATCTCTCCTGGTCCGCGCCTTCTATCCAATTTAGAAACCCAGTGTATGCCCGCCCCCCCCCGGGCCGAGCTCCCCCCCCCGAGGTTATTAAATAATTGCCCCCCTGGTAGTTTAGAGTAAAGCGAAACAGTCCAGGAATTATACTTTGAACCAAGAGGAAACTTTTTATCAAACACCTTTAAATGGAACACTAACTGGAGTGACAGGTTACGTTCTACCAGCTATTTACTGGTTGTTGTTATAAAAAAACCAAATTCATATCAGAGTTATTTGCAGGAAACGACCAAACTTCACAATTTGACCGGGGGGCCAGAGTGACGTTTGGAAGTTTCAGTAATTAAGAAGTGCAGTTTCTTCCAATCAGTCCACTTGGGGAGCTGTCAGCACCATAAACTGAGAGCGGACGTGAGCTGATATTTTCCTCGAGTCAGTTCGTCGCTGCAGACCTCTGACACTCATCTCCACTTCCTCTGAGTTCTCCATCACTGCGCTCTCACACCACCTCTAGCCAGGAACCACTGATTCCAGTCACCCACCTCTCTGCAGACACTGCTGCTGCGCTTCCTCTCTGCTCCTCCAGGAGGAACATCAGACTGACCACCACCTGCAGAGAGAAAGTAGAGAGACAGAGATGAAGGAGTGTCTCCTGATCCTGGTCTGTCAGTCAGTGATGCAGCACAGCAGCAGAAAGAGCAGCAGGAGCTTCAGTCCTGTTCAGAGCAGCAGCTTCCTGTCATCTTCACCTGTTGGAGCTTCTGCTGCTCTGATTGGCTGACTGTTGTCCTGAAGCCTGTCATCATTCTCCTCAGAGCTTCACTGAGAAGCTGCAGCTTCACAGGAAACTCTGCATCTTTGCTCTCAGACTAACTTTAGGACCAAACATCTGGAAGCAGCTGGACTGACTCCAACCCTCTACTGACCACAGAGTCTGCAGTTTGGAGTTTGGACTCTCCACCAGATCCTGGAGCTGCTTAACATCTGAATCCTGAAGGTCGTTGTACATCAGGTCCAGTTCTGTCAGGTGGGACGGGTTGGACTTCAGAGCTGAGACCAGAGCATCACAGCTGGTCTTTGACAAACTGCAGCTCCACAACCTGAATCCAGAAGAAAGAGTTGAGTTTAAAGACAAAGTTCCTGTTTTTCATCCTTCACTTCTTCTAAAGAGTTCAGAGCTGAAGAAGATCAGAAAGTTTAGAAAAAGTCCAAAGATGTGAAGCAACAGCAGCAGATCAGAAGAGTCCAGCAGAAGCAAAGAAGAAGAACATTCAGGAACATTCAGGACAACATGCAGCTGCTTCAGGAAAGAAGTCCAGATGTGTGAAAGTCAAACATCAGCCTGTGGCTGCATCCAAACCAACTGATGTTTCTGCAGCAACAGCAGAAAAAGTCCACTTCCTCTTTCTGCTCAGCTCTTCTCCAAACAGCACTGAATCATGGGAGAATTTCCAGCAGCAGGATGCTGGAAAGTCTTTCCTCCCAGTTTTCAGGAGATGATCTTCCAGTCCTTCTCTGCTGCAGCCCTTCAAGCAGAGACTTTCAGCTCCAACAGATCAAAGCAGAGAGAAGAAGGAAGTGATGAGGAAGAGTCAGCAGCAAATGTTGGACATTGATCCCTGATCAAGCATGACTTCAGCTCTGAATGAAGAGTCAGAAGCTGCTGGGAGCTTGATGGATGATGTGATGATGTTTGTGGATGAAAAAGGTGAGGATGTTTGTGGAGGATGTTCTGTCAGAGCAGCATCCAGCTGCAGCAGGACTCTGTCACCCTAACCCTTTGGACTCTCAGCTGCATCTGCTGAAACACAGCAGCATGACTCAGAGTGCATGTGAGCGTGCACGTGAGGCTGCTGCTTCTGCACTGCTATAAAGGAGTCTCTTGGACCAAAGACACAGAGCAGAGCGGATGATCCTCATGTCTGCAGTTCAGTCCTAACACAACTTTGTCATCATATTGATGTGAACACAACTGAAACATGGAGTCTGACCTCAGAGTCTGCAGTCTGCAGTCTGGACTCTCCAGAAAACCACACAGATGAAGAACTCCTGGATCCTGCAGGTTCTGGTTCAAGCTCAGGTCCAGTTCTGTCAGACTGGACGGGTTTTTCTTCAGAGCTGAGACCAGAACTTCACAGCTGATCTCTGACAAACTGCAGTACTCCAACCTGCAATGAGACAGAAAAGTGTGTTCAGGAGAGATTTTGGATGAAAAATCATGACCACCTGGAAATGAAAATACATTATGCATGGGGGGGGGGGGGGGAGCTGTTTATCAATGTATTTATGACTTTGACCCAAAAACATGAACAAAGCTCTTTCCAGTCACTTTTCCATTCAGACACTGATGGTGGCTCTGCTGCTGAACACTGGCACCCCCCTTCCCCCAGAGGCAGGGTGGGGTTTAGTGTCTACAAATAAATATAATTCTGTCACTAAAAGTCAGCAAAAGAAAAAAATAACACACATTTGTGTATCCTGTGGAGTCAAACTCACAATTTCCACATGAGTTAAACATAAAGTTCAGCTGCTTTAACCTCTAGACCAGGGGTGGGCAAACTACGGCCCACGGGCTGCATCCGGTCCGCCTCCATCTTTGGTCCGGCCCTCTGAACAATGTCAGAGACCCCTGTTTTGTTTTTTCAATCTGGCCACACGATTAAGACGTGACATTTTCTTCCCTCCTTCTGCAGTCTGATCTCCAACCTGAAACCCTCTAAAAATCTCTGTCAAATAGACCAGAAGACAGTCTTCCGTTTCTACGTAGCAGTTCATCTTTCCCTGTTTAGCTCATTCTTTTAGAGCGATTATGCTGCTTTTTTTAAACAGCTCACACTGATCTGTGACCTGATTGGCTGGAGACCTTGTCAATCAATCTCCTCAGTCCGTGCCGTGTCTCCTGTACAGAAACGTGGAGCTCCTCAGATCAGAAATGTTTTTATCACGATCAGATCTTTGTTTTCATTCTAAGATTCTGGATCTAATTTCTATGAAGGTTTGAGAATTTAAACAAGAGAAAAGGTGAAAATGTTCATGTCTGTCTGAGAAAAGTGTATTTATGCAGTGAGGAGTTCCACAAACGTCTGTAATCATTCTCCATGGATTTCACAGATCACGGTAATTTTTAGAACATAACTCCTGCATTAAATGAAGGAACTCTGTTCTGGAGAAAAAGTAACGCAGAAATATGTGTAGCTGCAGCAGAAGACATGGAAATTTACCTTTTTTAATTATTGCTGGATGAGAAACAGACGTGCAGCTGCACAAAACGTGAGACGTGTGATGATCTCAAAGTCTCTGCAGAATTATGACGGGAGAGGATCCATTATTTATTTAGTTAGTTTTTTTTAAATGTATCAGTATATTTTTCCTGAATTTTTGTCTTTGAAAATCATAGAGAGGGATATTTGGTCATTGTTTTATTTCATAAATAATGTTATTTTTTTATGAAAAGGATCATGAATGAATGAAACTTTATTCAAACACTTTCCAACTCCTTGATGGTACCAAAGGACTTCACAATAAATAGAGATCTAAAATGGGAACAAAAGTTTTAAACTAAAAACTCTAGAATATTCTGAAAATACAATTTTCAATCCAAATGTTTTCATCTACATTCCATGTTCTATTATTCTCAATCCACCATCTGCTCCTGGCCCTTCTATCCAATTTTAGAACCCAATGTGGCCCCCCAGTTAAAATAATTGCCGTCCCCTGCTCTAGACCATAGCAGACAACTATGGATTCATTAACATTACAGCATTTTTGACGTCCATATGTGACACATCAGAACGTTCTGGACGTGTGGTTTGTACCTGATAAAACGCCACTTTTTACATCCGTCTTAGGAAAACACAAGACGGTGTAAATTATGTTCTACTTTTGAAATGTTGTAGAAAAGCATTTTTTACTCCACTTTTCCTGGTGATTTGTGACGCCTTTTGCTTGTTATAGACGACGGAGACACGCGGGGGGGGGGGGGGGGTAACAGACTTTCTGTCTGTTCTGACAAATGTCAACAAGATTTTACAATAATACTAAGACTGATCACCACTACAAAAAAATAATAAGAATGACTGTCCAATGGTGGAAAATGTCTATAACTATGATATAACTATAATGATCAAACTAAGGAAAAAGTAAAAACATGTAATTTTACATGTAATCAAAGCACCATGACAGAATGAACTGACATTCAGTTCCTCTGTCTAGTAATGGAACAAAAGATAAATCCGACTAAATAATCTTATTTTTTCATGTTGATGGTTGTGAAGTTTTTAAAAATATTGATGGTATTTTGTTCTGAAGTATCCAATCCTATTGCTGTAGGTCTGACAGACACAAATGCAGTACTTTGGGTTTCAAACATAGTTGCAGTACTATTTCAACTTTGACCTATTTTCCTTGTAATATTGTTCTGAAAGTACTTTTTAGAGTTAATGCCAAAATCCCTTTAAACATTTGGATCTGCTGTTTGTGAATGACAGTAAATGTCAGATCTATTGGAAATGTTTCTGTGTTTCTTTGGATCAGAGTTCACATTATTGTTGGTGACGGCACAGTTGTTCTGGAGAAAATGTCAAACTGACACTTCATGTCACAAACGTTGCTGACCCCTGGTTTCAACCTTTCTCTGGCCAGGTAGCCCCGCCCCCAGCCTCATCCAGAAACTACCTGCAGAGGTTCTGATCCAGGCTGGGATCTGAAGCAGAACCAGAACCAGGTCTGTGGGAAAGACCTGTCAGTCTGCTGCAGGTTGACCTCTTCATATCTCTGCATGAGGAGCTGCTGCTCTGTGGCTCAGAAATCTGCTGCAACTGTTTGTCCATTGAAATCTGCAGTTCTGGGATGGATTCCTGTTTTCTTTCCAGAACACAGAACTTAGTCCAGTTCTACACAGACGTGTGGTGAGGTTGATGCTGGTGAGGCACCGACTCCTCTGGAGTCAGATTTACAATGAAAGAACTGAATATTTCAGCATCCATCCAACAGCAGCTAACAGCTTCTAAAATACACACCAGATCAGATTTCTGTCATAGACATGGATAGAACACTCTTCTTGGGGAGAAATTATTCATATTTACTGTAAACAAATTAAAGTACAGATGTGTTCAGCTCACATTTGACCCTCAGTAACTATTTCTGGTATTTTTCTAACCTCAAATTCTGGAGCTTTAATCAGTTATCAAATGTTTTCTGTGAAAATGATCCTAAAATAAAAGAAATGATTTATTTCCATTTGTATCCACTTACTCCCATGTTATTTCTAAAAAACAAACATTAAAGACATGTTTGTCCTTACTTTATGAGTCCATGTGTGGATCCTTCTCCACTAAAATCTCTATGATCTGTTGGAAACTTTTCCTTATTTTCCTTTATTTTCTAGGAGTTTCTCCTCTATGGAGACAGACGTTCTTATTCTGTTTCTACGGCAGCAGTGTAGCTACAAAGCAGCTGTCAGCTCACGTCTGCCCCCTTTCTGCAGGCCTACAGCAGTGTTTAGTCTCTGTTAACATTGAGTCCTGCAGTCAGACATGAGGCTCAGCAGCTCCAGAGCCTCACCAGGAGATTCAGCTCCGTCTGTGATCAACACTCTAATTCAGAGATTTGAACCTCACAAACTGTGGAAAACTGGACTGAAAATGGAGATTTAACACAGATCAGTGGAAAGAAGATTGACTTCATTGACCTTTTTCTATTTCATCACCATTATGACAGGTGAGGCTCTGCCTCACTAACCTCACCTGACCACACGTCACTGAGTTCTACACAGACGTGTGCCATGCCCCCCCCCCCTCTATCCTCCCACTTCATTCATGTCCTCCACTTTTGTTTTAACCGCATCAGATTCACGTCCACCAATCAAAGTGGCTGCTGGACGTTCCTCCAAAAGTGTTTCTAAATCTGACGCTCCCGCCGTGTGTGGGAGGAGCTACTGCCTCATGTGGGAGGAGCTACCGTCAAACGTTTTTCTCTGTCTCCTCAGTAAAGACATGGAAGATGCTGAGAGATCCGGTGTATTTCTACTACAAAGAGCTCCACAAAGCGTCAGAGTGAAACATGGACCTATTTGATGAACATGGAGCTGATATTCTGGAGATGGTAAATGTTTTAGATCAGTAAAAATGAGTCATTTCCAGCAGCACATCTGATCATCTCTCACGGCACACTGGTTGAAAAACACTGTAGAGAATCAACATTTGAATGAAAGCTGACCTGAGAGTCTCCAGTTTACAGTCTGGACTCTCCAGTCCGGCTGACAGTAGCTTCACTCCTGAATCCTGCAGGTTGTTGTTGTAACTCAGGTCCAGAAGTCTGAGTCTGGAGGACTGAGAGCTGAGAACTGAGGACAGAGCTGCACAGCTTCTCTCTGACAGATCAGACCAACTCAGTCTGCAGAAAACAAAGACAGACAGCAGTTATTGAATCTTTCATGTTTCCATCAGATTCATTTGTTCACTGAAGGTGATTTTCATCAGAGTTCTTACAGAGCTTTGTTGGAGGCTTTGACCACTGGCAGCAGCCTCAGAAGAGACTCCTCTGAAGGAGAGTATTTCTGCAGGTCAAACTCTTCCAGATCTTCTTCTGATGACAGTAAGATGAAGACCAGAGCAGACAACTGAGCAGGAGACAGTTTATACGTGGAGAGACCTCCTGACCTCAGGACCTGTTGGATCTCCTCCACTAGAGATCCATCATTCAGTTCATTCAGACAGTGGAACAGGTTGATGCTTCTCTCTGCAGACAGATCCTCACTGATCTTCTTCTTGATGAACTGGACTGTTTCCTGATTGGTCTGTGAGCTACTTCCTGTCTGAGTCAGCAGACCTCGTAGGAGACTCTGATTGGTCTGCAGTGAAAGACCCAGGAGGAAGCGGAGGAACAAGTCCAGGTGTCCGTTTGGACTCTGTAAGGCCTTCTCCACAGCACTCTGGTACAACTGGACTGGACTGCTCTGTTCAGGCTGAGAGATCTGTGATTGTTCTTCCTCCATGAGGTTAAGTCCAGAGGTGATGAAGGTCAGGTGGACATGAAGAGCAGCCAGAAACTCCTGAACACTCAGATGGATGAAGCAGAAGACCTTGTCCTGGTACAGGCCTCTCTCCTCTCTAAAGACCTGTGTGAACACTCCTGAGTACACTGAGGCTGCTCTGATATCGATGCCACACTCTGTCAGGTCGGATTCATAGAAGATCAGGTTTCCTTTCTGCAGCTGCTCAAAAGCCAGTTTTCCCAGAGACTCCATCATCTTCCTGCTCTCTGGACTCCAGTGAGGATCTGTCTCAGCTCCTCCATCATACTTGACCTTCTGGACTTTGGCCTGAACCACCAGGAAGTGGATGTACATCTCAGTCAGGCTCTTGGGCAGCTCTCCTCTTCCTCTGCTCTTCAGCAGATCCTCCAGAACTGTAGCAGTGATCCAGCAGAAGACTGGGATGTGGCACATGATGTGGAGGCTTCTGGATCTCTGGATGTGGGAGATGATCCTGCTGGCCTGCTCTTCATCTCTGAACCTCTTCCTGAAGTACTCCTCCTTCTGTGGATCATTGAACCCTCTGACCTCTGTCACCATGTCAACACACTCAGCAGGGATCTGATTGGCTGCTGCAGGTCGTGTGGTTATCCAGAGGAGAGCAGAGGGAAGCAGGTTCCCCCTGATGAGGTTTGTCAGCAGATCAGCCACTGAGGTGGACTTTCTAGGGTCCTTCAGGATCCGAGTCTTGTGGAAGTCCAGAGGAAGTCGCCACTCATCCAGACCATCAAAGATGAAGAGGACCTGGAAGTCTTCAAAGCTGCAGATTCCTGCTTGTTTGGTTTCAGGGAAGAAGTGATGAACAAGTTCCACCAAGCTGAACTTCTCCTCTTTCAGCACATTCAGCTGTCTGAAAGTGAATGGAAATGTGAAGTGGAGGTTCTGGTGGGCTTTGCCTTCAGCCCAGTCCAGAGTGAACTTCTGTGTTAAGACTGTTTTCCCGATGCCAGCCACTCCCTTAGTCATCACGGTTCTGATTGGTTCTGGTCTTCCAGCTGGGAGTTGGAAGAGCTCTTCTTGTCTGATGCTTGTTTCTGCTCTGTCTGCTTTCCTGGATGCTGCTTCAATCTGTCTGACCTCATGTTCTTCATTCAGCTCTCCTCTTCCTCCCTCTGTGATGAAGAGCTCTGTGTAGATCTCATTCAGAAGGGTTGGGCTTCCTGCTTTAGCCATCCCCTCAAACACACACTGGAACTTCTTCTTCAGACCAGATTGGACTTCATGTCGACAAACTGCAGCAGCAGATCCTGAATGAAGACAACAAACAGTAAATCAAGTCTCTGCAGCCCTGAATGATGAGGGTTTGAATCCCTGTTGAGACATCAGGAAATCTTCATTTCTCAGCAGCTGAAACCTTCAGAGAAATCCTCTTACTGCTCTGCAGTCCATCAGCCAGCTCCTCCTGCTTCATTCTCCTCAGGAAGTTCACTGTGATCTTCATCACTGACTGTCTGCTGCTCCTCTGCTCTTCATCTTCAGCCTCCAGCTCCTCCTCTTCTTCCTCCCTTCCTCCCCTCAGAAGCTTCTGGATCTTCTTCAGCTCCTTCTTGACAAAAGTGACAATGTTGTCCTCCAGCAGCTGCAACAGAATTCCAGATGAATGAGCCAATCAGAGTGAAGTCATGGAGCCAAACATCAGCTCCATGTTGGACACTCTGACAATCCACTGGTCTGCAAAGTGCAGCATGGAGACGACTGTGGACAGAATGATGGAAAGTAGTTGTTGTTCATGTACAGACCAGAAAGATGGAGTCCAGCTGTGTTTGATGCTGCTGGACAGACGGACCACTGGGAGTCTCTGAGCTCTGCTGGTCCAGTCTGTGGAGAATCAGCAGCAATCAGCTCCATTCTGTCTGGACTGGTAGGTTGAAACCAAACTAACTAGAGTCATGTCACAGCTAGAATGTTCTAGTTCACAGTTCAGATGGAGAACAGCAAACCAATGGATCATATCAACACCTCTCTGTCCATGTCTACAGAGTCACTGAAGTGTCTAGACTGTCTTGGAGTCAAAGGCTGGATTCATGTCTCTGCTGCCCCCATGTCTGGATTCTGAGCAGTTTTCCTAAAGAGGCAGTCCATCCACAGAGGACTCTGTGACCACAGCCCTCCATGATGCTCTGTCCCACCTAGAGCTAGAGGAGAGCTAACAGGGATGCTCTTTGTGGACTGTAGCTCAGCGTTTAACACCATCCTCCCTAACAAACCAATGGAGACACTTGTGGACTTCTGGCTACTCCATTCATAGCGAGCTGCCTGAGTCCAGAGAACTCTCTCCCAGGAGAACAGAGGAGCAGAAAAGTGGCTTCAGTACGGTGTTTGAGCTCCGGGGACGGCTTTGGAATGCAGACATGATGTTTCAAGCATTCCAGTGAAACCGTGGAAACAATCATGTCCAGAAAAAACAGGCTGATGTTATTCACACGTATGTATGTGCAGTCAGAATGTACATCACTGCTTTGTCCACACATAAATATTGAGAAGATAGGATTTTTTATTCTGATTCAAATTGCCTCCTAGAAACCCACCAGCTGCAAACATGTTCATGTGTGCTGAGGGTCCAGCCTCAGCCAGACTCTGCCTTCAGGGGCTCCAAGGTAAACTGAGTCTGAGACCCCTGATCTACAGCCTCTACAGCAGGGCTGCTCATTCCTGGTCTTGGAAATCTACCACCCTGACTGTTTTCCAGATCTCCAAGCCCTGCTAGCTGCTGATCAACATCACAGACTCTGGACTCTTTTAAAGACATTTCCATGATTGATGATGGGTTTTGTTTTGTACTTTTTAAGTGTTCCTTTTATAGTTTTTGTAGTTTTCAGTTAGCTTTGTATTATAATGTACACATTTTTGAGTTTTTTTCCACATCTAGTTGTAGCACTTTGAGGTTACATTTAATGAAAGGTAAATTATAAATAAAATGGATTATTACTATTATTAGTATTATTATTATTATTGTTAAATTTACAGTGGAGACTGCAGTGGGGGGGCTGATTCCCTCTGGGAGGAGGTGGTTTATAGCAGGGGTCTTCAACTCAAATTTAAATAGGTCCAGTTAGAATAAAGGTCTTGAAATTAAGAAAAACTGATGTCTAAATATTCAGAGTTAATATTTTTAGTAGCTGAGGATTGGTGACACATCTGCATGTCATTAATATGGAACTCTCACCTCTAAGGAATTCATACAATTTAAAACTTTTGGACAGTTTTTAATGACATTTAATATAGAACACATGACACTGTGCCCCCCCCCCCCCACATTCATTCTAATTTTTTTTTCTTATACTGAAAAATATTTTGTTGTGGAATCAGACAATGTTGACTGTTCCCTTTATATATTGGAGGTTACCAAAATAAAAGCCCTATGAATTTGGGTTAAAGCAACTTATATATGAGATACAGTTGGAGTGTTTAACATTGTGATCATTCAGTAAAATAATTTTACAATTTCATTACAATGAAAGAGTTATTGAAATTCAGATGCATTTTGTTCTGTGTTATACTACAATATCAGGATAAGTATCATATCACCAGACTAATACAGTCAGCAGTCAACATGTTTTCTTCTCCAACATCTCTGATGTCTCTCAGAGACTCTCAGAAGACTCAACTGAAAAGATCTCATCACACACATGATGCTCCAAGTGAGTCTGATCAGAGAGATCCAGAACTGAACCAGACCTCAAGTCCTTCATCTGAAAACTACAGATCATCTGAACTAGAATCCAGAATCCTTTAACTCTGACAAACACTCACTGTTCCAGTCCTGGATGGATGTCCTTGAAGTCTGGATTAAAAGGCTTTGACATGTCACTCCTGAAGGAAACACTGCTGGATCCAGAATCAGATCCTAATCCAAGTCCAGGTCCAGGTCCAGGTTGGTTCCTGTGGAGAATGCAGGTTGCTGGTGTGAGTCCTGAGCTCTGACATGGAGAAGATCATGGACAGTTGGAGATGTTCATCTCACCTCTGAGCTTTGCTCTGGTTGTCATGGTTACCATCTCTGCTTTCAGAGGGAGGGGCTCCCTCCTGTGGCTCCTCCCACTGATCCATGCTGCTGGATTCACTGGATCCACATCAGCTCACACACACCTTCACTTGCAGAGGAAACCCTCCTCATCATCAGAGGAAGCTGCCATCAGCTGCTGCACTTCTGCTGTCCCTCCAGCAGGTGGAGACATGGAGCTGCAGCAGCAACATTTCCATTCAGTCACTTTGACACAGAAACAACAAACTTCCTGTTTCTACACTTCAGGAAACATGAAGCATCAAGAAAAACAGACAGAAATCAAAGAATGAGGAGAAAAGAAAGAAAGACATGAATTCTTCCTCTCAAAGCTCCAACAGAGACTTTGATTCCACTGTTGAACCTCTGAACTGGAAAGAATTACAGGTTACTTGTTCTAAAGTAATCCATTACCTTACAGGATTACTCTCTGAAACTGTAACATGAGTCCTGAGTTACTTTTTAGTTTCTGTAGAACAGCTGCAGAAGAAAAACTTTTCCACAGAGTTGTTCTCATTTCTATGAAGGATGACTTAGTTTCATGAAGATTTCTAATCATAAAGTTTATTTCTGGTAAAGTGGAAACAATGGAAACACAATCGGAGGATCAGAATTCAGCTGAAGTGAGTTTAGTCCATGAAAAGAAAACTTAGGCTGTGTTCAGACTGGACACATTTGGTTTAAAGTGAACCAGAGTTTGTTTCCTGATAATCTGGAACAAATGTTCAGTCTGAATCCACCCAAGTGGATCCTGTTCTGGACCAGGAACCGTTCTCTGACCCGTCTGTGGAGGTGGTCTCAAACAGAGAACTACAGGCCTGTGAGCCTCAGGAACAAACGGTTTCATTAAAGCAGGTTCTACCACGGAGAACTAGGACCACCTTAAGAAGAAAACTACACATTTACAAGAAGAAAGTTAGACATTTAGGAGACAAAGTGGTCATTCTACACAAAGAAACATTTCTATTCTAGGTTGTTGGTCTGATGGAATCCCAGAGTTCCTGAACATGGAAGGAGGAAATAGGACTCTGTTCCAGCACACAGTTACCTGGAACTGTAATCTATTACTTTAGGAAGGAGTTCTCCCACAGACTGGATGGAGGAGAACAGGAAGGTTTGGAGTCAGAAATGAAAAAAGCCAACAAGCATCAGCTGATTGTTGTTGAGGTGATGAAGAAGAGTCCTCCATGTTGTTGATCCAACAATGATGAAGCTTTGGAAACAGCAGAGGGAGGAGAGTTTGCAGAGAAAGAAGAAGATCTTCTCCAAACATTCAGAAACAAACAGTCAAGTTAGTGAAGACAAAGTTCCAGAAACAAACTCACTTCAGTTTCTGCAAAGAGATGAAGAGGAAGAAGAGTCTCCCTCACCGTGTCAACGCAGCTGCAGCACTGATCACTGACTCACAACCAGGAAGAGTCCACCTGGATGGAGGCGGGGCAGCACAGGTGGGCGGGGCAGCAGGTGGAGCAGCCTCAACCAGGAACCTGATAGTCAGTGGGAGGAGGGGCGGAGCTTCAAGCCCCCCCTCATCTGTCATCTACTGACACTGAAGCAGAAACTCCTGATGGAGCTGAAGGGAGGGGCCTGACTATTTCCTGGAAACAGCTCCTTCTGATCATCAGTCAGAACAGCCGTTGGAGGCAGAGATTTGATCCCAAAGAAAACATCAAAGTGAAAGAATGTGGATCTTCCAGATCTGTCAGAGCTTCCAGGAAAAACTCGGACAGATTCCAACAGAGAGAAAGATGTGAGGAGCAGAAAAACACTTTAGTTTGACACTTTGATCACTGCAGGAAGTTTAGGAAAAGTCCAGAAAAAGAGTCCCACTGATCTCTCCAAAGCTCCAAATCTCTGTTTTCCTCCAAGGATCAGGATCTTCAGGTGTTTCTCTTCTCCACCTCATACCTGCTGATCTTCCTCCAACCACCTGAGTCTGTTTTCTCTTCCTGTGCTCTTTCAGCTCTCTGCAGAGACTTTCCTCCTCGTCTGTCTTCCTCATCCATTCCTTTGCTGTCAGATCAACTGTCAGCTTGTTGCATCACATGTTGGAGTTTGGAGCAGGAGCTCTGATGCCTTCATGGTCGTCTGTTCAAAGCAGAAATGTTCCTTGGAGCTCAAACACATCATCAGCTTTTAGGAATTGATCTGCAGACATCAACATTGTTCTGATTTGATGGAACATTCCTAGATTCTCTGGGAATGTTTCCATCTTTTCTGATCACATTGTTGACTGACAGCTCTGCTCTGACCTCTGACCTCTTTACTGCTGACACAAACATCAACATTCAGACTGTTTGGAACAAGAGTCTGAGCCTGAGAGCAGCTCTGACTGAAAGAATGTGGATCTTCCAGATGCTCTGTGGGACTTTTTCTCTGCTTTAGTCTGGAAGAATGTTCTGCAGCAGAACCACATTCCTGAATGACGTCTTTGTTCCTCAGTAACAGGAAGTGTTTGAACGGCTGCAGATTCTTCAGAACATCAAGGTTTCCTGCAGCTGGAATGAAGGAGTGCTGCCCCCTGGTGGACAGGAACTCAGCAGTGCAGCTTCAGGATGGAGTCAGTTCCAACAGATCAGATCAACGTTCTGCTCTCTGCTAAAGAGGCCGTTTCATCAGCTGGGAGTCTGTTGGAGGTTCTAGGATCACAGCACGGGTTCTGCAGCTTCTCCTCCAGGAGGGTGGAGACCACTGTCTCCACCCATCTGATCACAGTCTCCATGAAACCATGAAGAAGAGCTGAGAAGAAGAAGAAGATCCTCCTGAGATGTGAGCAAACCTGGAGGACGACTAGAAGAAATGTCTGATCTGTTCATCCCAGAATGTTTTTAGAACTCCACAGTTAAAGAATAAATGATCCACAGTCTGAATGTCATTTAAACTAAAACTGCAGTCATTCTCTTCAAACCCAAAACAAAGTCTGAAAAGTTCCTTAGATGGTAAACATCACAAATTATTTTAAAATGAATGTCTTTTATTTTTGGTAAAATAGAAAATTTAATGAGATTCTACTTTAAATGAATCACCTCTTCTTTAGAGAAATGTTTAGAAATGTTTTTTTCTCATGAGATGTTTGGAAAAGTTCTTAACATGTATTAAAAATCCATTTTTAATAGCAGAATAAATCATTGGTTCAAATCCATAACAGAACATTCTTTCAAAGTTCCACCACTGAACCTGCCTTACAGGAACACTAACAAACTAAACAACCTGTTGTGTGTTTGTGCTCCACTCAAACCAAACCAGAAATCTGAATCACCAACCAAACCCCAGTTTCTTCAATGGAAACATTCATCCAAGTCTCATGACCTCTGGAGACCTGCTGATGCCATGGTAACCAGCCTTTCCAGTCACCCACTGATCCAGTTGGAGTTGGAACCCGGCCGAGTTTCCCTAAACATTAGGTTGCAGGTTCCACGGCTGGAGGTCTCCACATGTGTAATCTAACAGAGCGGTTCTATGTGGTTCCATTCTGGGTTTTCTTTCTGTCTCTCATCTCTATCAATGGAGAAGAAAATAAAAATAAAAAGAGTTGAAAGGAAAATGGTTGTAAAGCAAGCTTTTATTGGGGGGGGGGTGTTTGATTTGTTTGTTTGGTGACTTTGATCTTCAGTTCTGCTCCTCCTCCCCTTTAATCACACGTCTGTCCTGCTTGACACATGTAGCGTGTCTCTCATGAGGACTCGGTCAGAGAACTGGCTACATTGCACGTCTGTCTTTTCTCCACATGTTCTCTCTGCAGAGATCCTCAGATCTCCTCCTCCGTTCTCCAGTTTCTCCTGATTTCTTCCCAAACTCTTGGTTTAAAGGAGAACATGCAGTGGGAGCTGTCCGGATGGTGGTGCTGAAACCTTCTGGAGGCTGAGACACAAAGACATCACCTTGAAATGTTGAGCATGAAATCAGAAATCAAGTGAATTGATGACAGAGAAAGACGTTCAACATGAAGGAAGCTTTGTGGGACATGTTCCAAACACTGATTGGACAGAGAGCCATGACTCACCTCTCTGGCCAATCAGAGCGCTCCACCAATGTTCTCATTTCTCCATTCAAACCTAATCTCTGGAAAAATATTCCAACCAAGCTGTCCAGCATCAGCTGTTATGTTGTGGAGGCGTGTTGATTGGTGAGGCTGAACTACGTCTTTGGACCTAAACTGTGATGAGACACATTTCCATTCCAGCTGACATCCTTTCTGTTCAGCATTAGATGGAGAAAAATGACCATCAGAACCTCTGAAGGTTCTGGTTCTAGATTCTAAACGTGAAAGTCGTGTGCTGTGGTGATGTGACCACTAGATGGCAGCATCTTATAGCATATGCCTGCACTGTTTGGACTGGAGGCCACACCTTCTGTTCCTGCAGTTGGTTTGAAAAGTGACCCCCAGTAGAGGGCAGGACAGGCTGGAGGACGATGAAAAAAGAAAAGTTGGAAGTAAAGCACAGAGAAGGCCGTCTCCTTGCTGCACCTCTCCTGTCCTATGCTGATGATCCAACGCTTTATTTAAGGAGATCATACATTGTAGACATTTTTAATAAAGTCATGCCTCTCCATGTAATTGTTGATGCATCAAACGATGTCTGTTGTTTATTTAGTGTTGGGATCTGACATGAATAAAACGACAGCAGACGAGGCTCGCAGTAGCTCTGCCTCAACAAAGAGGGCGTCTCTGTTCTTTAATGAATTCTTATTAAGGAGGATATAATGTCATTGAAAATGTCTCATAGGTGGTCTTCTATTTCAAAAAGGAAATAAATAAATAAATATCAGCAGACCAATGCTGGACCAACACATCGTTATTGTGGACTGAAAGACCGTCTGATAAAGCTGGAAGATAAAAAAAGATGACTTTTACACCAAGTCCACAGAGGTTTGTGTCCAGAAGGAGATGTGCATGGACTTCATTCACCAACATATGTTAGACATACTATATATATGTATGAAGATGCATCCATTTTCAGAAATTAATGGACAACACTGAAACCTGGACTTGGACGGTTACTTAATTAAGAAAATATGACTTTACTGTATCTTTGTTTTTGTTTGTCTGTTTTTTTATTGAATGCATTCCATCATTTCTGTCATGAGTTTGATAAATCTGTGTGAGTTTTATGTTGTATTGACTACAATTAAGACTTGAAATCAATCAATCAATAAATCAATCAAACCAAACAAATTTGAGTTTTCTGTTTGCATATAAGCATCTAGAAGTCTTTGTGCCAAATACCAGATAAGGAATATTTAGGTAACAGTGCAGGTTGGCCTGCTGCCTGTAGACACGCGTCACATGGCTTCATCATTACTCACCTTCCTCACCTTCCTACAGCGGAACATCCTTAAAGAACGTTACTAACAAAAAATGCCAACAATTTATCACAAAATCATTTTTTTGTTGTAGAACCAAACTGATCGTCTGTTTTTCAAACATTCGGGGGGGCAGGAGAACTTTGTTTATGTTGATCAAATATTTACCCAGAGATATTTACTTCCTCCAAATAAAAATGTGTTTTTAATCAGGTTTTAGTTCATTAAAATAAAAAATGTCTACAGGAAATCCTTATGTAACCTGGATGTGACTAAAAAGCAGAAACCCGGTTGATGACGGACGTTATCTGGTGAGATGATCTGAGGGATGCAGGAAGAAAATACTGAAAACTGAACGCAAACACAGCAAGAAACAGTTCATCTGTCAGCAAAGTGAGCGTCACGTCAGCTGGGACGGGGACGCCTTTAAAGGAGGACTTCTTCAGCTTTGACTAGAAGACAGCCTACCTCATCTTCATCAGCTTCATCGTCAGCGAGGACCGGAGCGCAAGTAAGTCAGAAATTACATCACTTTTTTTTGTTTTGACTCTTTTATTTTATGATTATAGAAACATTTTCCACCAGATTTTGATGATGTTTATCTTATTTTCCTGGAAATAAATATATTTTACTGTAAAATCTTTTGAACAAAATGATTTTTTACTTGTTTAATTTGCTTTTACCAAACTGTGTGATCAGGATCAGCTTCATAGAACGGCCTAAATGTTGCTGTAATGACTACTGGGGTTAAGAGGAGCCCGAACCTCCTGGAAACAGTTCTGGCTGTTGGCCTCCTGGGCCCCCAGCCCTCCTGGGCCCCCAGCCCTCCTGGGCCCCCAGCCCTCCTGGGCCCCCAGCCCTCCTGGGCCCCCGGCGGCTTCCTGGGCCCCCGGACCTCCTGGGCCCGGCCTGCAGGAGCGCTCTCGCTGTAGAGCAGGAGGACTCGTCAATCCTTTTGTCAGCCGTGCCACGAGGCGTGCTGCGTGCCGTCACACGTTTCAGCGCGTGAAAAAATGTAAACTGTATGTTTGTGATGACAGGAGACCGGCTGCCGCTCGTAAAAACATCTGCGTGGATCTGAACTGTGGTTTGTTCCGTCTGCGTTCAGTATTTTTAGGACAGCTTCAGAAAAACGCCACTTTTGTCCACTTTAACCTGGAAGGAGCCAGTTTTTCAGCTTGAACGGCTTCTGACTCTCATTGAAGTTTGTTTTTCAGAATACGACATCTGTATTATTTAAAGGTTTTTTTATCTGAAGCCGCTGGCGGTCTGACCTGCTGAGTCTGGTAAACAGAAGAGGTGCAGAGCGAGGCCTTTCTGCAGAAATGGATGAGCAAACACCACATGCTGATTCCAGCGAAGCCTTCCCACCTGCAGTCAGTCAGTAGGACACAAACGTTCTCCTCACATTTCTGCAAAAAGACACAAGACAAAATGTTAGAGTCCCACTTTTCCACGACTCTTTGCTCTAAAACCAACCTTCACATGGACCAGCACAGCTTTATATCTGCTCATAAATGGAGGACCAAAAGGGAAATCCAGAGAAGCAAACGTCTTCATAATTATTATAATAATAACACATTTTATTTATAAGGCAGAGCACTCAAGGTCACCGTACAACATATATTTATAGTATATATAATGCAATGAGCAGTTAAAGGATCCACAGTTTAAATACACACATTTAATACAGAAAAAGTTCTTGTTAGAGTGAAAAGGCCGTTTGGAAGAGATGAGTTTGTAGTTTTGATTTGAAATGTGTCAGTGCTGCAGAGCAACTGAAAGCCCTGCTTTAACTAAATACTAAGAAGGAACATTTAAAAAATAAATAAGATCTGCAAACATGTGATTTTGATAACATAAAAAAAAGTAACACAACCTGATCGTCTGTTTACGACAAACTCCTCTGTTTCTGTTTGCTTCAACAGCATATTTCATAAATTTCCCCATTCCGCTCATAATTGTATGTTTGTCATTCCAAAACTAACCTCTCCGGAGGGAGGGGGAGGAGGTGTGGGGGGGTATCTGGCACGGAGGAGCGTCTTCCTTGGAAGCTGACAGTGGCCTCTGGAATTGCAGGATTGTCGTCTTTAATTGTTTCCTGTCAATGTCACGTCCATCAAGATGAGAGGATTAGCCTGCAGATTTCTGATGAAGCTGTTTGTTCCCAGAAGTCTGACTTTCTGCAGAAAGGATCGAGTTTCTGTCATCAAAGGCTTTTTTTCCAGTCGGGTCTACTGCAAACTCAGTTTCTGGATTGTTTTTTCATCATTTGGTATCAAATCAGAGAAGTGACAGTGAAACACTATCATTCAGTGTTCAGATTTGTGAGAGATGTTGACATTTAGCCTGTTTATGCCTTTCAACACGTTGTTTATGCGTCTGTTTTTTTAAATTTAACATGCACTGTGAATTGTTGCCATTCTATGCAGATGATCTCATGTTTTGTGTTGAGTTATTCATCTGGAAAAACTTGTTTGTTGCTCCTTTCATTCTATTTGCACGCTGGCAAACGATCTGTGACCGGGGGGTGGGGGGGGGGACGCATTTTGGACCCGAGCAGCGGCTGAGAAGGTTTCAGGCATTAAAAATATGCAACCCGAAGCCAAGAAGAGGTCCTGTTTTCAGTGTTCTGATGAAAGACGACATGAACGCGTCTGATGGGAGTTTGATCCGAGAACTTTTTAGTTTTTCTGTCGGCCGTCTTCTCCTTCAAACAGAAGTCAGGAGGATTCCAGCAGAGATGCTTGTGGTTCAGAAATATGTCCTCTGCGTTTATCGGCTTCCCTCAGGTGGCACGCAGCCTGGCACCAAAACACCAGAAAACAAAAGAGTTTGTTGGAAACAACACAACATTGTGCTGTGGTTAAGCAAAGATAATATCTCTTAATAATCCTTATTAGTTCTCAGAGTTCTCTTTGAGGTGGATCTGGTTTGTCCTGATGGCATCGCTGAGAAACAGGATCAGAGAAATGAAAACAAACTTTGGTTTTTACGACTTCTAAAGTGATCACCTGCTGCTCGACCCTTTCACACCAAGTCAGCGCATCATCCAATCAGCTACTCATCCATTTTCAAAGCTGTCTTTTCATGATGATTCTGTCGCTTTCAGACAGAATAAAGAAAAAACTGTGTTGTTTTTTAGGACGTAGTTTCTTCAGAGCGACAGGAGTTTAAAAGAACATGACCTCTGAATTGTGAGCAACCCCGTACCCCCTTCCCATCACCCATTACCCAGAGCTCTGAGGGGGGAGCGCGTGGTCAGTGTGTGTTTCCTGTCACATTTTTAATCTGCTCCTGATTCACAACGATTTGAAAAAGAAACACTCTAATCTTATTTAATATTAATGTTAATTGCTGTTGTTTTTTTTGGGGGGGGGGTTGCTGTATTTCCTGCCCCCCTGCTCCACACGGCTGGTTTCAGTTTCAATCGTCCCTGCTGCTCCCTGAGGTCATCAGTCTGTTTCACAGTTTGGGTTTCTGGGCTCAGGTTTTTGTTTTGTCTTTTCTGAATTGTTGCCGGTTGAATTCCTGTTTGGAAGTTGACCTCCTGCAGTTTGGTCCTCTAAAAAAGGAAAAACTCCATCCTGAACATGAAATAAAAACCCTGTTGGAAAAGCTAGAGAGTGTGAAAACACCAGAAACTGCTCTGACGGAAGATCAATGAAAAAGCTTTTATTTTGAAACTCCTCCTCATGTTCTGAAGTGAACACATTTGCAATCTTAAGTTTTTAATGCTCCTTATAAACCATGAAATTAAACTTGTGTGAATGTCTTAAACATGAATTAGGAGGAAAATGTTTAAATTCACTAAAGACTCAAAGCTGTTTGTTTAGGTTCTATTGTGTCACATGTCGTCTTTACATCACTTAGAACTTTTCAATCTTTACTTTTATCAACTTTATATATTTTTATATGTATATATTACCTGTCAGGGTGCCAAAGGGCTTTACAATAAAGAGATAAAATAATTGAAAACCAAGAACATAAACTTCAGCAACAACAGCAGAAAAATGCAAATGGGAATAAAAAGCATCAAAGATGAGAATTATTAAGATCAGATTTCCATAGTTGGGAAAAAACTCAAATTCTCTAAATGTTTTGTTTACAGCTTGTTTTTTTTAAGTGCATGTTCTTCTGTGATGTTTGTATGTGTTTCTACGTGTTACACAGAAACTCATTGATCTTCACTGAAGCATCGATTTTCACAGAAGAAAACAAAAATGTTGGTTATGAAAGTTTCAGAGATCTTTATGTCAGATTTCTGTTTGTTTTTGTTCAAAGCCACGCCCACTCACCACACCAAACGCACAAAACTGAAACAGAATCAAAACGGCAGCAAAATAAAGAACCTTATCTGATGGTAACCATGGAGACCGGAGCCGTCTGGAAGACGTTTTGTCTGCACATTCCATGAGGAGCGTTCTGTGGTTAATATTTGCTCACCTGCAGATCCTGACCTCTTCTTTATGTTTGCTGCAGACACATTGTGGCTGTTCTGCCCTGAACACGGAGGAACGTCCTGCTGGCGTCCTGATCTGCTGGCGTCCTGATCTGCTGGCGTCCTCCAGCTCCGTCTGATCAGTGTCAACATGTTTGACCGCCTCCACCAGCAGCTCCAGATCCCTCAACCGTCTCTCCTCTGGACGGTGAGGAGCGTCTGACGCTGAGACGACACTCCCCACAAACCAGACGGCCTTCAGGAGAGACTGTTCTCATCGAGCCTCATTCACAGCACGCATGTGTCGCGTGTTCAAGACCACGCTAAGAATGTACACGGGGTTCACACGAGAATTCTGAAACGGTTGGTATGTGTTTTGAAAAGGACGCCACCCGTACATCGCTACCAAAGCCCAGTCCCTGATTGGTCAAAGCAGTTCAACAAGGGACCCTCAGACTGACCTGGGCCAGAGGCAGTCCTGGCTAGTCTGATGCCCCGGGATAAAACCCTGGACTGTTCTGTGGAGGGTCGTGGAGAGGAGAGGCCGTCTTACAGGGGAGCACAGGTGTGTCTTTCAGTGCTCTTGAGGGCCGTACGGCCACCTCAATGGAACGTACCATTGTCGTGCGTGTGGGAAGTGTATCTAAGTATTTGTACGGATAACAGAAGTTCCACACACGTATGTGGTAAAGGTGATGCTGTTGAGCAGTGTCCTTACGCCTGGTTCCAGTTGTTGTCCGGTGTGAGTCCAGACTACAGTCCTCACTCACGTGTCGTACAAGAGTTCACTATGTCGCCACAGCACTGCCATAGAAAAACGGGCGTGAACATGTTCCCTCTACAGGTTCCCTGATTGGTCTACTTCCTAGATATTTCAGGGTCAAATCGTTTGACCTGCAGACGGCGCTTTAGCGCTCCGCTCACTGCAGAACGTCAGGCTTGGAGCTGGAACAGGAAGTGAGTCGTGTCAGTTAGGAGAGCATGAACTCTGCGGGTGGTTTCACTAATGACAACAATGAATGTAATGGTGATGCTCACGACTATTATTCCTGTTCTCAAACAGAGCACACAGACATGGACACACCAGAAGACCCCTAACCAGCCCCCACCAATAAAAACTGTTTCTCTGAAGCTTCATCTCCTCATAGCAGCGGTGGAGCACGGCGGTGGAGGGGTGATGGTATGGGCTTGTTTTAATGAAAACCTGTCAAAAGTATTTTGTTTTTCCATGAAGTGTAAAAGGACAAGTAACAGTGAACCTGAAATTATCACCTGTGAGGGGGGGGGGGGGGGGGGGGGGGGCTGTCACCTGAAGTAGTTATTTCAGCTGTGACTCATTCCAAACAAACTTCAGGTTTTCTTTTGACTTCTGTCATCGATCTGTGACAGAAAAACACACTAAACGCGTCTCTGCTGTCGATGAACTTGAAATGAAAACAAAATATTACATATACATATACATACTTTATTTGTAAAATATTACAAATAAAGGAGCTTTTTCTAAAAACAAATAAAAACATCCTGATCTGAAAGTACAGATGGATCTATAAAAACATTCCAGCCATACCAAAGGCAGATTTGCATATGTCCGTGTCCCGCTCAGCTCATTCCACAGCAGCAGGTATCTATTAAGGAGGAAGCCCCCCCTCCATTACCTGACACAGGTACTCTCCCTGCTGCAGGCTCTTTGCTCCACACGCCTGTTTCTACACTGTTTTACTTTCCTTTCTTTCACGTTGCAGCTTTCAGATCAGAGTCTTTCAGACAGAAAAGTCTCCTAAAGCTTCACTTCACAGCAGCTACTGCATTTTCAAAGCTCTGTTTTTGAATTCCTGTCGAATGGAAAAGCTCTTTTCCCCCGGTAGATCATCATCCTCTGTTCCTGTGAAGGTTTGGTGTCTAAGTTAAAGACTACATGGGAACTCTCCCGGTTCACCTCTCCTTCCTGTGTGTGAGGTTCTCCAGTTTGAAGTTTGAGGTCTTCACATCTCCGTCTACTTTCTGTCCAAACCCAGTGAGGGATGAATCCTTTCTACTAGAACAGTTCATCAGTGATGTTTGTGGCTTTGCCACAGACAACCCCCTCTCTGACCGCCGGGGCTTCCACACCGAGGTCTGGAAACATTTCAGGAGAAACCGGCAAACTAAAAAGAAATCGAATTACAAATATTGAAAGCCACAGTTTTGAAGCAGGAAGCCGTCCTGGTGTTCTGCTACAGAGGCTTTTTGAAGTGTTCTTCATTTTTAGGCAAAAAGGGGTTGGTTGGTTCATGGATTGGTGGGTTGATGGGTTGGTTGGTTGGTTGGTTGGTTGGTTGGTCGGCTGGATGCAGAGGCACAGATACAGGGTGACTCACAGACCAGTCTGAGTGGTTGGGCTCCAGCGCAGGTTAAAGCGTTCCAGGTGTGTGCAGAACGCATCACAGGACTCAACTTGGCAGAGAACGTTGTTGTCTGTGGATGAAGAAGCATCAGCTGCATTTAGGCCTTTGAGAATCGTCCTGCCGTTGATCTATCTATAGATCTATCAGAACTATTAGGAATCTAAACACCTATAATTCATTTCAGACAGACACGGCTCATTGACCATCAGAGCCGTCAACACTAAACCTCCTCTCACTGATCCATCTTGTCTTGTATGTGTGTACATGTTCACACATTTGAATAAATATCACATGAATAAATAAATGCAGGACGTGAACACAGGGACATCAAGGCCGTGTCTCAAAGCTCCTACGTACATTTAGTGCATATTTCCTGGATGAAACTGTTCGTACATGAATCTACATGGAAAAAGGGAGAAACGTTGTGGTTGAAATGTTCACAGATGTATCACAATGAACCACATCAAAACCACAGAAGGATGAATAAACACGCACAGAACACGTAAACCAACGTAGAACGTGAACCGTGTGATTATTGTGCTGTTTGTCTGCAATTCATTAGTGATGTGTGTGTCAATGACATCATTTTAACATGATTAGTGCGCCGTTTATGTGATATAAATGTTATACATCTGTGGTTCATGTGTGAAAAGTCCGTCAGACAAACTTAGAATGATTATGAGAAGACACACATCTGCATTTCACCACAATCATCCACGATAGTGTCACATTTAAGTCATAATTACATATAAACTACATCAAATCCATGTAAACTACATAATTCTCAACCAACCAAAGAGTTTTGAACATCATTAAAGCTGAATTTACGTAAAGACGTCGGCTGAAACCATCTGAGCACATCGACGATGACAAACAGAACAAACACGTGGTTGTTATCAGGCACAAAAGATCGACATGTCACACGTGGAAAATGCACTAAATGCAGGTAACGGCTGTGTGACGCGGCCCTAAGGCTCTGATTCATCCATCTACATACATTAGTGCTGGTTTTCAGTGTAATTCAGCAGAAATGTTCCTGAATGAAGCTCATTGTTCCATCACGACTGCCGTGATTCATCCAGAAACCAAACCTCTGTCCACCAACCTCTTTATAGCCGTGTTTGCACAGATTTCAGTCTGTAAAACGAGTCAGAATGCAGATTTTTACAGCTTTTCCAGCAGAAATCTGCATCAGTGAACAAACACAGGGTTTTGTTCTGCAGCTAATGTGTAACTGCAGCACTGGGAGCCTCCAGAAGCGTCCTGTTTGAAGAAGGATAAGCTGAAGAACAAATATACAGGCCTAATTGAAACTGAAAGAAGTTCAGCGCACAAACGTCCTGATCAGGTGTTGGCCGCTCCACCCCGATAACCATCAGGAGCTTTCTGTTGTGGTCCATTCAGAGAATTCCTGCAAACAAGCTTTAAGGCTTCAGGGGAATAAAAGGAGTGACGTTCTGACGCGTGAGGAATGTTTTTGATGCTGTTCCTCTGGAAAATGGATTATATGATTCAAAGCCCCCACCAGAACCGGTCTGCAGATCATTCAGCATTCACAACTTTTAGCAAGAGAGGATGGATTTGTGAAATGTTTAAAAACAAAGTTTGAGATTTATGTGCAGCTTTGATACAAAAAATCCATTTTTTATTTCAGTATTTTTCATTCCACGATCTAAAGTTTCAGTGATTCAGTTTTAGCTACGGTGGTCGGCGTGGACGGGTGGTCGGCGCTCTCATGCAAACTCAGTAGTTTATAGCATTCTTCAAAACATAAACTGTCCTTGCGGGCTGCACGCCGGCGGCGCTGGGGTTAAGTCATAGTCCCAGCAGTCCTAACAGGTAAAAAATGGTCAAACCTGCATGGGACATATGGAGGTCACAGACCAAACCCAAACGAGAGAAAAGGTTAGTGCACATGTTTGTAGACAGGTCGTCGTCAACACGTACACAACACGTGTGCAGCAGTTGTGAGCGGTCGGTAAGGAGCCAGAACTCACACCTCACTAAGGACTAGAGCGTGGCGTAAGGACGCCGTTCAACATCATCATCCTTACGCCATAAGAGCGCGTCACTTCCATCATCCGACAATGGGACGCTCCATTTTGGTGACATCCATTGAGATGGCCGTCAGGCCTCAAGGAAAGGTGCAGCCGCTCCTCTCTACGACCCGCCACGGACCCGGACCACCCAAAACCGCCAGAACCCGTCCCAGAACATAGCATGTTCTCCTGGTCCATGTAAGGGTTTTCTCTGGATCCTCCAACAGTCCAGAAGCATCTTTCACAGGTTGATTGGTGATTGTGGGTCTGACTGAAGACGGTGACAGATTGAGATGAACAGGAACACGTTCACACTGAGCTGTTTGGTTCAAACCACATTTGGTTTCCTCTGAGCGTCGTTTTGGTTTGGACAGTGTGAGAGCCGACTTGAACCGGGTCAGCAGAACTCTGGGGTTTGGTTTCACCCGCTGGACCTGCTATGGTTCAACAGCAGCAGCGTGAAAGCAGCCAAAGACGTCCCGGGTGAGTGATGGGAACCAAACAAGGCCAGAATCCCAGATGGTGTTTCTTTGGTAAATGGTTTGAGATTCAAAGGCATCAGTCAGCATATTTCATTTAATGTGACAGCAGGACAAACTGATCAAGGCAGGCAAGGCAAGTCTATTTGTTTAGCACAATTCATAAGTGATTCACAAAACAGGAAATGCATCAACATCACAATACATATGAGTGCTAAGATGAAAAACTTACATAATATTATTAAATTGACTTTAAAAGAAAGGAAAGAGAAAAGAACAGGAACAGAGGTGAGGACACTTTAGTTATCTACATGGCTAAACAGGAATGTTCTGAGTCTGGATTTGAACCTTTACTCAGTAGAGGCCTGTCTCACAGCCTCACAGAGACTGCTCCAGCTTTGGGCCGCATAAGACTGATTCCCCTTGCTTAGTCTGGACCCCCGCAGGAGGCCGGTCCCTGAGGTCCTCAGTGTCCAGATGGTTCACATGGCACTAACATGTCAGAGATGTACTTTAAGGCCATGGAGAGACTTGGAAACAAGCAGAGCTGCTTTCAAGTCAATTCTTTGAGCTACAAGAAGTCTGTGCAGAGACCTGATGTGATGCTACTTCCTGGTTCTAGTCAGGACTCCAGCAGCAGCATTCTGGATGAACTGAAGCTGTTCTACAGCTGGTTTGGGGAGGCCAGTGAGCAGGCCATTACAGTAGTCTAACCTACTGGAGACAAATGCATGAATCAGTATATCCAGGTCTGACTATGACTCTATGGTTTTTAGATGGTAAAATGCTGCTGATGCTCCTGTTAAAGTTCAGGTTCAGGTTTCTGACTTGATTTGAAGCTTTTAGAGACAGAGAGTGAAGGGAACTGCTGACACTTCCTCTTTGTGTCTGTGGACCAAAGACCATGACTTCAGTCTTGTCTGAGTTTGGCTGGAGAAAGTTATTTTGCATCCAAGAACTGATCTGTTGGAGGCAGTGGTTGAGTGAATCCACCGGCCCATATTCACCTGCTGTCAGTGACACATAGATCAGAGTATCAGTCTGCATAGTTTTGATAAGATATGTTATTACTGCGAATTAACTGACCTAGTGGAAGCATGTAGAGGTTAAACAAAAGGGGTTCCAGGGTTGATCCCTGAGGCACGCCACAGTTCAAGGTCATGCAGTCTGAGACACAAACCCCAATCTCAACAAAGTATATTTCCTGTTTCAGATAGGACTTGAACCCACTTAGGGCAGAGCCAGAAATTCCAACCCAGTCTGTCTAAAAGGATTCTATGATCAACAGTGTCAAAAGCAGCGCTCAGGTCTATAACTTCAAGTTGCTCTCTTTCGTGGTCAGAGCTCGCCACAGGAAGCCCCGCCCCAAACTGGGAGCTGGTGGAGCTCTCAGGGATGCTTCAATCCAAACAGAAATGTTTCTGAGACCTCAATATTTGAGGAATATGTTGTTCTTTTATGTTTTACACGATAAGTGTCTGAAATCTCTTGGTGGTTTGTCATAAAGTCGTTTCTCATGAACTTTCTCACGTTTTTCTCTTGGATGATACATTTTATGTCCAGCAGCTGCATGAACCATAAATCAATCAACAGGAAACAGTTTATTTTGAAACCAGATGCTTTTATTTTTGTAGCATGAGAGAAGGAAAACTTTGATCCCACAGGTTTGATTCTTTTGAGAAAACAAGAAAAAGCTTGAACACGTCAATCAGCTGTCACGTCCTCCGTCTTTTCTTCCTCTTTCTCTGAGTCGGAGGAGGATGAGGATGAAGAAGATGAGGAGGAGGAGGAGGAGGAGGAGGAGGAGGAGGAAGAGGAGGATTTCTTAGAGGATTTCCTTGACTTTTTGTTTTTTTTTCTTCTAGGCACTTTTGCTGACAGCAGCTTCTTTGGCGTTGACGGAGCCCTCCTCTGCTTCCAGGGCTCCTTCACCTTTGACCTCTGGAGGAGCTTGGAGGGCAGCGGGCGGCTGAGAGACGGCTTGCCGCTGCACCTCCTGCTCCTCCTTGCGCAGCGGCTCCTCATTGAGCACGGACCGCTCTGTGGAGACAAAGCAGACGTTCTGGTGTGGCGAGCAGAAGCGGGACTGGAAATCCTTGTTTGATGGATTTCTCCAGAGTTAGTGCTGTTTGATGTTAGATGGTGAGTACAGGTTACAGGATGGCTGTGATTGACGGGTTTAGTGATCATGTGACCTGTTCCTCACATCTTTCTTCCCAAACACATCAGAAACGAGGAGAAGCGTCTCCATGCAGCGCCTGGAGGGCGTAACCACGCCATTCACACCCTCCAGGCCAGTTTCTGGCACTTTGTTTTTCTATCAATCTTGTTTGTTTCCTGTTGGAAAGCAGCCAATCGAATGTTTGGAATCAGGCTGAAGCATCTCCGTCTGTTGACGGAGGTAAACCTTCCGGTTTGACTGGTTGAAATGTTACATTTGGTTTGTTTGTTTGTGGTTCTGGACGGGTCGGACTTACCACACTTCAGTGCTTCGTCTAAAGAAAACTCCAGGCTGTCAGGGAAGAAGAGCAACCAGTGACAAACAGCTCGAGCATGTTGAAGCACACGCTGGAGGTTCTTGCTGCTCCTCTGCTAAAACGGCTAAACAGAACGTCTTCCAAAAGGGGGAGGAGCCTGGAACTCTGCTCACCTTTCAGGGTTGGCAGTGATGCCTCGCATCAGGTCGTCATACTTTTGGATCTCCTGCTCCAGCTTGGTCTTGATGCCCAGCAGGTCCCGGTTCTGCGCGGCCTGCTGCTCGATCTGCTGCGTCACCTCCGTCAGCTGCCTCTGGAGGTCCCGGATGACGGCCCAGGTGGGCTGCAGACGCAGGCTGCACTCGTCTTTGGTCCTCCTGATGTTCTCCTCCAGGCTGTTGATCTGTACGGAGAGCAGGAGAGGACATTCCGCGGTGTTTATTTGGGTTTTCAGAGCCACATCCAGGTGTTCCTGAAGGCTACAGATTATTTCATGGCTGGAAGCAGAAGCTGTTCAGCGTTAATGACAGACCAGTGAGGAATGAGAAGCAGCCCAGCGGCTCGGCTCATGTTTCAGGTGTTCGTCTGCTCACCGTGCCGAGGAGAGTCTTGATCTGAATCTCCAGGATTTTCTTCTGCTTCATCAGGTCCTTGAGCTCAGATTTTCCAGACTCCAGCGCCTCCAGGTTCTGGGCGTCCTCCACTTTGATGTTATCAAACTACAGAGGAGACCCCGTCAGAGTTAGGAGGGGGGGGGGGGAGACCCCGACTGCAGCGTCATACCTTGCTTTTGTACCAGTTGTCCATCTCCTTCATGTTATTGTCTGCCACTTTCTCGTAGTGGACTCGGATGTTCTTGACTAGGTCAGCCAGGTTGGAGGTCTGGGACTCGATCTCCACCGTCACCTTTGAGTTCTTGATCTTCTCACACAGATCCTCCACTTCCTGCAGGACAACAGAGTTCAAGTTCAGCCTCAGGTGAGCAGAGAGCGACTCTGCAAACACGAGCCTCACGTTCTGGTGATCTCTGGTCAGCTGATCCCGCTCTGAGTTCAGCAGCTCCATCTCCTGCTGCAGATGTTCCTGGGTCAGTTTGATGTCTTCTAGAGTCCTCTTCAGATCCTCCAGGTCTTTGTCCAGCTCTTTGCTGGCCTTCGTTTCTGCCTCCAGCCTGCAAACAGAAGAAAGCTCAGTTCTGTGTCCCAGTGTGGAGAACAGTTCTGCCACGTTCTCACTTTTTCTTGAAGTCCTCGTTGGCCAGCACAGAGTTATCGGTCTGCAGCAGGATCTTTGCGTTCTCCATGGTGATCTCCTTGATCTGAAGACAAAAACATGTCATAAGAAATAACTTCAAACCAAAACATCTGCTTCAGAATAAAACAGCACACCTTCTTTTTCAGACCCTCCAGGGATTCCAGGGTTTGATTCCAGTCTCGTCCACTGGGTACTTTCCTCTTGGCTTCGATGGCATCGATCTGTTTCTGCAGGTCCTGGTTTTCTTCTCGCAGCAGCTTCACCCTGTCCAGGTACCCTGCCAGCCGGTCGTTCAGGCCCCTCAGGGTCTGCTTGTGCTCCATGTCGTCGGTAGTGGAGGGAGCTGGGGAGTCCGGGGCGTCCTCCCTCTGCTGGCTCTGCAGGGAGGCCCGCGCCTGCGGGATGGAGTCGCCCTGCTGCTCGTTGCGCAGCACTTTGCGCAGCCCCTCCAGGCTGGACACGGACGCCCTGGAACCCCTGGACCCGGGAACCCCGAACAGGCTCTTGCTGCTGTTCCTTTGCATGATTGAGGATGAGGATGAGACGGAGCGACAGCGACACGGATCACTTCTGCTGACTTCGAGTCGCTGAACGGATGCTGGGAAGCCTCTTTATAGCAGGTGTCTGCGCGTAAATCCGCCCACCAGCGACCCGGTTGGCTCCAGAGTCCGAGGAAAACTGGTTCCGAGTCGAAATTCCAGTTTTTCACCTCGACCACATACCTCTCCTCCTCAGGTGTCATCTCATGATTGGACCTCAGCGCAGGTATGGGGAGGAGATGGAGACTCCTGCGCGTTTAAAAGCTGCTGCTCCGCGGGGGAAACGACGCGGCTCCACCAGACCTCACCTGTTCAGACGGAACTCACCTGTTCAGACGGAACTCACCTGTTCAGACGGACCTCACCTGCTTCCTTCCATCATGTCGTCATCACCGAACAGCAAAACCAAAGAGAAGCGTGAGATGATTGGACTCAACGACAAGTTCGTCCAGCTGATTGACACGGTGCGTAATTTTATTCAAAAGTGTGCAACAGTTTCATTATTTTCTGCTGAAACCGCTTTAGAAGAACAAACTTATATTCATAGAAAGGATTTCTGCAACAAAAATGTCCTTTTAGATAAAAAAAAGCGTAAGTATTTTTGATTTGAACAGCAAATGCATTCTTTAATTATTTCTTTTTTTACCTTACAAAACGTTTTTCCTTCATTTAGAATATTTTTTTAAAATACAACTGAAAGTTCCTGTCTGGATTATAAAATATCTGCAGGATGTGAAGCTGCTGAGAGGAATAAAGAGAGTTTCCCCACAAGTGTCCTGGAGGAATTTAGAGCTTTATGACTGAAGGCTTTTGTACTCATGAATCCGTTCCCTGGAGGCACAGAAACTGTCTGTGCTCCTGAAAGCTGGGTGTGTGTCGCCCCCTGGTGGAGAAATCCAGAACAGCGGGATCCAGAAAGAGAGAAAATTGTGTTTGGAAACATGTTTTTGTAGCGTTTTCTCATGATGGAGGTCATGCATGTGCAAAATTAAGAACAATTTTGTTTCTGTGTTTTTCTTTTCTAAACCGGAGCAGACAAAAAAATGCTGTTTGACAAATATTGTATTTGTGATGTAGAGAAAAGGGTGGGCGGGGCATGGGGGCAGCAACGGCTGGAGTTGCTCCGCCCCAACAGTCCCGCCCACAACCTTGAGGTGAATTTCCCTGCAGTCCTTGAAAACGGTTTTCAAACGCAGGTTTTTAGATTTAGTCTGAAAACATTAAAAGATGACAGGACTGGGAGTTTGTCGCCCCCTGGTGGAAACATCCAGAACAGTAGGACCCGTGAGCTGAAGGCTCAGCCTGTTCAGGTCTGAGCTGCTGTGTAAAGATGGTGGTGAGCAGCACCGTCATCTGTTGGGAACATGTTTCTTCCTGTGACAGATTCCTGTTTCTGTGCATCAAAGGTGAAAACCCTGGAAAACGAGAAAAGAAAGCTGGACGAGAAACTGAAGATCCTGCGGTCGAAGGAGGACTACGCCGGGAGGGTGGATGACATCGTGAGGCAGGAGAAGATCGAGCTGGAACAGCAGGTGGAGACTCTGCTCAGGGACCAGGAGAAGCTGAAGGATGAGCTGTCCACGAAACAGGAAGAGGTGGAGGACACCAAGGAGAGGTCAGCAGAGGTTCTGGTTCTGAAGCTCTGAGTGTTTGTCTGCACACTGACCGTGGAAATGCTTGCAGGTACGAGAAAGAGTTGAGTGACAGAGTTGAAAAGGAGAACAACTTCATCATAACCAAGAAGGTAGGTCCAGGTGTGTCTTCTTCTACTTTCTGTCATCCATCATCTGTAAGTCTTCATTGTTTTTGTGCAACAGGAAGTGGATGAAGGCCACATAGCAACTATTGAGATCAAACTGGAGCTGGAGGATCTGCTTGGAAAGCTGGAGCTCCTCAGAGCTGGATTTGATGAGGTACAGAGAGGCTCCATTCCTGTTCTGGAGAAAGAAGACGCTCCTCCAGATGACCTTTCTGTGCGTCTGACCTTCAGGAAATCAAGGAGCTGGAGTCTCAGGTCCAGAATGAGAAGAGGGTCATCTCTGACACCAACAAACGCTCCCTGGACCTGGAGCCCATCATCCAAAGCGTAGAGATGAAGTACTCGGAGATGGCAGTTCGTGCCAAAGAGGAAGCAGAGCAGCTGAACCAGAAGAAGGTGAGGAGCAGAGAAGAAGAGGAGGTCCGTCACACGTCCATGCTGACACTGTGGTTGCTCTCCTCCTCAGATGAACGATTTGGTCCAGACTGCAGGACAGCGCGAGCAGGAGCTGCGTGACATAAAGCGGGACATCGCAGATCAGATCCGCATCATCCAGAAGCTGAAGGTGGAGGTGGAGACTCTCAGGAGGAAGGTACAGACCAACCAAAGAACTCCACAAACCCCCCGTCTGTCCACCTGATGACCTCTGTGGCTCCTGACAGGAAGAGTCGCTGAGAAAAGCCATGGAGGACGCCAGACAGAACAGCGACGAGGACATGGAGAAGGCTCGAGCGGACATCGCCGCTCTGGAGAACGCTCTGAAGGACAGGAAGAGGGAGCTGGCCAGGCATTACCGCGAGCATCAGGAGCTGCTGAACATCAAGCTGGGCCTGGACATCGAGATCGCCACCTATAGGGAGCTCCTGGAGAACGAGGAGGAGAGGTAGGAGAGGCAGCAGGTCTGCATGACAGGGAAATGTGGGAGGAGTGTCCTAACGGCGGTTTCTGCTCCTCCTTTACAGGATGAGGCACACCATGCGCTACATAGGTGAGAACCTCTCCATCATCTTCTCTTGATGAGGCGTTTTTAAAACCCGAGAGCTAAAAAAGCTGCAGATTGACTTCAATATGACAAAGAAATACTTTTTAGAAGAAAGTTCTGACATTTCAAGACTTGTGAGACAGAAAAATCCTTGGGAGTCGTGCGCCCCCCTTGTGGAGAAGTCCTGTTATAATCAGCGGATGTAAAACATTTTCAAACATTTCTATCTTATGGAAGCATCTTCCATTCAGTAAAACAAAGATAATCTTTGATCCACAGAGTGTTCATGCCAGAGGCGTTTAGTGTGTGATGGTTTGTGGTGAAACACAGGTTTGAAGCTGCAGAAGCAGGCAGGGACCGTCAATAAAGTACACAAAAACACTGCAGACAAACTATAGCAGCTTCTCAGTAACTCACCCTAAATAATCTCACAAACATCACAAGAACTCATTAAAACAAACTACACAGAAATCCCAGATGTCGTTTTTATTTTATTTTAGAGTGAACCGTCATGTTTGAATGATGCAACTTGTAGACGTGTCCTTATGTCCTCTGGAGGACTGCAGCGGGTGTAGTCCTCCAAGAAATTAGAGCTAAAAACGGAGACTATTTTAGCAAAAACGTAAAAGGTTAGAGTGAAAAATGAAAAATTGGTGTGAAAAAACGTTAAAACGTTTAGCAAAAGACTGACAAGTTTGTCAAAAATGTTAGCGAAAAACATCAAATTTGTAAAAAACATAAAGAGAAAATTGTGAAAAACAAAAAACGATTGGAGCGAAAATAAAAATACAATTGGCTACAACAAAAATTATAGCAAAAATGGAAAAATTGTATTTAGAAGTTAGAAAAAAATCCCTGAAAACCAGAGTGTGAGCCGCACAAAACTAAACTCCCATGAAAAAACAGATCCTCAGTATTTAGGACTTCTTGAAGGATTTTCTCTGTGATGTTTGTGGATGAAGGAGGTAGGAAGAACAGAACACATGATGATGATGATGATGATGATGATGTGGGGAGGTTGCAGCTCATCTTCTAGTTTTCATGAGCAGATGAGGTCAGTGCCCCCCATCTGTCCCTCAAATTACAACAACAATCACAGCAGAGGTTGTGTGTTTTAAGGCAGTATGCTTCCATACTAACTCACTAAACCAGAATGAACCAACAAATTCATTAAGAAAAAATTATATTTATAAACTTTTCTAGTTTGTGTTTCAATGCAGCATAAAAGTCACATTTTTATGTTTTATTTTTATTTTTATTCTCAATATTTCATTTAAAAAAATGTGTATTTAATAAATTACTTTATTTAGTGTTCTAAATTTTACTTTTTCTTTAATATATTTTATTTCATTAAAAAATTAAATTTAATTTTATTTCATTTTTTTATGCATTTATGTATTTATTTATTATTATTATTAATGTATTTATTTTCTTTCTGGTGAGGGCTAAGCTCAGGGCTCAGGTCAAGGCTTAAACTTTTTATTTTTATTTTCATAAAGAACAAGCATTGATTCAAACCCGTAGATGGACAGAAGGAAAGCAAACGTTCATAATGTGCAGACAACAGAACACTAACAAAGATACACCAACAAAGCTGTTGTGTGTTTGTGCTCCACTAAAACCAAACCTGTCTTCTGCTCAGATGTCTAAATACAAACCAAGTCCTTACTTGCACGCAGACGCTAAACGGTCGTCGGAGCCCCAGAAGCCCCCCTCCAGAGAACCCACTGTTGTCCCAGACTGCCCCGTTGCCCCGGTAACCTGCAGTTCCCCCCAACCCCTCGAAATCCCCACAGTGCCCAAGAAGCGGCTGCTGATCCGGTTGGAGGTGTCGTCGGGCCGAGTGGTGTCAGAAAGTTCCCACTACACCGAGTGATCAGCTCCAACCCTGCTCCATATCCACAAATGTGAATTTATTATTTAGGACATTCATCTGATCAAATAACTTATACTAATATTATTCAGTGATCCAACAGTGGCTCCGACAGATTCAACAGTGTGCTGCAGTAGGGCTTGAAGTAGTTCCCATCAGTGTTTTTCAGCTTTTCTCCAGGCGTTCAGCCTCTGGGGGGGTGCTGGTCTGGCTGTTGTTCCCCTCAGACATCAGTGCCCAGATCATCACGTCCCCCTTAAATCTGTGCTCTCCTCTCTGTCTGATGGGGAGCAAAGCTAGGGCTGCTTTCAATGATCTTTGTGGGGAAATGTCAGCTGTTTGTCTTGGGATGCAAAGGAAAAAAAGGCTTTCTGTTTATTGTCCTTCCAGTTCACCCGTGTTCTCATGTCTGTCTGCATCTTTGAACTCTGTAGGAGAAAAGCCTCTATTGTTAATAAAAACTAACAAAACATGGTTGTCTTGTGTCATTACAAGAAGAAGCTCCTGGTTGGATGAAGCAAAGCTTTGTCTGCTGGAAGTTTCCATTGGCTGCTCTTAGAAATCTATCCATAAAAAACAGCACTGAGGGCAAAGGTCATCACAAACCCAAGATTCTGCTCTGCTGTACTTAAGTAGAAGGCCCAGAACTCCGTATTCCTAGAGTCCCTTGACCAGGACTCTGTGAGGGACAAGATCAAACACCTTCTCCAAATCTACAAAGCACATGTGTACCGGGTGGGAAAGGCCAACGAAACCCTCAAGCTCCATGTAGAGCTGATCCGCTGTCCTGTGACACAGACAAGACCCGGACTGTTCCTCCTGAATCAATCAGTCAGATTCACCTCTCCGGTACCATGGTGGAGACTTTCCCAGGGATTCTGAGTAGTGCCATCACCCTGTGATTGCAGAACATCTTGACTCTGACCCGACCCCAACAAACCACGCATGTCACACAAGAGACTTGAGGTACTCAGAGACGACCCCACCACCCCCAATGTCTTACCACTGAGGTGCTCTTTGCCCACCTCTCTGACTTCACCTCAGATGACTGACACTCCTCCTAAAGGCCTTTCCAGCAGAAGGCATGTCTGTTAGATTCAGGAGATCCTGAAGGGACTCCGATGCCTCGACAATGTCTTCAGTTGAGGTCAACAACTCACCTCCCCAACAGTGGACAGGGTTTGTGAAAAAACTGCCTTCCTTTGGTTTAGGTGGCCAATGAATTGGCCTCCCCAAACTCCCTCCAGAACAACTCTGACCATCATCTCAGCCAGGCGTCAGAGACACGCGGCTGTGTTGCTCACATTTAGTGTTTGTGATGGACAAACTGTGAGTGACAGAAGTCCAGGAACAAACACAGCCTTTTGTTCAGATCAGGGAGGTCATACCTCCTGATTACGCTCTTCTAGGAATCACTGTCAGTGAAGTCTCCTAATAGAACATCAGTCTTCACAACACTTTCTATCACCCCTCGTAAAAACTCCAAGCAGGCCAAGTCCACTGCTCTGCTGTTTGACCAATAGGGTCCCCATGTTCCACGGAGTGAACGTCAATATAAGCTGAGGGCTTTTGAGCCAACCCACTCCAGCCTGTCACCATGAGCATCTCCAAAGGGGATGAGAGTTCCACCCCTCCAAAGAAATTTGGTTTCAGAGCCCAAACTGTGAAGACAAGCCAGGCCAGCTCACGCTCCCTCCCACGCAGTCAGGTGACATTTTGTGTCCTGATGGTCAGAAAATATTTCAGTGGATTGGGCTGTGAAGCACCTGCTCTGAACGTCCCCCAAATCATTCCTTCCTGCGGGGGGTGGGTCTATGAAAGAGAATCCCAGATAGTCTTTTTGGGCTGCGCCCGGCGGGATACCAAGGGTGTTACGGTTTGAGTTCTTTGCTTCTGTTTTTGGTTCTACTTTAGTCCTGTTTCCTGCTTTATTTTGAAAGGTTTCCTGTTTTGTATCATGGTTTGGAGTTTTCCTTTTGGTTCCCATCTGCCTTGATTGTTTCCACCTGTCTGTTCTGTGTTATAAATTCAAGTCCTGTCTTTGCCTTCCTCCTGTGCTGCTCCAGAGTTTGCTGTTTCCCTGTTCCAAGTGTTTTTGTTTGTTGGTTTGAGTTTGCCTTGTCTCCTCAGCACTAGTTCTTTTAGCTTTTCCAGTGATTTAAGGTCCTATTAGACCTGGAACCTCCTGCCTCCTCCTCTCTGTGACTGGGTACTTCCATAACCCCCAACGTGACATTGGGAGGACGCCCGGCTCCCAGGCGTCAGTCCCAACCACAGGCTGGGCCTGGTGGCATCAGTCCAGGTGATGTAGTGGATTTTACCTTCAATGTTATCATTTTGGCCATTTAAACTAATCTGACTAGTCTGACTCTTCACCTGAGACCAAATGTGGGTCATTTGTCCCAGACAGCATAGCCCCTAGGATCACTAAAGTCCTCAAAGCCCACCCTGATGTTGGAGGCTTTTCCAGAATTTCTAGCTAGTAAATCCAAAGTGGTTCAAGAATTTGCTGTTTGGTGGAAACTTGCATCACTTTAAGAAAGATGTAGCTCTTTCTACCACAATTCTATGGATCCAGAGACTTTGACTATTTATGAAGTATGTAGGTTCCTGTAGAGGTCTGGGGGGTGCCCCTGAGGGGGGTCTGTGGGATTCTATTCATTTTTCCATCACAATTTCAAGCCCAATTCAGTCTGCCTGCTTGTTCTACTGCGGCTTACGTAGTTGTTTTAGGCATCCACAGTTTGATTTTTACTAAACCCGAGGTCACCCTCAATTTTCAATTTATTTGTTTAAAGGATAATCCCCTTGAGATGTGTCATCTGGTTTTCAAGGGGGTCCTCCTCCACCCTCTTACTTTGAAAGGACCAAGTTTAAAAAGTTAGCTTTCAAAGCTACAACAAGCAGACATATCCATGGTTTCATGACAGGTCTGTGAGGTTGAATAAAGTCTAGACAGTAGAAATGGTAGATGGCGTGTACTGGTGTGGCGCTGTATCACCTCTACAGTCACAGTTTCATTTAACCAACACACACATTCACACACTGCTGCCGAACACCGGCGCCAGCCCATAACCACCAGGAGCACTGTGGGGTTCAGTGACTTGCCCAAGGACACTTAGGAACTGAACCTACAATCTTCTGACCAGAGGTCAGCCGCTCTGCCTCTGCACCTCTAACTCATCTTCACAGATGCGTAATGCCGCCAAACGGTGCCTCTTTGGTATCTTTGTACCAATAATTCAGTTGATGCTGCGGCGACCTGTTCGCCCAATGGTGGCTGAGTGAGCTCTAGTGACCCTGTGACCCCAAAAGGGAATAAGGTGGTAAAACATTTGGATGGATTTCTGACCCGTTGTCTTTAACTTCAGAAATGTAAATAAAGAGACAGAAAACGTGAGACATTTTACCCGAAAACCTGAATCAGCCCCTTAAAAAGAGATCAAGTGAAATCAACCTGCTGCACCTGGACACCAGATCAACAGCTCGTCTCCATCAAACTAACAATGATTCCTCTGCTTTGCCTCTGATCCAGAGCATCAGTTCACGCATGAACACCATTCACATGTATTCATGTTACAGGGGACTTTAGGTACTTTATCAACAAACAGAATGTTACTCGTTAAAACCTGGATTTATCTAACAATTTAAACTTTTGAATCAAAACAGGAACTATAAAAACTTCCAAATAAAACTTCCTGTCAGGTATCTTTACATTTGACTGTGTTTTTAGGTAAAGTATAGTTATATAAACAGAAAACTGTATCATCGTCCAGTTCCTGACATGAAGAGGATGGTCTTAAACGCTCCTCAGCAGCTGCTTTTGTTTGTGTTTGCTCTTTTCTGTCCTCCCATCACTCCCCGGTCGTCTTCCGTTGGTGGTGAGCCGCTCTCATGACCCAGCAAAGCCCACTTCATGGAAACTAACAAATGTTCCACCAGCTTGGAGCGAGGACAGAGGTCTCTGTTCAGAACTGGAATGCCATAAAACAGAGGAATTCACTGTTTAAGGTCAACAATTCAGAACCAGGAAAACTGCAAAGACTTGAATTTATTCAGACAAGTGAGGCTGAAACAGACTTCTGGAGTGAAAGTGACGATACACCAAGAGAATCACACACGTAAACCACCACATGTTGGGTTTTTTTTGCAGAATGAACTAAATAAATATTTAGATGCTGGTGCATTCTTCTAGAGTGAAAACTCCTCCGCCGTCTTGGTGGACGGCCTCCATCTGTCCCTGAATTTCTGCAGGAGTTTGCACGCAGGCTCCGTGTACTGCTTGTTGGCCAGGCCGAGCACCAGCGGCACCACCGCCATGCTGCCGATGCCGATGCAGGACATCACAATGTGAGCCGTGGAGCTCCAGCTGCTGTCGCTGATGAGGAAAGCGACGCACACGTGCATGTAGATGAGGTACGGAACCCAGCACGCCAGGAAGGTCAGGGACACCGCCACAACACAACGGGTGTACCGCAAGTTCAGCCTGTGCTCCTGGTCCGAGGCCTGGCCGCCTCGATCCACGGCTCGGTGGAGGCGACAGATGTCCTTCATCTGGCCACGGGTGATCCGCAGAACGTGGCCAGTCATGGCGGCGATGATGAGAATGGCGGGCAAAACAATCCCGTACACTTCCAGGTAGATGAAGGCATCGGTGAACACGCGGCGGTAAGAGCAGCAGATGGTTCTGTTCACCGAGCAGTTGGAGAGAAGCGTCAGGTTCTGGCTGCTCTCACAGCAGTGAGTCCAGTCTGGCCCCGCCCAGTCGTTCCACCCGAAAGCAGGCAGAGACGCAAACAAAAGCGGGGGCGTCCACACCACCAGCAGCGCCAAAGGAAAGTGGCGGTGCATCCACAGGTTGTTGTAGTGCAGAGGGTCCACGATGCACACGAAGCGCTCGTAGTGGACCATCACCAGGTTGAATAGGAACGCCAAGAAGAGGAAGTTGGGGAAGACGTGGGCCAGCAGGCAGGAGCTGAAGCTCAGGTCCCGGTTCAGACCCATCAGAGGGATGAACGGCAGCGCCACGCCCGTGCACATGTCGGCCACCAGCAGGCTGAGGAAGAAGTAGTTGGTGGTGTTGTGCAGCTGGCGGTTCCAGGTGATGCCTACGATGATGAGCAGGTTGGCCAGGATGATGGAGGCGGACAGCGGCACAGTGATGGTGTAGATGAGCTGCTCCTTTGAGAGCAGAGAGCGGGAACCGTTGGGGTCCATCGCAGGGGTCCTCAGGCCAGAAGCCAGTCTAAACAGTCTCGGAGATCCTAGATCCAAGACAAAAACATCTGAGTGGGACAGTTTCACCAAAACGGTTGGGTGATTCCTAAAGTCTAACGCCTGAATTCCACTGGTCCGTCTGCGTCTGCGTCTGCGTCTGCGTCTGCGTCTGCGCTGACACAAAAAGATGGAACGTTCATCAGTCAGAATGTTTACATCTGTCTGCATCTGACGTACGCCCCTTTGCAATGCAACGCCAAGCAACACAATGCAACGCCAAGCAACACAACGCAACGCCAAGCAACACAACGCAACGCCAGGCAACACAACGCAACGCCAAGCAACACAACGCAACGCCAGGCAACACAACGCAACGCCAGGCAACACAACGCAACGCCAAGCAACACAACGCAATGCCAGGCAACACAACGCAACGCCAAGCAACACAACGCAATGCCAGGCAACACAACGCAACGCCAGGCAACACAACGCAACGCCAAGCAACACAACGCAACGCCAAGCAACACAGATACTTTGCAGCACAGAGGCAGAGAAACTGGTTGAAAATGAAACTTTAGCTGAATTTGTCATGGACACGTCCCTGTTACTGATACTGTGGGTGACACCGCCGTCCATTTCTGTCATGGACGTCAAAGTTTCATTTGGGAAGTACAACAACATCCATGACACAAAGCATGCAAGGAAAGAGCCTGGTTACCAAAGCTTTGGCCACGAGAGCGGGGCAAACTACTCAACATAGGGGTGGCCGGACAAACCACTCCTCCAGAAACAGGGGGACGGACCAGAGACGCAACAATGTAAACTAAGTGACGGTCGTGAGACGGTCTCCCCAGGCAACGCAAGCGAGCAGCTCTGCAGACGGAGCGCTCTATATAGTGTCATAGTGTTCTCTATGACCCGTTGCCCACAGCGAGCTGAGCATGAGCGTTTTCTCATGGGTTCACAGAGCGGTCCATGACCTTGATGGTTCAGCTTTGACCATCCTTTGCTCTTATCCACCGACTGGGACTCTAGTGCTTTAAATCTATGGACGGGTGATGCTGAAAGTACAGACATGCAGGCTGGAATAGAAGGTCTCTGGAGGACTGATCAGCTTTAAATCTGACCTCAGCCTTTGCTAAACTCCTTCAAACTGTAGCTGAAGCGTGGAGTCACAGTGGGAGAATGTCCTCCACGCTCAGTCGTTCCTCTGTGGTGTGAGGACGCTCATAAACATCATCTCTCTCCGTCAGCCAGCAGCAGTTCTTACATAAAGGTCTGGAGAGGTGGGCTCGTTCATCATCAGGGATGCAGAAGCGATGGCGTCCTGGAGTGTGTTTTCTGTCTGCGTGATGCATCCTCCACGTCTGGATACTCCAAACAGAAGCAGACGTACATGACCTCCTGTCTGAGGCTGGAGCCTCTTCAGCACCGGTTTCAGCTCTGATTGATGGACCTGTAGCAGTGAGCTGGACCGCTGAGTGTTGGAGCCCCGGGTTTCTGGTCGCTCGCTGTCCTGCCTTCTGCTCTAACGCCTCACGTTTCAGGTTCATCAAGTCCTTTCTCAGGTCACCTGGTTTACCAAGTCCCCGTTAGCTTTGTGGCGGTTCGCTTCATGCCAACTATCCTAAGAAAAAACAAGTTCATTGCTTTTTGGGAGCTTTTAAATGACAGTTTTGAGTGTTTTGCATGTAAATAAGGCCAACCCAACTTTATGGTGTCAAAGTCCTGTCCAGGTCCAGGTAATGGGACTTTTAGAGGGTCTTAAAATGGTGAATGAGCACAGAAAAACATCTTTTTACAGCTTAGTTGAGCAGTTTCTGCCTGGAAATGCTGTGATGATGAGGAACAAAGAGGGTTCTGCTTTAGAACCAGCTGAGAACCCTTTGGTGTGTTTGGTCAAATGAGCAGAGGGAAAAAGGGCGGTTACCTCTGAGAGGTGAGTCCTCCAGCCGAGTCAGAAGAGCAGGAAGCTCATCTCTGCGGGTCCATCCACAGCCAGAAGACGCCGCTCAGCCGCCTCACAGAAGGAGCGGGAACGCCAGCAGGAGCCTCTGAGATCCTGAGAGGGGGAAGTGAGCTCTGAGGGAGGAGGAGGAGGAGGAGGAGGAGGAGGAGGCAGACGAGCTCCAAGTGGTTTTTCCTCAGAGGGATTGGTGGGAAAGAGGGCAGTGTCCACTTGGACGTTTCTGGACCACGTCAGAGATGTGACGTCCTTTGGCTTTCATGAAACCATTCCAGGGTGAGACTGTATTAACTCTCCACCCCCCCACACGAGCCCCCCGTCTCAGGAAGTGACCCCTTTCATTCCTCACACTCACATCATCCGATCAGGATTTCTGAAAATGGGAAACTAGGAGGGAAAACCATCTTCCTCCTGTGAGGTTCTCCTGAAACTCGTATGTCAGCCAGTAGGCCACACCCCCATAGGCACGAAGCGAAAATGTCAAATTTACCCATCAATCCATTTTTTTAGGCCCACGTATTCCTGTTCAGGGTCTCAGGGAGGCCAAAGGTGTGCTTCACCTGGACCATCGCCGGTCTGCGCCGTCATCCAAGGAACGATCCAATCAACCGAAGGGGCGTGGTTTGTTTTTGGAGAAAACGCATGCATGAACGAGAATGTGACCCAGCCTGGAATTGAACCTTCTGAGGCAAGAGTGCTCACCACTACACCACCCTCAGCTTTCCAAATGTACCCCTTTAGTGGTTGTTGAGTGAAAAGACACGATTGACCTTGTTTGTTAACCCGGCCTTTAGAAAGTGTGGACTGTTCCCAGTGGTTACTTAACGACATTTATTTCATTTTTTTAAAGGGCTTCAACCCGGAAGTCAGCTTTTTTTTTTTTTTTTTTCGTACGACTCTGCGGTGGACTGGCGACCTGTACGGGGATAGGCTCCAGCAACCATGTGACCCTTGAAAAGAACTAATCAGGTTCAGAAACTGGATGTATGTTTGCTGATGACACTGTGCTGTTCTAAAGGTCTCATTGAGGCTGAAATCAGGACAGTTTAGTTCTGTTTTCAGACCAAATATCACCAAATGACAGTAAAACAGAAAGAGATCCATTTACTTAAATACACAAAGACTTGAAAGTGTTTTAACTCGTATTTTTCTTGGGTTTTTCTTGGGTTCAAAACCTCATCTCTACTCAGATGCTGAGCTCCTCTGCATGACTCTTGATGAAGGATGGATCTACGATGAGGAGTTTGGCCCGAGGGCCGACCGAATGCTCGACTCCAACATGTACTTCTGATCTGGAACCAGACGTCTCACATTTAAACACAGCGTTGGGGGGAGAGCCAAACACTGAGGCTCCCCGGGGCTCTGAGTAAACACTGGGACACATGAAGGATGGGGAGGCAGATAACGGCTGGAAGCAGACACCAGGCAGGGGGGGACATGAAAGCATCCTTCAGGGGTCCAGATGGAGGCCGTGAGTCTCTGATATCATCTGCTGGGAGGGAAAAATGCAAAGCGATAAGATGAAGCAGCTCCGCCTGCAGAGGAGAACCGCTGCACCTCAGTGCCTCTGAAACTCCATACATGGAGGCAAACGGCGAGGCTTTGGACGGCGGCGTGGAAGAGGAGCAGAAACGTCCCCAAAACAGTGAAACAAGTAAATGAAGATAAAATGTGGAATGTAGAAAACAGAACATAGAGTCATGAATGCAGACAGATACTACATGAACTCATTTATGTTCTGCCCAAAACGTCTTTTAATGAGTTTTGTTTGATCTTGACAGAACATCGCCATGGTAACGGAGTTTACTTCAGTCTGTTCTGAGTATTTTGATTAGCATGAATCATTTTCCAGCAGACTGTGGATCAGAACTCAAAGTAAAACATGTTTTTGGTGATAAATGTATTTTCATTTTATTTAGACTGAAGAATTTCTGCTTAGAAACCTGCAGAGAAAAGCTGCACTTCCTTTTCCTGTTCGTCTGCAGGAAAACGTCTTTTTCTGCCTCAGACTGACCGTAGAGACGCTGAAAAGGCAGAAGCAGAAACAGCATTTGTTTTTTTTCCTCTCTAACCATAAATCCGTCATTTATTTCCTCTGGGCTCTCTTCCTGCTTCCTCGCCACAGAGCGGGCCGTCCTCCTCGTCTTCGTCAGGCTTCATCCCAGCGGAGGTCAACAAGGACAGAAATAGACGCACAAACAAAGGCAGGGCAGCACTTTTAATCCAGATTTACTGTATTTACATGAAGAAAACAGATCAATGCAGAGAAAAGGAAGAGAGGAGACATTTCTGATCACTTTCACAAGAAAAGCAAACGTCAACTAAAAAAATAAAAAAATGGATTCTTTTGTTTGAAAGACTCTTTAAGGAAAAGAAAATGAATCTGATGTTTATTCCAGTCCTGAGGAGGAGGAAGGCTTCTCTCCAGACTAAACTGTTGTCCTTTTTCCTGAAAACGCCGTCTCCTCCTATCGGTCAGGCCTCTGCAGGCAGAACACTTTGGCCCGGTTGTCCCCGGACGCCGTGACGGCGAGCGACGCCTCCCTACGAGCAGCAGACACAGAACGGGACAGGTGTTCAGAGGACTTTGATGAGTCGGTTCTGCAGGTGTCAGCGGGTCCAAACCCAGAGGGGAGGAGCTACTTTTCCTTCCGCCTGCAGAACTCCTGCGTGAAGCGGCTGCACAAACGGAGGAGGGCGGAGCCTCCAGGGCTCACCTGCAGGGTGTGGTGCTGCGTTCAGGCTCCAGGTGCCACAAAAGTCCAGTTTCTTCCAACCTACCATCATGGAAACGCGGCCTGCAGCTGAGGCTTTTATTGTGAAGCAGCTTCGTCCTGCTCACAGGTGACGTAGCCCCCCCCTCCCCCCTCCCCCAGCAGCAGGACCGGCTCACCTGTTCACGGTGAAGTCCAGGATCTCTGCGCCGTGGCCGCGGAACTCCGACAGCAGGCCGCCGGAGCGAGCGTCCCACAAACGCAGCGCTCCGTCCAAACTGCAGGTGGACACCACCGAGGAAGACTCCTCCCACTGCAGGTGGACGATGCCGGCCTGGGGGGGGGAGCACACAAGCTTCATCACCTTCATCATCTTCAGCCCCCCCAACATTAGAAACCACAATAAACACAAACGTACAAACGTTTTCTTTGGTGTTTAAATATAAAAAAAACAAAAACCGCCAAAATAAAAGCCTGAAACCTTTGCAGGAAAAAAGCATTTTAGGGCTTTTTCCTGCATAAATGTGACACTTTGAGTTAAAAAGTTCGTTTTGCTCTTTTAACTTTTCCATTTCATTCATTCAGAAGTTTATAGGACAAACTAAAACTGAACAAAGACGGACGTTTCTGACCAGAAGTGACTGGAGGCGGAGTCTTCTCACCTGGTGGAGACACCTGTGCCTCAGCGCGTGGGTGGAGAGGTCAAAGATCGCCAGAGTCCCGTCCAGAAACGCCACGGCGATGAGAGGAAGGCTGCAAAGACACCGGCGTCAAACCCTCAGCCCGCCGCCACCGCCGCCGCCTGCACGTCTGCGTGTCAGAACTCACATGCTGCAGAAGCCCACCGCCTCCACAGAGTTGGACTCCTCCTCGTCCCGGGATCCTGGGGCCTTGCCCCCCTCCACCGAGAACGTTCCCACCACCTTCAACACACGCAGACGTCAGGAGCCGCCGCCCCCCCTCCCGACGCCTCGGGGACACCCACCTTTCCTGTGCTGCTGCTGATGAGTTTGGCGGAGCCGTCCACGGAGCCCGTCAGCAGCAGGGAGCCGTCCTTGTTGCACGCCAGGCACGTCAGCGCCCCCTGGTGGCCGTCCTGACCTGTTGGAGGGGGGCAGAAAGATCCTTCAGCGCCTCCTCGCCTCACGCTTCAAAACACAAACCGCTCCAGGAGGAGAAGAAGCTAAAAACTCCGACAGATGCTGCTTCAAAGCCCCCCTTCTGGAGGGTCCAACCGTCTGCGTCTGCGCAGCCGCAGAGCCACAAAGTGATGGAGGTTCAGGGAAAAATGTTCTCAAACCGAAGATACTAAGGAGGATTTAGTGGCAAAAAAACATTTTCTATGAAAATATTTCAAGAAACTGAGCAAAAAAAACCTTAAATATTTAAAAGGTTTAAAAATATGCTGTTTATTTTTCTATTTCAGTTCATTTTGTGGATAATAACTGATAATAAATGTTTTATTACAGTCCCAACTTCTTTCTTTTCTCTTATTTTACACAATAATTCCACCCAGAACCTGAAAGTTTACAAAAACATCTCTGCTGAGGGTCAATGTGGTCATTTTTTTGGCTGCAAAATTAACAAAAATAAAGTTTTTTATGATCCATAACAAAAATCTAACATGTAGAGACAAAATAAATGTCTAAAACTATTAAAAACCATCTACAGCTCAGAGTCATCCGTTATAACTCTGGTTATTTTTGTTTGAACCAAAGCTATAAGTTTGGAATAAACCATTGTAACGTGTGGGGGGGGGGTCTGTCACTCCTATGACATCATAAATGGGCGACGACTGAGGGTCAGCTAGAAAAGCGTCGACCGTACCTTTGACCACGTGGATGGCGTTCCCGTGCTTCAGGTCCCACAGGCGCACCGTTCCGTCCTCGTATCCCGCCGCCGCCCGCTTCCCTGCAAACACCACGGTCTGGACTGAACCACCGGTTTCCCCCGCCTGACCTCCCGCCGCCGCGTGCGTGGCGGTCTCTCACCGTCGGGGAGGATCTTGCCGCAGGTGGCCTGGCACGCCGGGCTCTGGAAGGTCTTGCAGTCTCCCGCCGGGACCTTCCACATCCACACGCTGCCGTCGTTGGTTCCCGCCATCAGCACCGGAGCGCCGGGATGCCAGTCCAGCCACTGAGCGGGAATCCAGAGGGTGAGGCGGCGTGCACGGCGTTAACCCCAGCACCCAGAACGCGCGCTCACCTCCAGGTCTCCCACTTCAAACGACCACACCTCCTCCTTGGTCTCCACCCTCCACACTTTGATCAGGCCGCTCATGTCGCCGGACGCCACCAGGGAGGAGTCGTGGCTGAACATGGCGCACGTCACCGAGTCCTTATGACCTGGAGGCGAAAAGCGAAAGCTTCCTGTGGTTCTTCAGGTTCTGCTGCAGATGCCAAGGATCCGGTGGTTCAGGTCTTCAACTCACCGGTGCACTCCAGCAGAACCTCCCCGTCGTTCACCCTCCACACGTAGGCCTTGTCGTCCTCTCCTCCTGTCACTGCCAGGCTGTTGGTGACCGGGTCCAAACTCACGCAGAACACGGAACCTGCAAGGAGAACCGGGGAGTTAAGCACAGCAAGCAGAAGGAGAGGAGAACCTCCTACAGCAGGAGGAGGAGCTTCCACCAGCAGGAGGAGGAGCCTCCATCAGGAGGAGGAGCCTCCACCAGGAGGAGGAGGAGCCTCCATCAGGAGGAGGAGCCTCCACCAGGAGGATGAGCCTCCACCAGCAGGAGGAGGAGCCTCCATCAGGAGGAGGAGCCTCCACCAGGAGGATGAGCCTCCACCAGGAGGAGGAGGAGCCTCCACCAGCAGGAGGAGGAGCCTCCACCAGGAGGAGGAGCCTCCACCAGGAGGAGGAGGAGCCTCCACCAGCAGGAGGAGGAGCCTCCACAGGGTCACCTGTGTGTTTGGAGAAGGTGAGCTCGCTGTCATCTTGTTCAGCTTCCGCCTCCATCTCGTCCTCCGTCTCCCAGCCTTCGTCCTCCTCCAGTTCCGCCTCCTCAAAGTCCACATTGTCCAGGTCGTCAGCCAAATCCTCTGTGAGGAACGGTTACTATGACGTCATAACAGACAAAAACAAAACAATCGCTGCGCAAGAAGAAGTCGCGACCACAGACCTGGTTCTGGTTCGGTGTCGTTGAGATCGATGACTTCAATGATTTCTTCATCTCCGTGGATCTCCACGGTGTTTTCCTCTGAATGCTCCATGTTTTCAGGAAAACTCCCCAACAAACCTAAAGCTAGCTAAGCTAACGCGACGTTCAGCCTCCTCTGTGCTCCGAACCTTCCCGAATCGGAACCAGAACACGATGTGAACGAACGCGAGTCTCTAGACACTTAATTAAGTAAATCTACAACTTAAATGTCCGAAAAGCGGCATGTTTTCTTCACATGTTGCTTGTCACGTTGACCCGCAGTCGCACAGTGATGACGCAGACGGAGAGTTCTGGTCTTTTCCCTTTTTCTATTTTTTATTTATCTATATGTATTCCTTTATTCTGTTTTATTTATTCGTTTATTTATACATCCTAACAAAGATGTATTAATTTTTGACAGAATAAATGTGTTAAATATGTTCCGGTCAAAGTGGGAGGAGTCCATCGTTCTGATTGGCTGAAGGGATCACGTTCTCACAGATAATTGGTCATTTTACTGAAGTAGGCGGGCTCGTGATAAACAACGCGACAAATATTTTTTTTAAGTTTTAAAATATTTTTGGGGGGGGGCTGGATATTTTTTTTTAAATATTTACATAAAAATAAAAAACTTTCATATTTTAACAAGCTAAATGTACTCAGTTGTGTTTACTTTTTGTTGACAAAAATATAACTTTTTCGAGAAGATAAATATAAAAATGAAAAAAACAGCAATATAACTTTACTCGAGCAGACTATCTTCTACTCCGTTTTAGGTAGAAGCGAGGCACAAACGATGGTTTAAAAAAAGAAAGAAAACGGTGTAATTTGTAAATGTTAATAAAGTTTATTTAAAAAACGGAGCATTCAGCGACAATTACGCTATAGTCCACCAGAGGGCGCCATTCATGTAGAAAATAGATAAACAGCTGAATTATTTTCCTTCCCACAGTTGTTCAATAGGATTTTACTTACATTTTAATTCTTGGTAAAATCATATCTGTGGCCCATTGAAATGATTGAAACAACTCACAAAAATACTGAATAAACATACAATTCATGTCAAAGTACATATTTTTCTTGTACCATAAAAATTTTCTCATTTCTTTACGAGTTTGTAATAGTTTTGTTCTTTTAAACATCCTAACTAGTTATTTCTTTCTTCTCAAATAAAGAGGATTGCTGATTTTAATAAAGTGGGCGTACCAGTTATTTCAGAATTTAAATATATTTCGTCTGAGAAAATGAATAAAATACAATTCAAATCTAAAAACATGTAGCATTTTTAAAGGAAACAAATTCAACAAACAAAACCGTCAGTGTTTGTAAAATGTTGTTTAGTTAGTTTTAGTTTTTTTTTTTTTCGGTTTCCGGGTTACAGGCAGGGCGCGTGGAGTGCATCTCTGAGGATACAACTATCTTAAATTACTTAAAAAGTTGATTTTCTCCAAAAAGAGAGCTGACCATGCCCCCTAAGAAATCCCAGGAATATGAAGAGCTCAAAAAAGCTATCGATAGCATTCAAGAAACGCTTAAATCTTTTATGGATCAGGTGTCGGCTAAGCTAACGCCGCTAATGGAAATGCTGGAAGAGTTCCGAAGATTTCGGGCTCAAGACGAGCAACGAGAAAACCGGGTCGACATTCTGGAGAAAAGACTGGACGATGTGGAACAGCAAGTAAGGATGAATAATGTCATTCTCACTGGATTACCAATCAAGCCTGGAGCGAAGCTAACAGCAGGAGCTAGCACTGCTAATGCTAATGCTAGCGCTAGCGTAGCTAGCAGTGCTAATACGGAGCGCGGTGCAGCAGGGTCTCTTGATCAGCAAATACATTCATTTCTCACACCTAAAGGGATTTCCCGGGATCTCAACACCATGGAGACCTGCCACCTGCTCCCCAGGAGAAAGGAGACGGATACACCAGCGATCCTCATCAGGTTTGTGAATCACAAACACAAGCTAGCTCTGATGAACCAAAGGAAGAACCTGAAAGGTTCTGCTGCTTATCTGAACGACCATCTGACCAGAAGGAATGCTGAAATCTCCAAACATGCACAGCTTCTCAGGAAGCAGAAGAAGATTGAGAACACTTGGGTTAAAGGCTGCAGGATTTACGTCAAACCACTCGGTCCACCGGACCGGTCCAAGGTTCTGGTTGTGAACACCATGAGCGACTTTGAGAAGTGCTTGTTTACATTTGTCTAAAACAACATGGAGTAATAAACCAAAGAACCAAATAATTTCAAGAAATATGACACCTGTATTCATCACTTTCTCCATACGTCTGACGTCACCTGAATCAACAGCAGAGAGTTCTGACCTGCAGACAACTTGACCTCAACTTTCACTGAGCTGATATCATCTGAAGAAGGATATGGACCTGAATCTAATGTCTGCAGACATAACATGGAAGAGACTAGAAACTGTTTAAACCCAGAAGAGCAGCTGTTAATCAGCAGAAGATATGCCAACCTTGGACAATCAACAGATTATGGACCCTTTTATTTTTGTTTTTGTTTTTTTTGTTTTTGTTTGTTTTTTTCTCTCCCTTACAGCATTACCTTATTAAATATAAAAAATAAAAAATAAATTAAAAAAATGATGATTAATAATAATAATAATAAGTTAATGATATTACTTCACTTGCTCCAAAAATTGATAAATTGACTCAAAAATCTTTCCTAATGTTGCATAATTTTGCACGTTTTTAACTTTTGATACTTGATGAAAGTTTACTATGAAAATCTCTGAAACAGTGTTGTCTATTTTACTGATATAGTATTATGCTCTAATCATATGAATGACTTTTATGAGTAACATATATTTTAGATAACTGATCTGCATTTGCCATGTTGATTTCTAAAATAGTTATTTTTAACATAATAATTAAGTAATTCATCTTTGTCATGTGCTTTATTGATACCTTATGATTTTTAATTCTGTCTGATAAAAACTGGGAACCGGATATTGATAAATCATGTAATAAAATGGTTACAGTATAACGGGGTGGAATTATATAAGTTCGCTTCCTTCCACTCCCTTTCAAGCAATATTTATTAATATGTCTAATTATCCTAAGTTTGATTAGTTACTGTAGGAATGTATAACTGAAGATTGTATTGCTTTTGTGTATTGTTCCTACTTGATTGCTTGAAATAAACCATTTCAAATCAAATCAAAAATTTCACACGTACAAAACCCAGAGGTGGTAAATAATGAGATAGATTTACTTTTCGGTATATGATCTTAATTTAATTATTGTTTACCAACATTCCTTAATGCTTAGCAGTTATACTGAGCTACACTTTTAAATATAATCCCCAGTAGAGGTAAATAAAACAACCAGCAAAGTAACTCAACCTAAAGGCTTTATATCTACATGTTTACTATGATTAGTTAGTAGAGGAGGAATAACATTAGTTATTTAAGAAAACAAAGCCAGTGTCAATAAGTCAGTGCTAATAAAGTTTATTTAAAAAAAGGAGCATTCTGCGACATTTACGATGTAGTCCACCAGAGGGCGCCCTCACCCAGAAAAACAGATAAACAGCTGAAAATACTTTTATTTTAAATTCCCACAGGGATTTACTGGGATTTTACTGTTTGCTTTCTTTAAATCGCATTTTAATCTTCGTTAAAAACAAATGTTTTGGTCAATTTAAATGATTAAAAAAATCAAAATAACCAGATATTATGAGTTTAAACACAACTACTGTTTTCTTTGTATCAGAGCAGAGTTTAAAGGTTTTTATTCTTCCTTTTTTAAGAATCTAATATTTCTTAGACATAAAAACTCTTTAAAAATAAAGTTTTTGTTTTTCACATTTCAGAGGAATATCTGAACTAATGACAGAGTAAAACCAAAGTTTATGACATTTTACATGTTGTACTCATGTTGTAGCCCCGCCCCTGGCATGTCTCCTGCCTGTAATACCCCTTCAGGCCACAGGGGGGCAGCACCTCGACTCCCAGCTGTTCCAGATGCTCTAAAATGTGTTTTTGGCTGCAAAGATCAACAGATTCAACTCTCCCCCCCTCCTAAACCATGACGTCATCAGGCATCAGCAGATGCTGTTTATTAGTCCCCTGATGACCCCCCCCCCCCCCCCGTTGTTTTGCTGCTTTGCTGCAGATGTTTTCACTGAGCTGAGCTCTGCTGGCAAAAGTCTCTCACCATTATTTACGACATGAATGGGGGGGGGGCTTTATTTTTAATTTTCTACACAGTGAAAATGTTAAAGACAGACAAACTCTGCTTAATGGTAGAAAAGAGGAGGAACCTCTGCTGTGAGGGGAGCAGCGGATCTCCTCGGGTCTGGAGCCTCCTCAGAGGAGCGCCGCCCTCCTGATCCAGAGGCTCAGGTCTGGACCCAGAACGCAGGGCTGGAGGCCTCCGGCTTTACGGCCGGCGCGGGACGCTCCACTCTGAGCCGGCCTGTGGAAAAACACACATGATGAGGAGAGGCGTGGAAACATCCACTCAGACCTGCAGATTCATGAAGGCTGAGCTCAGAGCTGGAACGTCTGGACCACAGCCCAGAGTCTGCATCCAGAGTCTGCATCCAGAGTCTGCATCCACAGTCTGCATCCACAGTCTGCATCCACAGTCTGCATCCACAGTCTGCATCCACAGTCTGCATCCACAGTCTGCATCCACAGTCTGCATCCAGAGTCTGCATCCACAGTCTGCATCCAGAGTCTGCATCCACAGTCTGCATCCAGAGTCTGCATCCAGAGTCTGCATCCACAGTCTGCATCCAGAGTCTGCATCCACAGTCTGCATCCAGAGTCTGCATCCACAGTCTGCATCCAGAGTCTGCATCCACAGTCTGCATCCAGAGTCTGCATCCACAGTCTGCATCCACAGTCTGCATCCACAGTCTGCATCCACAGTCTGCATCCAGAGTCTGCATCCACAGTCTGCATCCACAGTCTGCATCCACAGTCTGCATCCACAGTCTGCATCCAGAGTCTGCATCCACAGTCTGCATCCACAGTCTGCATCCACAGTCTGCATCCACAGTCTGCATCCACAGTCTGCATCCAGAGTCTGCATCCACAGTCTGCATCCAGAGTCTGCATCCACAGTCTGCATCCAGAGTCTGCATCCACAGTCTGCATCCAGAGTCTGCATCCACAGTCTGCATCCACAGTCTGCATCCACAGTCTGCATCCACAGTCTGCATCCACAATCTGCATCCAGAGTCTGCATCCACAGTCTGCATCCAGAGTCTGCATCCACAGTCTGCATCCAGAGTCTGCATCCAGAGTCTGCATCCACAGTCTGCATCCAGAGTCTGCATCCAGAGTCTGCATCCACAGTCTGCATCCAGAGTCTGCATCCACAGTCTGCATCCACAGTCTGCATCCAGAGTCTGCATCCAGAGTCTCTTCTGCTCCTCAAACCTGCAGCGTCTGACGAGAAAAACCAAAAACTGTTGAGGAAAATCAAAGTGAAAACTGACGTTTTACACGGTTTTAGTTTAAACTGACTTAAATCAAATCCTGCAAAGTAGATTTTTATTTGATTTCTGTTAGAAATCAGAACTAAGTCATGTTCTTTTGTTTTTAAATCATTTTTGGTTTTAAAAACACATTTTCTGCCATCATCTTCCTCATCTTCCTCATCGTTTGCTCTGATCTTGTTTTCAGTCTCAGTCTGGTTTTGTCCACATTCTGTCTTTACTGGAGTTAAAGACACAGAAAAGCTTCCTGCAGTGTTTGGGCTGAAATCGTTTCAACATTTTAAACGTTTGGTTCTTGTCTTTCGGCGTCCGGGGTGGCGTCTTCTTGAGGACACGCCCCCTTCAGACCAAAACTCAGCCAGGAGGTCTCCAGGCCAAAAACCAGGCCTCTTCCACCTCCAGCCCCTGAACATGAATAGAAAGCCTCAGTTAGTTGTGGTAAACATCGATTCTGACTCCACCCACAAGATGATGTCAGAGCGGGGGGGGGTCTGAACTGTGACAGATCTTAAAGGCAGCAGAAATCAGGACATGAAGTTTGACCTTTGACCTGCAGCGACAGCAGAACGAAGGTCAGACCCTCCCAGTGTCTGCAGTGCCGCCTGCCGTCAGAGCCCGTCTGTTTGCCAGAACTCTGCGGGTCGGCGCCTTGTGAGGCGGCGAGCTTCAGTCCGCTTCCACTCGTGTGGCCCGGCGCTCGCCGGGGCGACGGCTTCCTCCCCACAACCACTAACAGCCACTTGTGAGCGGCGTGCAAGTGGCCTGGTCCACAGCCCGTGTGATGTGTCTGCTGAGGTCAGGGCGGCCCCCGCCGCTGCCCCCACCACGGCCCCCGCCACGGCCCCCACCGCTCTGGCCTGTTGACTCTGCAGCCCAGAAACCAGGTGTATTTTGGGAATGCCATCACTCAAGATCTGCCCCCCTCACCAGAGTTCCCACAGAGGAGACGAGAGCAGAGGAAATGAGAGCTCCCCGGAGGAGCTGCTCCCTGGAGGAGCTGCTCCCTGGAGGAGCCGCTCCCCGGAGGAGCTGCTCCCTGGAGGAGCCGCTCCCCGGAGGAGCCGCTCCCCGCTCTGACATCACGGCTGTGGAGGAGCACACACGTACGAGGGGTGATGGTGGAAGAGGTGATGCAGGAGGTGAAGGATGAGGTGATGAAGAGGAGGAGAAGTGAGGTGAAGGATGAGGTGATGAAGAGGAGGAGAAGTGAGGTGAAGGATGAGGTGATGAAGAGGAGGAGAAGTGAGGTGAAGGATGAGGTGATGAAGAGGAGGAGAAGTGAGGTGAAGGATGAGGTGATGAAGAGGAGGTAAAGGAGGTTCCTTTAGTCCAAAAGGCCCCCGATCCTCGGAGGAGCCTCCCAGACCTCCTCCTTACATAACCGGAGCGCCACAGCACATCCACAAAGGAAAGCCTGATCCTCCGTTGCCATGGAGACCGCTGTCCCCCCCCCCAGACTCAGAAGTAATAGTGACCTCAATTAATAAATGTCAGCGCAGCTCATCAGCAGAAATAACTGAAGGAGGCAGAGAAGGAGAGAGCGAAGGACTGAAACCACTGCTGCCCACGTGCCTCTGAGCAAAGCACCGGCCCATTTGACGGCTGGATCAGAGAGAGTGAACCATCAGCAGGAGATGCTCACACACGTCTGGGGGACTTCTTCTGGTCTGCAGATGATCCCAGGACAAGTTACTTTTAGAGTAATCTATTACTTTCACTCTGGTGTTACTGTGAAGATGCAGGATTTCATAAACATTAAAAACTGTGACAGAAACTTTGGGCTCATTGGTAAAGTAATAGAGTACTTTTACTATGAGATGCTGCCAATACTTCTGTTGATCTAATCAGTAACTTGAGTAAGTAATCAGTAACTTAGAGGACGGAGTAAACGCTTTGACTGAAGGCCTTGAAGACAAACCGCAGGAGGACGGAGACGAACCACAACTCTGAGGCTGGACAGCTCCTTCAGTGTCTGTGCTCCTCCTCCTCCTCATCCTCAGTCAGCAGATCCACCGATGAAGACCATGAGATGAACGATGAAGAACACAGAATACATTCAAAACATTCTGTTTCTCTCTGCTCTTTATTCATTGATCAGGTTTTACACGGTGGATTCAAACCCTTCACCTCCCATTCCAGGGCAGACACTCCACCACTAGTTCACTAACACAAAGCCTGTGTTGTTTCTTTTGTCTAGTGTTGCTGTGATAATAATATCAGATTTAAACCAAACAGAGACGTTATTTTCATTTAAACACTAAATGATCAACTGGATCCTGTCGTCACTGGTTGCCATGACGCCTGAACCCGTGTGGTCTCCCAGGACGTGGTTTCTGCAGCAGTTCATCACATGCTCGCGTTGTGGGCGGGACCAGAGTAAGGCTGCCCCTCCCCCATCATCCATGTGTTCACAGGCTAGCTTACAGCCCCTCCCTGACATTAGCGTTAGCAGCTGTCCATCCGTGCGGTTCTGATCCAGCAAGACAAAGACGGTCATGCATCTGCTGGTCTGCGGGTGGATGGCCACCAAGGGGCGGAGCTTGTGGCCCCGCCCAGTGTGTTTGTTTTTTCGTCTGCTCCTGATTCTCAGCCATGTGACTAAAGGAAACGTCTTCTCGTTGTCCTCCATCTCTGCTTTCAGAGGACTGTTGGAGGTCTGAGGGTGATTGACAGCTGTCCGTCACATTTACAGTTTCAGATGAAAACACAAACTCTGATAGGTTAAGACAGCGGTGTATTTATTACGGTGACGTAAATGATTTTCTCCCGTTTTCTTGGCCGTTCACAGAGCGGGGTACCGGGCGCCCCCCCCCGTACCCCGCTTTGGGCCGCCCCGGCAGGAGCCTCCTGACCCCGCCTCTGCACGCAGGGGCGCTCCGAGTGACGCGGGGCTGGAGCAGAAATCCAGTATGGCGGAATCTGTCAGGAGATGATTCTCTCTGCCGCCCCCCCTCCGCGTCCCGCGCTCACACCGACGACGCTCGCGGAGCCCGACATGGCGCAGACATCGACCCGGCGCGCGGACAGGACGGCCGGCCCGCGGCAGGTGAGCACGGCGCGTCCGTGGACGCGGATCCGTCCGGCGGCGCCGCTGATGTCCACGCAGGGATGCGGCGCTCGCGCCGCGGACCCGGGATTCGCCGCAGCCGCGTCCGGCCGGAGTTTCGCGGCGGGTTCGGGGGTTCGTCGGGGGGTCCGGTTCGGGTTCGTTTCGGCGCCGGCGGGGCGGGACGGAGACGGCCGGAGCCTGGGCGCGGGGCTGTGGTTCCGTGCGGGCGGGAAGCGCGTGGGCAACAGGGAGGAAGAGACGGCGCTGTTCTGTTTGTTATGCCGATTGTTGCCGAGCTATTTTTAGCGCGCGCGCCGCGGCCGAGCCTCGGGCTGCTGCGCGGCGGCGCCGCCTCGACACTTTCCGGCCTCCTTCGCCCCCCCGGGGGGGACCGGGGGAACGGAACCGCGGGCCTGCGGGAGCGCGTTTGCGGGAAGGGGCTGCGGGATGGGCTGCGTGATTCTCCGCATGCGTCAGTCCCCCCCTCCTTTTTTTTGTGAATGGGGGCGACCGCGCTGTGGCTTCAGAGAGCCCCCCCCCCCCCCCAATGAAGAAGCCCGCACTTTATGGGGGTGTAAACTTTTTTTTTGGGGGGGGGGGGGGTCTGTCTGTCAAGCAAACTCACCATTTCAGAGACAATAGCTACGGATGCTCACACTATCACCCCCCCTCCAGACGGATGAGATGCCCTGGGACAATAGTGTTGTATTAGGCCCCCCCTCCCCATGACACACTTGTGCCCCCCCATCCTTTCCTTGCCTTTCCATCCCAGTGTCGTTTGCTGGGCACTGACCGACTTTTTCTGGGTGGGGGGGATTCATCCTGAGGCTGCTCTGTCTGGCCCTGTCGTCTTGACAACCCCCCCCACCCCCCCCGTCCTATTTTAATGTACACACACATGTGGGTCCATCCCACTTCAAAGAGCCAACACACACACACACACACACAGCACTACCGTCACCCGCCCACCCTGCCTCACCCCCACCCCGGGCATGTTGCCCCCCTCCTCCCGGGGTGGGGGCGGTTCCGTGGAGGAACCAACATGTCACTCGGTTCCTTTACACTGTTGTTTATCTCCATCTTATCATAATAATCAGATTTATTTTATTTTTCCTAAACTTTCTAAAATGGGGGGGGGGGGGGGGGGGGGCATAATGGTGATTTAGGAACATTTTCTTTTTTTTACCCCCTCATTTCCCTCCTGGGGCAGAAACGTCTCCTTCAAAGACACCAAGGGTGAAGTCTATGGGTTCAGTCAAAGCCACTTCCTGTTTGAAGCGCAGTTAGACAGTGAAGTGGGTGGAGTCTCACTAAGGGGCCACTAGGCGGCGTGTAGAGCGGCGTCCTCAGCAGTCGATGGATGAAGGTTCCCACATTCATTCCTCCTCCATCATCCATGTTCAGACGGTGCTGCTTCCGTGTTTCAAAGAGGACGGCGTGCTGCCGTCTCCACCCGAGCCCCGGTCCCTGATTGGTCAGAGTCCAGCCGGTGTCACCTTCACCGCGCCTCCAGTGGGCGTGGCTTTCATGTAGAGCCCGCAAACGGACTGTAAACGTGGCGGTGAATGAAGGTGGGAGTTTTGAGTGCAGAGGCCCAAAGGTGCATCCATTGGTGTTTACGTTGGAAGTGGAACCAGCGGTTCTGATCCCGGTGTGAACAGGACAGATCAGGATCAGGATCCAGATCAGGATCAGGATCTGGTCCAGCAGACATGAACCCTTCTGGCCTCAGCGATGAGGTTTAACTGGAGCTATTAATAATGATGGAGGCTGTTAAATAATAAACGTGTTTGTCACAGATCAGGAAAGTATCAGAACGTCATTTCATGAAGCTACCAGGAAACTTCAAAGGCTTTTCAAAACACGAGTTCTCCTTTGGGGTGATATTTTCACAATAAAAGCCCATGTGGCCCTCTGGTAGTGATTTCATGAATGCTCCAGGTCTTTGGGTCCAAACGTCCATCAGTTCACTTTCAGATGAACATTCCTGGAATAACCACGCCGATAATCTACATAACGATCATCTGCCGCCGCTCATCAGCTGATGCAGCCTCTCAGATTATTTTCTTAAACGGCGGCGCTCACTCTGTGCCCCGGGTCTCGTCTGGCAGGTTGGTGCTTAGAAAGCTGCAGCTGTTGGCCCGTCAGGCTGATGGGGATTGGCTGGACGTCCGCTTCCCGTTTCCACGCGACCCCGCCGGATTTGTGGCGTGAGCCTGAGCCAGAACACGGACCTGAGCCGACACTCGCCCCGCCGCCACGCCACCGCTTGCACCCGAGCACGCCGCACACCTGCCCCGCTCTCTGAGGCGCCCGCCGCTCCGTCCGGACACCCGTCCACCCAGCTGTCGGCCATGACGTCCCACAGCCAGCAAGGTAAGACCACGCCCCTTTTCCCTCTCAAATTGTTCCTCTGTAGGAAATACTTAATGGTTATTAAGTAAAGATGATTAAAAATCGTCAAAGAACTGATAGAATTCCATCCTCACGTTGCCATGGAGACTGAATGAGACTGAGGAGCTCTGACTGGAGCTTGGAACCACTCAGCATCTGCTGCTGCCGTGGACCCATGAGCATGGCCTCAGGGGCAGAACCCCCCTCCCACGGCTGTTAATGGAGGGGGGGTGAGAGGATGAGAGGGAGGTGCTGCGGGTTCCTATGAGGCGGTTCCGTCTGGAACTGACCTGCATCTGGGCTCACAGCAGAAACTTTCAGCTTTAAACCGTTTTCTGCAGAAAAATTATGGGATGTTTCTCTCAGAGCCAACGTGTCTAAAAGTGGACTCCAGTTCACGCCGCTGTGCCCCCCGGCGTACCCCCCTCCCAGGACTCAGCCAGGTGTGTGGTGCTGCGCTGATGCAGGGCTTTGGGATGTGGGAGTCCACATTAGTGAAAACGTGGACACGGCCGTCCTTTGATGAACACCTGTGATCGGTCGGCACGGCCGTCGGCGCCACCAGACGCCTCCTGAGGTGGGAGCAGCGGGTGGAGCAGCGGGTGGAGCAGCGGGTGGAGCAGCGGGTGGAGCAGCAGGTGGAGCCAGGGAACCCTCCGGCCCTCACAGGTCCAAATGTTTTGGCTCTTTTTCCCACGCTGCCCTCTGTCGCCTCTTATCTCCTGCGATGGGAAGCAGAAACGTGGAGCGCTCCTTTCCCACAGAGGAGCTGGGGGTGTCGGTTAAAGTCCGCAGTGGCGTTTGTCCCTCCCCAGCCTGGTTCTCACATGTTTGTGAAGGAGGCTTGAAGGCAGAAAAACACCTGCTCAGGAACGGACACGTGACCCGGAGCATCTCTTCCACTGGTTGGCCCTCACCTGACGGAAAACATTTTCAACCCCCCCCATCCATAAATGAGCTCTACCAGAACATTTTGAGCCCCCCCCATCCATAAATGAGCTCTACCAAAACATTTTCAGCCCCCCCCCATCCATAAATGAGCTCTACCAGAACATTTTCAGCCCCCCCATCCATAAATGAGCTCTACCAGAACATTTTCAGCCCCCCCCCCCATCCATAAATGAGCTCTACCAGAACATTTTCAGCCCCCCCTCCATAAATGAGCTCTACCAGAACATTTCCTTTATTACAGCGGCTGCAGGATTTCTAGATTAAATGTCGTCTCATGCAAATCTCTTCCCAGAAAAGAGAAATGTAAAACTCTTTGCTGGGTTTTTATTCCTAGAACAACAAGTGGGGGCAGGATGAGAAGACCCCCCCAGCAGGAAGGCTGCAGGGTTTGCATGGGAGGGGTTAGTCAGTGCAATAATATCTGCACATTAGCCAGCAGATTTACATTTTCTGCACCTTTAGTGCAGCGTGTTGTTTGTGTGAACATCAACATCAGGAGGAACTGATCTGATCCATCAGATCCAGAACATTTAGTGGATCCTGAACTGATCTGATCCAGAACTGATCCAGACCATTTAGTGGATCCTGAACTGATCTGATCCAGAACTGATCCAGACCATTTAGTGGATCCTGAACTGATCTGATCCAGAACTGATCCAGAACATTTAGTGGATCCTGAACTGATCTGATCCAGAACTGATCCAGAACATTTAGAGCAGCGGTGTCCAAATCCAGGCCTCAAGGGCCGGAAACCTGCTGGTTTTCCAGAGTCCCTGCCTCACCTGCTGATTACCTGGATCAGGTGTGTTTAGCCAATAAGGAGCATCAAAGGCAGGTTGATTGGAAAAAAAAACCAGGACACCGGCCCTTGAGGCCTGGAATTGGACACCGCTGATTTAATGGATCCTGAACTGATCTGATCCTAATGTGGGAGTCATACACACTGTCAGCACAGGAGGGGGTTGAAAACCCCATGATGCTTCAGTCAGAGCTCTGGTTGAGGGTTTGATTCCCTTCTTTCCTTTTTAAACAGGAGGTGAAAAAGTCAGAGAAACTTTAACGTCGGTAGAAAATAAGTCCTGAAACGTCGTTAAGGTGGACGGTTTTCTTAGAAGTCCACTGTCCTTCTAGGAACTGCCGCCGTGTGGATGACGGATTGACGGGGGGAGGAGGGGGGGTGTCCACCATCAGGCTAAAAGCGTCTCTTTATTTGTGAATGAGTCTTTAAATGACAACACAATGAGCAGAAATCAAACATTGACGCATTCCAGGAACGCTATCGCACAGCGCCGCGGCATGAACGGCGCTCAGATTGGATTTACTGCTCTATTTTGCAGCTCTTGCGGGGGCGTGAAGCCTTTTTATGGCTCTGAACCGGAGCGGTTGACACACTGCTGCTTTCCTCGAAGGCTGGCCGGTTTCTAGGTTACTGGCGTGGAGACGACACGGCCTGTAATCATTACCAGGGGGCCGTCCATCGCAGACGGACGCCTCCAGAGGACATCCTCCCGCAGAAATGGGGCGGAGCTCTGCAGGTTTAGCTCCAGCTTTGTTCGAGCGGCGAGGAAAAGCGGGCATTGGTTTAGTGTGCGCCGAGTCGTCATGTGACTGGGATGCTTTAAGGTTACTTCCTGCTGCTGTCGGCCAATCAGCTCACCTGAAGCAGACGGGAGCAAAGGTTTGTTTGGAGAGGTTTCCCTGGAAGAGACGCCTCCGCCGCCACCCGCCCCGCAGGATGCCCCGCCCCTCCTTTATAGCGGCGCGCTCTCCCATGGAAACGTTGAGAGATCATTGGAGGCGTCTGTGAAAGAGCAGATCAGCTGCAGGGATCTGTGGATCACAGCCGGTCCAGATTGGACCAGAACACGACCTTTCAGCATAAAAGCTTCTGTGGTTTTAATGTGAAATCCTGAGGGGAGCATGGCCACTTCCTACTTTACCTTCCTCACCTGTGGCTCAGGTACTGTGAATCACACCTGGTTTTGTGATAATCAGTCAATAACTCTCTCTGAATCTTTTATTGAATCTTTTATTGAATCTTTGTTTAGTTCTCCTCTTTTATTTTGGAGTTTGTTGTTTTTAACTCTTTAGTTTCTTTTTCCTTGTTTACGTTGTTGGGTTTTACTCCTGGGGGGCGCACATCACAGCGCTGTGACCATGAGTGACCCCAGAGGTTTAGGGGGGGCTGCAGGTGGATTTGATTTTACTTCACCTGTCAGGTACTGGGGGGGCGGAGCCTCCTGCTCTTGTTTTGCTGTTAGACCCTGAAGGGAACGCTTCCTGCTGTGTGAGTCTGCCCCCTCCCTTAGTGATCTTTTTCTCGTAACGGTTCTGCCTTAACCCCCCGGGGGTGAAAGGGTTAAAAGCTTTCGCTGCCATAAACAGAGCCCGGATTAACCGGAGCGCTATTTTTAGACTCAGATATGTGCACGTGCACATGTGGCGCACAAACAGTCATTATTTTGGTCTGTTCTCCTCATGGCTCGCTGCTGTTCAGATCCAGGGGGGGGGGGTGGCGGTGCCGTGCATGGCGGTGGGGGGGGGCGTGCATGACAGCGGCGTGTCGGTGATTCCGTGTCACTTTGATGCTCTCCTGCAACCCGCTGGATGAAATTGGGGGCATGATTGCCCCCCCCCCCCATGCTGGGCATTTTCATCAGAGAACAAACCCGGGGGGGGGCTTGTTCAACCGCCGGCCCTCCCGTCTCACTCACAAGCGCCACTTTGTCCGTGTGCAAATGACGCTCAGCCGCTGGAGCCCCTCCCCCTCCAGACTCCTCCCCCGGGCCTCATTGGGGTGGGTGTCCTGCTCCCGGGTTCTAATTGGTGTCCGGACAAAGACGGCGGCGAGCGAGCGAACATGAGCTGATTAAGGCGGCGGGGCGCGCCCCTTTGTCTGGTCCCGGTCCAGAAACGGGACGCGGCGCGTTCTGCCAGCAAGCTGTCTGCAGCAATCACGCTTTACACTGCTGCCCCCCCCCCGGCTGCACCCGCCGCCTTTCACAGGGGGGCTCTGGAGCTGCACCGGGGAGGGCCGCGGTTACCCAGCAGTCCACGGAGAACGTGGAGGAGCAGGCGGCGTGGTGGGGGCCGTGTGTCAGCTGGGGGGGGGTTGTTGTTACCAGGCAGGAATGCGGCTCCATCGTAGAAACTCAGTAAAAACCGTTTCATCCAAAAGTATTCAACCACATGACAGGAGCACAGAGCAGAGCCTCCTCCACACCTCCTGGTAGAGCGGCTGGAGGAGGATGGAGACCATCCATCACCAAGCAGAGCCCCTCCTCTCCCTCCTCTGGCCTCCTCTGGCTCCTCTGGCTCCTTTGGCTCCTCTGGCTCTTCTGGCTCCTCTGGCTCCTCTGGCCTCCTTTGGCTCCTCTGGCCTCCTCTGGCTCTTCTGGCTCCTCTGGCTCCTCTGGCTCTTCTGGCTCCTCTGGCTCCTCTGGCTCCTCTGGCCTCCTTTGGCTCCTCTGGCTCTTCTGGCTCCTCTGGCTCCTCTGGCCTCCTTTGGCTCCTCTGGCCTCCTCTGGCTCTTCTGGCTCCTCTGGCTCCTCTGGCTCTTCTGGCTCCTCTGGCTCCTCTGGCCTCCTCTGGCTCTTCTGGCCTCCTCTGGCCCCTCTGGCTCCTCTGGCTCTTCTGGCTCCTCTGGCTCCTCTGGCCTCCTTTGGCTCCTCTGGCCTCCTCTGGCTCCTCTGGCCTCCTCTGGCTCCTTTGGCTCCTCTGGCTCCTCTGGCTCTTCTGGCTCCTCTGGCTCCTCTGGCCTCCTTTGGCTCCTCTGGCTCTTCTGGCCTCCTCTGGCTCCTCTGGCTCCTCTGGCTCTTCTGGCTCTTCTGGCTCCTCTGGCTCCTCTGGCCTCCTTTGGCTCCTCTGGCCTCCTCTGGCTCTTCTGGCTCCTCTGGCTCCTCTGGCCTCCTCTGGCTCCTCTGGCTCCTCTGGCTCTTCTGGCCTCCTCTGGCCTCCTCTGGCTCCTCTGGCCTCCTCTGGCTCCTCTGGCCTCCTTTGGCTCTTCTGGCTCCTCTGGCCTCCTTTGGCTCCTCTGGCCTCCTCTGGCTCTTCTGGCTCCTCTGGCTCCTCTGGCTCTTCTGGCTCCTCTGGCCTCCTCTGGCTCTTCTGGCCTCCTCTGGCTCCTCTGGCTCCTCTGGCTCCTCTGGCTCCTCTGGCTCTTCTGCCTCCTCTGGCCTCCTCTGCCTCCTCTGGCCTCCTCTGGCCTCCTCTGGCCTCCGTCTGGCCCTCGCTCCTTGGCTCCTCTGGCCTCCCTTTGGATCTTCTGGCTCCCTGGCTCCTCTGCTCTTCGGCTCCTCTGGGCCTCCTCTGTCTCTTCCTGGCCTCCTCTGGCTCCCTCGCCTCCTCGGGCTCTTCGGCTCCTCTGGCTCCTCTGGCTCTTCTGGCCTCTCTGGCATCCTATGATACTCTGGCTCCTCTGGCTCTCTGCGCTCCCTGGACCCTCTGGCTCCTCTGGCTCTTCTGGCCTTCCTTGGCTCCTCCTGGCTCCTCTGGCCTCCTTGGCTCCTCTGGGCCTCCTTTGCGGCTCTTCTGGCTCCTCTTGGCCCTCCTTCGGCTCCTTGGCCTCTCGGGGCTTTCGGTCCTCTGGCTCTCCTCTGGATCTCTGGCCTCCTCTGGCCTCCTTGCTCTTCTGCCTCCTCTGGCCTCCTCTGGCTCTCTGGCTTTCTGTCTCCTCTGGCTCTTCTGGCTCTTCTGGCTCCTCTGGCTCCTCTGGCTCCTCTGGCTCCTCTGGCCTCCTCTGGCTCCTCTGGCTCCTCTGGCTCCTCTGGCCTCCTTTGGCTCTTCTGGCCTCCTCTGGCCTCCTCTGGCTCCTCTTGCTCCTCTGGCTCCTCTGTGGAAGGAGGAGTCCTGATGGGATGTCTCCTTCCTGTCAGTCGTTACAGGAAGCAGAAATCCTCCACTCAGCGTCACGTTAGATTCATAAACCGGACCTGCAGGTTCACCTGGAGGTTGGTGTTTGGACGGCGAGCCAACTGGATCATAAACTCCGGGGAAAACTCTGTGAGCAGACATGAAGCCGTTTAGAGCGCAGTTCTTTGTTTACAGAGTTTCTGTGCGTCTCTGGACACATGACGGCTTAAAGAACCGTCCTGTTCTCCTGCTAGAACACGCATGACCAGCGGCGTTCCTCAGGGTTCACAACTATACTGAAAATGTCGTTTCATTCACAAACGTCTTGGTTTGTCCTGAAACAAACGTAAAAAAGCATCTAGAACAGACAAAAAGATGCAGCATTCTAGTGGTTAAGCAGGTTTTTGAGCGCCGCCAAGCGCTGTTTTCATGTATGTTTATAAGAGCAGGTGATGGCGTGGGATTTTCCTCCTGCAGCAGTTTTTATGCATGTTTTTGAAGTGACACATGATGTATGCGTGTCTTTGGACACACACGGCAGGAATATAAGAACTCTGCTAGACTGCACGTAAACAGTGGCGTTCTGGAGTTCAATGGCGGTTTTTGCTCGCCGTACGCCGCTCTGATGTCGGTTCAAATCCACACTCCTCCTCCGTGTGTGAATCCAGCGTCAGGCGCTCGTTTCCTGGCACAGGGGTCACCCCTTCTCTGCCATCGGCCCCCCGTGACGTCAACCGCTGCCCTCCGGAAGCCAGTTTGTGCCCCCAGAGGAAGAAGGCTCTCGAGGGGGGGGCGTGTTTGATTCATGGTATTGTTCCTGTCGGGTTCACCTTGCTCGCCGGAGTCACCCTGAGGAGGAGCGAGGAGGAGGAGCGCAGCCTGAATGTAATGAGGCCGGAGCTCCTTCCTGTCTGTCTGTGCCGCCGGCGTGAACGCCTCAGAGGGACACGCCCACAGCTCACCCCCTGTCTCACTCCCTTGTCTCACCCCCTGTCTCACTCCTATCTCACTCCCTCGTTTCACCCCCACGTCTCACTTCTGTAGAGGACAAAGCCTGGGCTGTCACTGGGGGGGTCATGGTGGGAAGGAGACCCTCTCCTCCTCACTTGCATGTTTTCAACAGAAGTAGCTAGAAATGACTCGGGGGGTGGGGGGGGGGAGCTATTTATAGCCTGGCATCTCTCAGGGATCCAAAGGATGGGGGGAGCTGGAGTCAGGGGGGGGCTGCTTGGTAACTAGGCTACATCCAAGATTGATGCACTCCTATTGCTGCAGGACGGAGTCTGAGGCTCCTGCTGTAGTGCATGTGTGTGTGGGTGTGCACGTGTGTGCACGTGTGTGTGTGTGTGTGAACACACCTTTGCCCCCCCCATGTGAGTGTCAGGTATCCACGTGTGGTTTTGGGGCAGAAAGCTGATCCACTTTGCCTAAGTGGCCGCAGACAAAGACCCCCGCTGCCCTAATTCCCGCCGCTTAAGCTGGAGGCGGGAAGCTGCGCCCGCCAATTTGCGCCAAAAGTGGCGTTGAATTACCTGCAGCCACAGGTGTCACGGCGACACGTGCGCCTCATTTCAATTGCAAACTTTCACCGCGTGTCGTTTTGAATAGACCGGAGATGGGGGGTGTGATCCCCCCACCCCTGCGGCTCTAACGAACTCTGCTGGGGTGGGGGTGGGGGGGGATCACCACCCAAAAAACCTTTTGCAGGGATGCACGGACGCCCCCGCCAGACCGAGGAGGTGTGAGACGAAAACGGGTAGAAGCGCCTCCCCCAGCTGATGAGGAGCACCTCTGTGTGTGTGTGTGTGTGTGTGCGCGTGTGTGTGTGTGTGTGTGCTCAGAGCTCCAGAAATAGATCACGCTGGTTCTTCCTCGCTTTTATTTCTTCAAAGGGATTTCACGCGGGGGGGGGGGGGTAATTGCGTGTCTGCGCTGCCCCCCCCCGCTGCTGCTGCTTGAATACTTATGAATCAGGTGGCTGGGATCACCAAACAGAAATGCTTGGAGGAGCGTTGCTCCTGTTGTGGTGCCCCCCCTCATGCATCTTCCTCCTCCTCCTCCTCCTCCTCCTCCTCCTCGTCTTTTTATAGCCACGTCTTCCCGCGCCTCGCAGCTACAAAAGCCTTTTCATGTTGCCGCTATAATTACAGCCTACACGCCCGCACACGCCTCTAGAACACGCGTGGAGATGCGGGCGCACACACACACACACACACACACACACATCTTTGTGTCTGTTGGTACGTGCACGCTCACTGCGTGTGCTGCCACACACAAAAGGCTGAGCTATTTTTACCTCCTCCCTCCCTCCCTCTCTTCCTCCCTCTCTTCCTCCCTCCCTTCCTCCCCTCCTCTCCATCTCCTTCTCTGCTGTTCTAGCCACACTGGCTATGCTAAGCGCCCCCCCCCCAGCATCCTCCTCCGTCCTCACGTGCTGTGACCCCCCCGCCCCCCCCCTCACAGAAGCCCGTCTCCATGTTGTGGACCATATTTGAAGCAGAATGTTCTCTTCCTCCGACAGAGGGAATCCTGGGAAAGGAGCCGCCGCTGGAGGTGCTGAAGACGTCTGCGCTCAACCACATCCCAACAGGTTGGTCGCTCGTCCGTGATCACTGTGATGACTGCATGCCGGGTGACGCCGCTCCTCCTCTGGAGCTCCTCTGCTCCTCCTCTGGAGCTCCTCTGCTCCTCCTCTGGAGCTCCTCTGCTACTCCTCTGGAGCTCCTCTGCTCCTCCTCTGGAGCTCCTTTGCTCCTCCTCTGGAGCTCCTCTGCTCCTCCGGGCTGGAGGAGGAGCTCGGCGGCTCCTGCTGAGCTCCGTCTCCGGCCGTCATGAAGGTCAGCGCTCCTCTCTGAGCTCCGCAACTTCTGCAAGTTCAGCCTCAGACCGGCTGTGGGGGGGTTGCTGGTACTCCTGGGGGAGGAAAAGGCTCTGAGTCGCTGGTTTGTGCTTTAATGGACTCTAGTGAAAGTGATGATTAATCAGAGGAGAGAGGAACAGGAAAAAGCAGCAGCAGGAGGAGGAGGAGAGCAGAAAGGGGCTCGGATGGAGGTGAGGTAATCTGAAGGATTAAGGAGAGGGAGGTGATGTGGAGGAGCAGCTCTGAGAAGTTGGGGTTCTCCTTGTGTCGTCTTCGCGCCTCCGGCTTGGATGATGGAATACGGAGGTTCCTCTCCAGAGCGCCTCCATCTGATCTGCTGGAAATCTGTTGTCTCGGATACGGAGCTCCGGATCCTCCTGCGGATCCTCCTCCTCCTCTGGATCCTGCACCGGGGGGGTGAGGATGCAGAAGCCGCTCTGGTCCGGAGCAGCTGAAGGAGGAGCCAGCTCCTCCACAGACGTTGTTACCCGTTACCTCCTCAGGTCAAACCAGAGCGTCTCCTCCTGGTTTATGCAGTTTCTATCAGGAGTAACGAGGAGCTTGGGCTCACTCCACGGCCTGCACCTCCAATCAGACCCCCCCCCCCCTCTCTGCATTGTCTGGTATAAATAGATCTGCAATTGGAGCCAGAGGAGTTGTGGAGAGCGCCTGAGGGCTTGTAAACAGATTGTGGGGAGGGGGCAGAGCCTGAGGAAAAGGGCCGCTGAAGGAGTGAAAGGAGGAGGAGGAGGTGATGAAGTCAGGCCACGGAGGAGCTCCCGCGTGGATCCTCTCAGAGATCAGCGTTTCATTCATGGAGGTGAGGTCCTCCTGTCTGGATGTAGGGGGAGTGGCCTCACGGCGAAATCCCCATTTTCTCTTTCTGCCACCAGCTCCCGCTAACGTCAGGTTGGGGTTGAGAGGGGCTGTAAGCTAACAGGAGGGAGAGTAAACAGACGGATGATGAGTTCTAATGAACTCCTGCCGCTCTGCAGAAACAATGTCGCCAAAAACTACAGGAATCATCGTTATGAAGAAACCACCGGGAACGTAGATCCACAGATGAGCGGAGAGCGACATGAAATGCTTGAAACAACGTGCTGCGGTTGCTTCGGGTCAGGTCGCGCAGGAGTCCATCTGCAGGAGTCCGTCTGCAAGGGCCCGTCTGCAGGAGTCCATCTGCAGGAGCCCGTCTGCAGGAGTCCGTCTGCAGAAGTCTGTCTGCAGGAGTCCATCTGCAGGAGTCTGTCTGCAGGAGTCCGTCTGCAGAAGTCTGTCTGCAAGAGTCCGTCTGCAGAAGTCTGTCTGCAAGAGTCCATCTGCAGTAGTCCGTCTGCAAGAGCCCATCTGCAGGAGTCTGTCTGCAAGGGCCCGTCTGCAGGAGTCCCAGACGTCCGTCTGCAGTAGTCCGTCTGCAGGAGTCCGTCTGCAGGAGTCCGTCTGCAGGAGCCCATCTGCAGAAGTCTGTCTGCAGAAGTCTGTCTGCAAGGGCCTGTCTGCAGGAGCCCATCTGCAGTAGTCTGTCTGCAGGAGTCCGTCTGCAGAAGTCTGTCTGCAAGAGTCCGTCTGCAGGAGTCCGTCTGCAGAAGTCTGTCTGCAAGGGCCTGTCTGCAGGAGCCCATCTGCAGTAGTCTGTCTGCAGGAGTCCGTCTGCAGAAGTCTGTCTGCAAGAGTCCGTCTGCAGAAGTCCGTCTGCAGAAGTCTGTCTGCAAGAGTCCGTCTGCAGTAGTCCGTCTGCAAGAGCCCATCTGCAGGAGTCTGTCTGCAAGGGCCCGTCTGCAGGAGTCCCAGACGTCCGTCTGCAGGAGTCCCAGACATCCGTCTGCAGGAGTCCGTCTGCAGGAGTCCGTCTGCAGAAGTCTGTCTGCAGAAGTCTGTCTGCAAGAGCCCGTCTGCAAGAGTCCCAGACGTCTGTCTGCAGGAGCCCATCTGCAAGAGCCCGTCTGCAGAAGTCCTTCTGCAGAAGTCCGTCTGCAGGAGCCCGTCTCCAGAAGTCCGTCTGCAATAGTCCGTCTCCAGAAGTCCGTCTCCAGAAGTCCGTCTGCAAGAGTCCGTCTGCAGAAGTCCGTCTCCAGAAGTCCGTCTGCAAGAGTCCGTCTGCAGAAGTTCGTCTGCAGGAGTCCGTCTGCAGAAGTCTGTCTGCAAGAGTCCGTCCACAGGGACGGAGACTCCGCTTCACCTGAAACTAGTTTGCGGCTACATTTGTTTGGGAAATGCAGGCAAATTCTGAGGGGGCAGGAATTCAAGCGTGTGGGATCAGATTGAGGCGGGAGGCAGACAGATGGTTATGAAGCAAAGGGAGGCATGCGACTAAGGGGGGAGGAGGAGGAGGCGCACATCAGGGTTTTCCTTGGCCTCGGAAGCAGGTTGGAGCGCAGAGAGGAGTGAGAGGAGTTGACGGATTCCTGGAAGAAGCTGCAGAACAAACAGACTGTGATGTCAGCGGAGGGGGGAGGAGCCAATAGGGTGACTCCCATCGGGTTAAAACGGGGAGCAGAGGGGCCGGGAGTGACAGAGACCAGGAGCGAGAGGAGATGAGGAGGAGTGTGCTGCCTGGAGCCTGACTGACAGAGGAGGGAGAAAGAGGAGGTGCATGAAGGAAGAAGGCCTGTGCCAGAGATGTGAGGTTTGTGCGCCTCCTCCGTTTGTGCAGGGGGAGGTGTGTAAGGTTTTTCTGTTTTACTGCAATTAACGTTTGCTTGAATTGATCGTCTTCTTTTTAAATGAGCTAAAGGAGGAGAGAAACTTCAACAAAATAAATCTAAATTACCTAAAAAAAAAAAGTTAAAATAAAAAAAAATAGAACAGATGAATTCAGAATAAGCTAAATCACCCAAAAGATAAACGCTAATTCAGTTCAGGAACTTATTAAATTAGCTGAAGTGGTGTAAAAATGTAAAACAACAAAAATGCTAAAATATCTACAAAGTTGCTGATAAAAGTTTAAAAAAAAGGTTAAAAAGGAAGTGAGGATTGTTAAATGAAAGTCACGTCATGAGGAGGGGGGAACCCCCCCCATGTGTTGCTGTGCTGGTCTCCCATGGCACCGACAGCCGCGCTCGGGGGGGGGGAGGCTGGCCGCTGATCCGCAGAGGAAGTTGGGTTTGTGAGTGTATAGGCGCCATACGGTCTTGACAGTAAGTGAAGCTATCTGGACGCACAATTACAGGAGCTGCAGCTGACGGCGGCGTGCGGCGAGGAGCGCCTCCCCCGTCCATTAGGACGCTCCTCTGCAGACGCTTTATGGCTCCATCGCCGTTTTCCTGCAAAGCATCTTCACGGCAAAAAAAAAAAAAAAAACACTTATGTGTGGGGGGGCTGATGCCCGCAGAGGGAGGGGCAACCAGGAGGAGGCTCCAGAGCCTCAGAGGGTTCGAGTCCCACTTCCTGTTGGTCAGAAACAGCCGTCTGTTTTATGACAATCCAGGACAGGAAGATTAAACTGCATCTCTGAGTCTGTCTTTGTTGGGAATGAAAAAATGCAGTCTGGAAAGAAGATGGCAGAAAACACGCTGGTGGGCGGGGCTACAAGCTCCATGCTCCGCCCCTTCCTGATGCAGACACACAGGTCCATGTGTAACGCTAACGGTTGTAAGCTAGCAGGACAGCATGAGTGCTGAGAGCTGGAAAACCAGACGGGGTTTGGACTCTAAACGTCATGAAGAGGCGACGGGATAGAAGGATGATGGCAGAGGCGTCTGATGGCCATGAGCTCACAGCCTCCAGACGCACACAGAGCAGTTCATGCAGTAAGAACACCAGCAGGTGAGAGACCCAGGTGTGTTCTGGAGGGACGGCAGAGACGTGATGTCACTGCTGCTGGAGGAGCAGATGACATCTCTGCTCCACTGTTCAGGTTCATGCTGACGCTCATGTTTGTGAATAATAAACAATGATTGGATTCATTGTCTGATAGAATCCTCAGGTCATGAGGAAACGTTTGAGGTTTATTCTTTTGTTGTTTACTTCTCTCTTTTAGTTGTTGAAGAACATTTTTAACATCTTTTTGTTGTAAATGTTGATGTTTTTTTTATTCTTACCATAAATCCAGGCATTTGCCGTCTCTTTATCCGTTTAACTTTACAACTTTCCACATAAACATGAATTTTTTCCATCTTTTGTGGGTTTTATTTAACATGAATGAAGCAGCAGAGCTGCAGGAACGCTGACTGCTCCTCATCCTCTGCTCTTCCTCCCTGCAGTGGACATCAGCTCGGCGCTGCCGCTGCGTCTGCCTCCGGCCGCCATCCCCATGGACCTGCGCGTGGACCACCAGGCGTCCCCCCCTGGCCAGCAGTCGCCCGGCCCGCTGGGGGGGCCGGGGGGCCAGCAGGGCGCGGTGGCGGCCTCCATGCGCGAGCAGCAGCTGCAGCAGGAGCTGCTGACGCTGAAGCAGAAGCAGCAGATCCAGCGGCAGATCCTCATCGCCGAGTTCCAGCGGCAGCACGAGCAGCTGTCCCGCCAGCACGAGGCGCAGCTCCAGGAGCACATCAAGGTGAGACCGTCCTCCCCGGGACAGAACCGGAGCTGCAGCTGGGGGCCGACTGCCATGAAGCTGGGCGGCCGAGGCCGGCGGCATCAGTGCCACTCCGAGAGCAGAAGATGCACTTTAGCTTCACTTTCTTCAAAGCAGAACATGGACCTGATTGAACTGTTTAGCCCGTCCCACGGCACAGGCATCCCATAATGTCTGGGAGGCGGGTCTTCCAAGGATGTTTTGTGCAGGAATTGGAGGTGCAAACGGGGGGACGTCAGTGTGCTGCAGCACTTCTCCTAAAACCTGGGTCGGGTCTGGCTCCTCCCATTCACGTGGCCCCGCCCACTTTCCCCTCATTTCTCAGTCTTTTTTTAAGTGGGAGTCCAGGATCTAAAAACCTGCTGAAAAAATGTTAACTTTTTACTTTAGAACAAAACTCCAGAGAAGATTTTTCTGCTGGTTGTTGGTTTTTCTGCTGGTTGTTGGTTTTTCTGCTGGTTGTTGGTTTATCTCTAGGTTGTTGGTTTTTCTGTAGGTTGTTGGTTTTTCTGTAGGTTGTTGGTTTTTCTGCTGGTTGTTGGTTTATCTCTAGGTTGTTGGTTTTTCTGCTGGTTGTTGGTTTTTCCGTAGATTGTTGGTTTTTCTGCTGGTTGTTGGTTTTTCTGTAGGTTGTTGTTTTTTCTGCTGGTTGTTGTTTTTTCTGCTGGTTGTTGTTTTTTCTGCTGGTTGTTGTTTTATCTCTAGGTTGTTGGTTTTTCCGTAGGTTGTTGGTTTTTCCGTAGGTTGTTGGTTTTTCTGTAGGTTGTTGGTTTTTCTGCTGGTTGTTGTTTTTTCTGCTGGTTGTTGTTTTTTCTGCTGGTTGTTGTTTTTTCTGCTGGTTGTTGTTTTTTCCGTAGGTTGTTGGTTTTTCTGCTGGTTGTTGTTTTTTCCATAGGTTGTTGGTTTTTCTGCTGGTTGTTGTTTTTTCCGTAGGTTGTTGGTTTTTCTGCTGGTTGTTGTTTTTTCCGTAGGTTGTTGGTTTTTCTGCTGGTTGTTGGTTTTTCTGCTGGTTGTTGGTTTTTCTGCTGGTTGTTGTTTTTTCTGCTGGTTGTTGGTTTTTCTGCTGGTTGTTGTTTTTTCCGTAGGTTGTTGGTTTTTCTGCTAGTTGTTGGTTTTTCTGCTGGTTGTTGGTTTTTCTGCTGGTTGTTGTTTTTTCTGCTGGTTGTTGTTTTTTCTGCTGGTTGTTGTTTTTTCTGCTGGTTGTTGGTTTTTCTGCTGGTTGTTGTTTTTTCCGTAGGTTGTTGGTTTTTCCGTAGGTTGTTGGTTTTTCTGCTGGTTGTTGGTTTTTCTGCTGGTTGTTGTTTTTTCTGCTGGTTGTTGTTTTTTCTGCTGGTTGTTGTTTTTTCTGCTGGTTGTTGTTTTTTCTGTAGGTTGTTGGTTTTTCTGCTGGTTGTTGTTTTTTCTGCTGGTTGTTGTTTTTTCTGCTGGTTGTTGTTTTTTCTGCTGGTTGTTGGTTTTTCTGCTGGTTGTTGGTTTTTCTGCTGGTTGTTGTTTTTTCCGTAGGTTGTTGGTTTTTCTGCTGGTTGTTGTTTTTTCCGTAGGTTGTTGGTTTTTCTGCTGGTTGTTGTTTTTTCTGCTGGTTGTTGTTTTTTCTGCTGGTTGTTGGTTTTTCTGCTGGTTGTTGTTTTTTCCGTAGGTTGTTGGTTTTTCCGTAGGTTGTTGGTTTTTCTGCTGGTTGTTGGTTTTTCTGCTGGTTGTTGTTTTTTCTGCTGGTTGTTGTTTTTTCTGCTGGTTGTTGTTTTTTCTGCTGGTTGTTGTTTTTTCTGTAGGTTGTTGGTTTTTCTGCTGGTTGTTGTTTTTTCTGCTGGTTGTTGTTTTTTCTGCTGGTTGTTGTTTTTTCTGCTGGTTGTTGTTTTTTCTGCTGGTTGTTGTTTTTTCTGCTGGTTGTTGTTTTTTCTGCTGGTTGTTGTTTTTTCCGTAGGTTCTTGGTTTTTCTGCTGGTTGTTGTTTTTTCCGTAGGTTGTTGGTTTTTCTGCTGGTTGTTGTTTTTTCTGCTGGTTGTTGTTTTTTCTGCTGGTTGTTGTTTTTTCTGCTGGTTGTTGTTTTTTCTGCTGGTTGTTGTTTTTTCTGCTGGTTGTTGTTTTTTCTGCTGGTTGTTGTTTTTTCCGTAGGTTCTTGGTTTTTCTGCTGGTTGTTGTTTTTTCCGTAGGTTGTTGGTTTTTCTGCTGGTTGTTGTTTTTTCTGTAGGTTGTTGGTTTTTCCGTAGGTTGTTGGTTTTTCTGCTGGTTGTTTTTTTTCCGCAGGTTGTTGGTTTTTTTGGAGGAACATGGAGGAGCAGGTTTGGACTTGGCGTCTTCGCATCAGAAACTAGAGGTGGCGCATTCTCCAAACTGGCGTCCGGCCTGGAGGACGCCACCCTCAGGATTCTTGTCATCGTTTAGGGCCGACTGGTTGATGATGCTGCTAAGCAGAAGGGGGGGGGTTCTGGTTTAAACTTCATAAAAATGCAGGCATGAATGAACAGATGCTGCCGCTCTTTCTACATCACCGTATCCATGGCAACGCTCGCCACAGACGTGCAGAGACGTGTAGGATAGATGTCAGGAGGTGGAGGTCACCGTGTCACTCTGGATGTTTGTGGAGTTTCTGCTCTTCGTCCATCAAGGGGGGGGGGGGGGGGGGGGGGGGCTGCAGGTGACGCATGGGGGGGGATCATAGATGAAATTCTTTGAGGATCTCAGGTCTGCACAGCCACAGTGAGGGGGGGGGGTCACCTTATGTTAAAGAAAGCACTGGCAGCCAGAAGACCCCCACAAACTGTCTCAGGTAGGGTCACATGACTGATCAGGTGTATCAGGGGGGGTTGGTTTTGTGCATCAGTGCTCTCCCTAAATCGATGAACTGATTCTGCGTCCTGCAAGCAGATTGAACTTGAAGTCACCTCCTCTGCACCTCCTCTGATCCTCCCTGGCCTCCTCTTGCAGCAGCAGCAGGAGCTCCTGGCTCTGAAGCACCAGCAGGAGCTGCTGGAGCACCAGAGGAAGATGGAGAACCACCGTCTGGAGCAGGAGCTGGAGAAGCAGCAGCGGGAGCAGAAGCTGCAGCTGCTGAAGAACAAGGAGAGGGGCCAAGAGAGTGAGTCACAGCCCGCCGCTAACCCCCCCTTCACAGTAACCCCGCCCCTCTAGTTTGGAGCCGGCGAGCGGCGGTCGGGGTTTCCTCAGCTTCCTCAGGAAGTTCAGGAAACTCCCTCACATCTGACAGAAGAAGAAGAACACGAGACGATGAAAGACATGTCAGTTTGTGTGTGTGTCTGTGTGTGTGGGTGTGTAGGTGTGTGTGTGTGTGTTTCTGTGTGTGTGTGTGTCTCTGTGTGTAGGTGTGTCTGTGTGTGTGTGTGCTTTCAGTTTGTGTGTGTTAAAGCTGTCTTAATAATTCCTATTATCTATGCATTAACTACATGTTAGTTAACATGTTCATAAAGCCTTAATAATGTCTACAGTAATCATTACTACTATGTTATTTGGAGTGAATAAGGTTTTCTTTACCTTTAATAAACGCTGAATAGATGCATTAGCATTACGTAATAATTATTTTACTGTAGTTATTGATCATTGGAACCTTATTGTTGAGTTCAAACACTGAATTCTTATGTAAGTAATGAATAAAACTATTAGTTAAATGTCACTAACAGTAACAAAGGGACCTTATTGTAAAGCCTCTCTGTGTTTTCAGAGCAGATTTCTGACGAATCTTTAATTAAAATCTGAAAAGTAGAAATTAGAAAAAAGGAAAAAAAAACATTTTCCTGTATTTTAAACCAATCTCCCGTTTTCCATCAGGCGCCGTGGCGAGCACGGAGGTAAAGATGCGTCTCCAAGAGTTTGTCCTGAACAAGAAGAAGGCCCTGGCCCAAAGGAGCCTGAACCAGGCCAGTCTCCCCAACGACGCCCCCTACTGGTACCGGTGAGGAACTGCACTTTAGAAAACCCTGAAAATATCTGAAACATTTTTAAAATGCATCAAAAAGGTTGAACTCTTTATAAAATCACTCAAAACACCTAAAGAAACGTAGTTTCAGAAGCTTTAAAAGGTATTTTAAATCACTTTAAAAAGCCAAAAAAGCTTTAAACATGTTTTAAAGAGCTGTAGTTATGAAAAAAAATAATTAAAATAAAAAAAAAAAACGTGCTAGTAAATGTACATTTTGGGGCAATCTTAAAATAATTTCTTTTGGAGGCATAAAATATATATTTTTTTAAACTTCCATTGTAAAAGTTGAAAAACTACTTTAAAAAAAAGCTTAAGTTCATTTTCAAAAGCTTTAGAAATGACTTTTTGAAAGCTTTTAGAGAAAACGGGCTAAAACCTTTTTTAAAAAGCAAAAAGGATAAATATTTATGAAAAGAAATGAAGATGAAAGAACCTTAAAAGTAAACATTGAAAATATATATTCTCTAATATATTTAAAAGCCTTAAAAGTCTTTGTTTTCAAAGGTAAACCGATGTGTTTTAAAAGCGTGTTGCTCATGGGACGAGTCTGACGGTTGAACGACAGGAAGCGGCATCATCACCTCGCTTTGTGGTGGACGCCGCCTCTGTCAGCGGGTTCAGGCGTGCACACGGACAAACAAAGATGGAGGATATTGCAGCGCGATGACAGACTCTGAGGCCTTGAGGCAGCCTCCGTCTGCAGGTGTGCACACCTCTGAGGTGATGATGACTGCGGGCAGATGCTGCAGATGAAGGCTCTGCCAGAGGAGCTTCTTCTTTGCTGATGATAATGACCGTTTTTCACCAATTTCTAGTGTTTTCCTGAAATTTCTGTCCACAGGTGACATTTTAAAACAGTAAAAGTAGCAAAAACCTCTAAAGTGTTTGACCGTTTCCTCAAATGAGCTCAGACCTCCCATAATGCTTTGCAGGATCACTTAGTTCTTTACGCTTCATCTCAGCACTCAAAGAAAATTTTCCGATCACACGATCAGAAGCCTTTTCCAGCTATCCAGGAGTCCAATAAACGCCACGAGGGGCGGGGCCTCTTATCTGCTCCATTCAGCCTCACGGTTGAGTTTCTGCGTGTCTGCGTGTCAGATAACGTTATCAGCATCTGATTGGCCTCCAGGAATTGACTAAAAGTGACCACATAGACTTAAAGGAGCGAGGGGGGGCGGCACCCTGAGCCCCGCCATCTGAAAAATCTAATTGATTTAATTAATGGAAGTTGGTTTGATTCCACAGCGATTCTGATCACTTAGAATCTCAGAAAACATGTTCCCACATAGCGTGATCTAGAACATCTACTCTGCTGCGTCTGAGTTCTTGTAAATTGCCGTTCTCTCTTGTTGATAGCAACTCCTCCTACTGGTTTCTGGAGGCAGGAGCAGCTCGGCTGGACTTGGTCCTGCATGTGGTTTCTGGTTTCTGGTTTCTGGAGATGCTGCGCCTCCTCTCACTAATGCTTCTGACCCACAGAAAAACCCAGCACAGCTCCCTGGACCAGAGCTCCCCGCCACAGACCGGTGTGTCCACCTACAACCACCCCGTGCTGGGCGTCTACAACCCCCGGGACGACTTCCCACTTCGGAAAACGGGTACCTCCCTGCGCTCTTATTTTGACGGTCTGGCTAACTTTTACTAGCAGACTGACAGTCTGAGGGAATCAAACTCTGCAGACTCCCTTCTGGTTTCATTGAGTCACATTGGGAGGGTCCTACAGCAAAGGGACATTTTGATTTTTAGACCTCTGGAGTTCCTCAGGGCTTTGTTGTCGGCCCCCTGCTTCTTTTTCTTTCCAGTTCTCTCAAACAGTGAGAAAGCAGCATTCAAAGTCGTTTGGTTAAAAAACTCGTCTTTCAGTCCGGGTGCAAATACTTTCTTCAGCAGCAGTGCCCCGCCCCCTTGTGGTTCCAGTATTGTTTTTACCCAATGATGTACGTTCTTAGAGGAGTGTGGATGGTTTATCTCCAGGTTCTTTGGCTTCTTTAGCGTTCAGAGCCTCAGCTGCAGGTTTCCTGGAGGTTTCGTCTTTCCTCTGGGTGGTTTTGTCAGCCGTGTGTGTGTGTGTGCGCCCGCTGCATGTGTGTGTGCTCCTGCCGTGTGTGTGTGTGTGTGTGTGTGTGCGCCCGCCGCGTGTGTGCGGCGGTCGTTTTACAGTGCAATTATTCACTTAGCGTGCTGGCGGCTCGGCCGACCCTGTTGACTCTGAGCCTTTGGGCTGCGGGCCACAGCGGCTGGTGCTCGGTTTAACGCCGGCCCACACAAACACACCACACCTTAGGGGCAAAAAAAAGGGAGAGGAACGTAAAAGTGAGGATAAAACTTCTCCTTTTTTCCAAATGTTGTTGAGATTGAGGATTAGAGTTCAGGAAATCAGAGCTGGTAAGAGGGATTAAACCTAATCCAGCAATGCCCCCCCCCCCAAGAAAACCAGTGGAGATGCTGTCCGCTGGGCTTCTGTGGGGCTGTTGTGCCACCCGGGTGTTTGCCCCCGGCGCTGACGTGCTTTGTGGGTTTACTTATGGTAATGGCAGCTCCACAGAGTGTAGAGCCTCCTTTATGCAGCGCTCCTGCATCTCCCCCCCCCCCCCCAGAAACCTCCTGCAGTTCCTGCGGCGCCGCATTCAACCAAGCCCCGCCTCTCTTTCCTAAGAACCACAAAAACACAAAGAAAAACCTGCTTTTATTTTGTTTTATTTCTCAGAGCAGCTCCTGCTTTTCAAAATAAAGTTCCCTAAGGGACAGGAAGGTTTCCAGATTCCCATCCATACATTGACTGACGGGTGCATCTATGATGTGGTTACCACGGCGACCTGGATAGGAAGTACACCACGACAGGTGTTTGTTTCTGCAGGAATGAAGAGGGGGGTTGAGGGGGGGGGGTAGTTGCGTGACACAGGAGGAGGATAGAAAGCAGCGCCTCCGTCAGCTGGAGGTCATTAACCTTCGTCACGCAGGTCAGTCTCGCCTGGAAACGGTGGGAGAGCGTGAGGCCCGCCAACTCGCCGCGGCGTTTGATTGAAGGACGAGTCAAAGCTGGGGTGCTTGGCGTGGATGCAACAGGCGGATGGGCACGGGGGCGGCGCCTCAGACCCGCAGCCGACTGCAGAGCAGCAGCCGACTGCAGGTCAGCAGCCGACTGCAGAGCAGCAGCCGACTGCAGAGCAGCAGCCGACTGCAGAGCAGCAGCCGACTGCAGAGCAGCAGGGATACAGCGCGCTCTGTGGTTCCCACAATGCAGCGTTTGTGGTTTCCAGCTTCCTCATAGCCTCCATTAGTGGAACCACTGGTGTCTAGTGACGAGCAGCAGCAGCAGCAGCAGCAGCAGCAGCAGCAGCAGCAGCAGTGGAAGATCCTCAGTTCTGTTTCACAGAAACACGTTTGACCAGTTTCTCACTCACCCCTCATGGCAGGGAGGCCACGTTCCTGCGTCTCCCAACCAGGAACCCAAGTTTATGACCTCAGGCCTCCAGAAGAACAGAGCATTTTAGTCTCAGCGTTGGATTCTGAGAAGGTTATCTCTCTTGGACGCCGGTCGATCTGGTTCTGGCGGCTGTAAACTCTATCAGGTGCTTTTTTTAGGTGAGTTTTTTTTTCTCTGAAAGATCCTAATAGCTCTTACCTGGAACCATAAACGCAGCACAGATACAGGTTTTTCCAAACAGGAGCCGCATATGCAGGCTGAGCCTGTAGGAAACGCTGTGACTTCCAGATTGAAGTGCAACCAGAAAGCAAAGCAGCTGGAGCCATGTGCCAAATCCCACAGACGTCTGTAGAAATAAACAGCTGTCCTCCTATTGGTCTAAGCTTTATCTTCTGGATTATCCTCTTTTTCTTCTAGTTATAAACTGACCAATCAGATGCCTCAGTAAAAGGAGCCCGCCGGCCCCCACCCCGACTGTTTGAAATGTTTGATTGACAGATTCCACGAGCCCGCTTTCTAAGAAAGGGGGTGTGGACTTCCAACAAGCTCACCCCTGGTGGGAGTGGTTGCCATGGAAACGATGACTCACTCCGACAGCGCTGGGCGACGTCTGGTTCCAACATGGCGCTCGTCCCGCCGCAGCACCGAACGTCCGTATTGGCCTTCGTTGAGCGTTTTACCGCCTAACGGACGCCAATGTGGGCGTGGTCCTTGATTGACAGCTGGTCATCAAACCCCCAGCTTCAGAGAAGTGGGCGTGTCCCTACAAAAGGGGGGTTTGACTGTGAATTGTGGGGTAGAAGGACCACAGATGAATCAGAAACTCTGATCACATTCAGGTGTTTACTGCTGAATAAGAAGGAAAACAGAATCTGCTGCTCATTTCAGCAGTAAAACGTGTTTCTTGATGATTATTCCTGCTGTCACACACACATCTTCTATTTACACAACTGATCTTTACTTTCCTAAAACATCCACCTGAACTGAACGTCCTGTTTTTCTGGTCGAACCACATTTTTCTGTTAGTTTTTGAGTCTAAAATGAATCTTTTTTTGACAAAAGTCCCACTTTATCCTCATGAAAACGGCGTAGATGCAGCTAATGAAAGGAGGAACCTGTGGAACCAGACAGAGTTTTTCCTGCTGGGGGGGTTTGGACTCGCGGACGTCCATCCGTGTTGACGGGCGTGAATCCGTCTGGACGGCGGCGCCCGGCGCTCCACGTTGTGTTGGCGTGACTTCACACTTCTTGTTTCACACTTTTTACCTGACACGGGCGGGAGCGGGCGCCGTGGCGTCCCCAGAGAGTCATAGAGGCGTAGGGGCAGGAGGACGGCGGTACGGCATGAAAGGGGCAGAGAGGCGGCTGCTGATTGGCTGTCCAGCCTGAACAGATCATTAGTGTCCGTGTCACATGCCGTTCCCATCCGCGCGGCCCGCCGCACAAAGGGCCAGAACCGCCTCAGCGGGCCCCCCCACATTAGAGCCGGAGGCATCTGAGCGTGGGAGGGGGGGCACGCTGATGCAGTCGCAGCGTGTGACCGTTTGTGTCCAAAGGGGGGGGGGGGGTACATTTCCAGGTTTGGAGCTGAGAGGCCTGCTGGAGGGAGCTGCCCCCCCTCACTGCTGCATCCTGGGGGGGCTCCCGCCCTGTGGGTCTCAGGTTAGACGCGGCGTTCTGACTCGTTCTCCCCCCCCCTCAGCCTCCGAGCCCAACCTGAAGCTGCGCTCCCGCCTGAAGCAGAAGGTCAGCGAGCGCCGCAGCAGCCCCCTGCTCCGCCGCCGCGACAGCCCCATCGCCACCGCCAAGAAGCGCTCACTGGACATGGCAGGTGGGGGCCGCTGCCCGGCTGCCGTCTCCCCCGGCCGGCGGCGGCGTGACCATGCTCCTGTGTGTGCAGATTCGGCGTGCAGCAGCGCTCCGGGCTCGGGCCCCAGCTCCCCCAACAACAGCTCCACCAGCACCCCCAGCGAGAACGGCGTCGCCGTGGCGGTTTCCAACAGCATGGAGGTAATCGGCGCCGCCTTTTCAGGGTTTCACCGCTCTGCGGCGCGTAGCCCGTGACTCTGTGGTGGGTTTCAGGTGTCTCTAGCCCAGCGGCTGTGCGGCGGCGCCGAGGCGGGCTCCGTGAACCCGCTCTCCCTCTACACCTCGCCGTCCCTGCCCAACATCACCCTGGGGCTGCCCGCCACCGGCCACGGCCACCGCCGCCTCCAACGTATGCCAGCAGACAACTTCCTGTATGACTCATCCGTGGCTCCGCCTCACGCCAACCCCTCCCCTCTCCTGCAGGTCACCTCCGCCCAGCAGGAGGGAGGTCTGCAGCCCGCGCTCTCCCTCAGCCCGCCGTTCCACCTGACCCCCTACCTGGCAGAACCGGCCGGCGGGCACGGCGCCCACAGCCCGCTGCTCCAGCACATGGTTCTGATGGAGCAGAGTCCGGCTCAGAGCCCCCTGGTGACGGGTAAGAGGGTCCGGCCGGGGCGGGTCAGAGCTTCCAGACGCTCAGCGCCTCCTTCTGTTCTGACCCTCCACACCCCCAAGGGTCTTGACGGACTCCTCTGGCGTTTCAGGCGTGGGCGGTCTGTCCATGTCGTCGGCGTCCATGGCCAAGCTGCAGCGGCCGCACCGGCCCCTGGGGAGGACCCAGTCGGCCCCGCTGCCCCAGGGGAGCGCCGCCCAGGCCCACGCCCAGGCGCTGGCGCTGCAGCAGCTGGTGGTCCAGCAGCAGCACCAGCAGTTCCTGGAGAAGCACAAGCAGCAGTTCCAGCAGCAGCTGCACCTCAATAAGGTGAGGGCGGAGTCTGGGGGAGGGGAGGGGCTTTGGGGCTGGGCGGAGCTTAGGGAACCCCAGCAAAAACGAGAAAAAAAAAGATCTCTGGAGATGTTTGATGGTGAAAAAAAGACGACAGGAGAAATTTAGATTAAAATGATGGGATTGAATCCAGATTGAATCCAGATTGAATCCAGAATACATTCAGATTCATCTGTTATTCTTTCTTCTAAATGAAATAATTCAAATTGGTTCAAATGTGTCAAACAAAACAAACCTCTCAAACTTCCTGGTTCAGATCTGAGACCTGATTGGTCAGAGAAGAGGTGGGGGGGGGCAGCTTTGGATCGATGGCGAGCAAGAGGTGACGGTGCGTGTAAATGCTCGTCTCTGCTGCTGAGGCCGTTGCTGCGCGGCAGTAACTCTGCGCTGCCATGGCAACGGAGCAGAAGCCCCTTCCTTATATGGGCATGGAGGAAGCAGTCCGCCCGTCACTGTCTGATGACTCTTACCTATGCACGCCGCAGGAGGAGGAGGAGGAGGCGGATGAGCGAGGGGTTTCCTCTGCTGCCTCCGTGTGTGGCGCCGCTGCAGCACGGCGAGGACGGCTCAGCTGTTCTACCAGGGGAGTTTGTCTCCCTCCTTCAGGCGGGGGGCAGGATCTGCTGCAGCTTTAATTTATTAGCATCGTTTCACGTAAAACATTCAGTGTTTTCTGAATAACTTCATGTTTTGGTCTGAAATGAGGAGAAATCAGGAGTCTGCTAATGAGGAGTTTCCTGGGAAAGTGGAGCGGGGGGGGGGCTGACTATGGTGAGAATCTGTGTGAGGGCGGGGGGGGGGGGTGAGTTATGAATGCATAGAAGATGAACATTGGCCCAGAGGGAGGGGGGGGAGTGAGGTCTCTGACGTCAATGGCGTCCTCTGGGCCTGAGCCGAGGGACGCCAGGAACACACCTGTACATCTGCCCCCCCCACGCTAATTTACACCATTAACACCCCCCCACACACACACAAAGGCGACTCTTCAGGCATTATTGTGATTCAGACCCAAATGGGTCAATGAAGACTGCAGAAGGGGGGGGGGGGGCTGGAGCAGCCTCCCCCCCCCCCACCGTCACTGTTCTCCATCTTTTCCTCCTTTGGCCCCCCTTCTAAATGTTCTCCTCTGCACCCCCCCTGCAGATCATGGCCAAGCCTGGTGAGTCCCCCGTGGGACGGCAGCATCAGAGCCACCCAGAGGAGACGGAGGAGGAGCTGAGGGAGCACCAAGAGGGAGGAGCCTCACCAGGGGTCATCATCAAGCAGGAGCCCCCCGACCCCCAGGAGGTGCAGGAGGAGGCGCTGCAGCAGCAAAGGGAGCGGGACAGCCAGACGGAGCAGGAGCTGCTCTTCCGACAGGTAGAAGATCCGATGGGCTGGTTCTGAGTTGGTTCTGTGGTGTCTGCTGCCACCTGCTGGCTGCAGGCGGCGCCTCCTCTGAGCCTCCTGCTGACGGAGGCTCCCGTGTCCCCTGAGCAGCAGGCTCTCCTGCTGGAGCAGCAGAGGATCCACCAGCTGAGGAACTATCAGGCCTCCCTGGAGGCGGCCGGCGTGTCCGTCTCCTTCCCGGGGCACCGCCCCCTGTCCAGGGCGCAGTCCTCGCCAGCGTCCGCCTCCTCCTTCACCATTAGCGTCCCTTTGCCGGATCCTCCCATCAAGACGCGTTTCACCACAGGTGGGGGCTCTTCCTTGCATGTGTGAGTGAGGCAGGGGCGCCTCCTCTGAGCGTGTGAGTGAGGTGGGGGCGGGTCCAGTGAGTTGGGGCACGTCCGCTGAGCGTGTGAGTGAGGTGGGGGCGGGTCCAGTGAGTTGGGGCACGTCCGCTGAGCGTGTGAGTGAGGTGGGGGCGGGTCCAGTGAGTTGGGGCACGTCCGCTGAGCGTGTGAGTGAGGTGGGGGCGGGTCTAGTGAGTTGGGGCGCCTCTTCTTAGCGTGTGAGTGAGGTGGGGGCGGGTCCAGTGAGTTGGGGCACGTCCGCTGAGCGTGTGAGTGAGGTGGGGGCGGGTCTAGTGAGTTGGGGGCGCCTCTTCTTAGCGTGTGAGTGAGGTGGGGGCAGGTCTAGTGAGTTGGGGCGCCTCTTCTGAGCGTGTGAGTGAGGTGGGGGCGGGTCCAGTGAGTTGGGGCGCGTCCGCTAAGCGTGTAAGTGAGGCGGGGGCGGGTCCAGTGAGTGGGGGCGTGTCCGCTGAGCATGTAAGTGAGGCGGGTCCAGTGAGTGGGGGCACGTCCGCTGAGCGTGTGAGTGAGGCGGGTCCAGTGAGTGGGGGCGCCTCCTCTGAGCGTGTGAGTGAGGTGGGGGCGGGTCCAGTGAGTAGGGGCACGTCCGCTGAGCGTGTGAGTGAGGTGGGGGCGGGTCTAGTGAGTTGGGGCACGTCCGCTGAGCGTGTGAGTGAGGTGGGGGCGGGTCTAGTGAGTTGGGGCGCCTCTTCTTAGCGTGTGAGTGAGGTGGGGGCGGGTCCAGTGAGTTGGGGCACGTCCGCTGAGCGTGTGAGTGAGGTGGGGGCGGGTCTAGTGAGTTGGGGCGCCTCTTCTTAGCGTGTGAGTGAGGTGGGGGCAGGTCTAGTGAGTTGGGGCGCCTCTTCTGAGCGTGTGAGTGAGGTGGGGGCGGGTCCAGTGAGTTGGGGCGCGTCCGCTAAGCGTGTAAGTGAGGCGGGGGCGGGTCCAGTGAGTGGGGGCGTGTCCGCTGAGCATGTAAGTGAGGCGGGTCCAGTGAGTGGGGGCACGTCCGCTGAGCGTGTGAGTGAGGCGGGTCCAGTGAGTGGGGGCGCCTCCTCTGAGCGTGTGAGTGAGGTGGGGGCGGGTCCAGTGAGTAGGGGCACGTCCGCTGAGCGTGTGAGTGAGGCGGGTCCAGTGAGTGGGGGCGCCTCCTCTGAGCGTGTGAGTGAGGTGGGGGCGGGTCCAGTGAGTAGGGGCACGTCCGCTGAGCGTGTGAGTGAGGTGGGGGCGGGTCTAGTGAGTTGGGGCACGTCCGCTGAGCGTGTGAGTGAGGTGGGGGCGGGTCTAGTGAGTTGGGGCGCCTCTTCTTAGCGTGTGAGTGAGGTGGGGGCGGGTCTAGTAAGTTGGGGCGCCTCTTCTTAGCGTGTGAGTGAGGTGGGGGCAGGTCTAGTGAGTTGGGGCGCCTCTTCTGAGCGTGTGAGTGAGGTGGGGGCGGGTCCAGTGAGTTGGGGCGCGTCCGCTAAGCGTGTAAGTGAGGCGGGGGCGGGTCCAGTGAGTGGGGGCGTGTCCGCTGAGCATGTAAGTGAGGCGGGTCCAGTGAGTGGGGGCACGTCCGCTGAGCGTGTGAGTGGGGTTGGGGGGGCCTAGTGAGTTGGGGGGCCGTGAGAGCTGTTGTGGTGGGGGGGGGGGGTGAGTTGGGGCCCTCTGAGTGTGTGTGAGGTGGGGGTGGTCCTTTGGGGCGCGTCCGCAAGCGTGTAGTGAGGCGGGGGGGTCAGTTGGGGGGTTGAGCATAAGTGAGGCGGGTCCAGTGAGTGGGGGCACGTCCGCGAGGTGTGAGTGGGGTCCAGTGAGTGGGGGCGCCTCCTCTGAGCGTGTGAGTGAGGCGGGGGCGGGTCCAGTGAGTGGGGGCGTGTCCTCTGAGCGTGTGCGTCTTTCAGGTCTGGTGTACGACTCCCTGATGCAGAAGCACCAGTGCATGTGCGGGAACACCAACAGCCACCCGGAGCACGCCGGACGCATCCAGAGCATCTGGTCGCGGCTGCAGGAGACGGGGCTTCGGGCGCAGTGCGAGGTGAGTGGGGGGGCCGGACCGGGTCAGACTGGGCCGGGTCACAGCCCTGACCCATCCTGTGTGTGCCTGCAGTGTATCCGGGGGAGGAAGGCCACGCTGGAGGAGCTGCAGACGGTCCACTCCGAGGCCCACGTTCTGCTGTACGGAACCAACCCGCTGCGGCAGAAACTAGACTGTAAGCGCTGACTCGGTGGGGGGGGACGCCGTGTGCTGCGGGATCTCTGAACTGTCCTTCTGCCCCCCCCTCTCCAGGTTCCATCACCCCCATGTTTGTGCGGCTGCCAGTGTGGAGGGGTGGGGGTGAGTCCCTCTCTCCGCTTTCAGTCCTGATTCTGAAGGAGTCATTGTTTCCATGGCAACCACTCTCACCGGTCAGGATTCAGCTTGTTGCAAGGCCACGCCCCTACCACTTGAAATCTGTCAAATTTCAAGGGGAGGGGAGGGGAGGGGCCCCTCAGTCCAGTTCTGTTGTACAGTCGACTAAATGGCGTGTTGACGTTCTCACGACTGGATTATGAGGTCAAATCATCTTAAGTCAATGAAAAACAGAAACAAAAGACTGAAATGTAGAAACTGGATTTAAAGTAACGTTTAGATTAAACTGTGACTAAATGAAAACATTAGTTGGAACATCTCCTGTTTGTTTTTTTTATCTTTTTGGTTCACATATGTGACGCCAACAGCAGACTGCTGTTTTGGTTTGGAAATCGTACCAGGATAACTCATCACTTGATGTCAGTCGTGTCCCGATAGCCAATGGGCTCAAAGCTCCGCCCCCACATGAAATTAGCATCAACTTGAAACTGTTAGTTAAGGTTTAGAAAGTGAAAAGGGAAAGAAACTGAAAACAACAACAGCAGCTGTTACTAATAAACAGTATTCAAGTTTCTTTTAAGGGGGCGGGGTCAATAAAAGTCTTTTTCTGCCGCAGGTGGACAGCGACACCATCTGGAACGAGGTCCACTCCTCCAGCGCCGCTCGCCTGGCCGTGGGTTCCGTGGTGGAGCTGGTTTTTAAAGTGGCGACAGGAGAGCTGAAGGTAGTCCTCAGGGCGCCGCGCCGGAGCCCCGTCAGTTTCCTGCAGTCCTTTCAGGCGTTTAGTGCTGCAGTGATCACCGACATGTTCTTGTTGTCTTTGGTTACTTTACTGACACCAACTTTACATTTATGGAATATTTTGTTAGCTGCATAGCTGTTTCAGGAAGTTAAGCCGATAAAGTTTTAGTATTTTAGATACAGATGAACTCGGATAACCCTTCAACGCCAGAGCTGTCGGCGGTGGCGCCAAAACAACCGTCACTCTTTGAACTACTGTCAGCGGTGACGGTTCCCACAAACTCTGACGTGAAACCTAACGGGTCTGTTTGTGGCGTCAACGGGAAATGTTCTGGTGTAAAGTGCAGCATGATGTACGTTGATGGTGTGAAAACGGCACACCAGCACCAAGCGGCCTTCCTCTGGGTTGAGACCCAACCGACTTTGGTGATTCCATAAACGGAGGAAGAGCTGCTGTCATTTTTTGAGCGGGTTCAATGAAGCAGAGAAGGACTCAGAAACTACAGGGACATCTAGTGGCCAAATGACGGCGCTGCAGCCGCAGAGACGTTAGAAGGGTAGGTGATGGTTCATGTGGGAGCTGAAGTAACAGACCCGGTGATCAGGAGAACCCTGAGATCTCCAGACTGTCATTCAGCTGTTGGTTCAACACCTTTCTAAACCTGTTTGCTGCAAAGCTCTCTGTGTTTGAAACCTGCCCGTCTTTCCAGAACGGTTTCGCCGTGGTGAGGCCTCCTGGACACCACGCGGAGGAGAGCACGCCCATGTAAGGCAGCAGGCTGAGTGTGTGTGAGTGTGAGTGTGTGTGTGTGTGTGAGTCTGTGTGTGTGTGTGTGTGTGTGTGAGTGTGTGTGTGTGTGTGTGTTCCTGACGAGGACCTCTGCTGCGGTTTCAGGGGTTTCTGCTACTTCAACTCGGTGGCCATTGCAGCCAAGCTGCTGCAGCAGAGGCTGAGCGTCAGCAAGGTCCTCATCGTGGACTGGGTCAGTGTCCCCACCCGCCGTCTCCCGCTTTTGCCCCGCCCCGTCCGCTCACGTTTGTGTTTGCCCCTCAGGACGTGCACCACGGCAACGGCACCCAGCAGGCCTTCTACGACGACCCCAACGTCCTCTACGTCTCAGTGCATCGCTACGACGACGGCAACTTCTTCCCCGGCAGCGGCGCTCCTGACGAGGTGACGGTGGTGAGGCAGAGCGTGTTCCCGCCTGTTCTGGGTGGAAGGTGACGTGGCGTTCTGTCGCTCAGGTGGGCAGCGGTCCTGGAGTCGGGTTCAACGTCAACGTGGCCTTCACCGGCGGCCTGGACCCCCCCATGGGAGACGCGGAGTACCTGGCTGCCTTCAGGTAGAGGAAACCCCGCCCCCCTGATGAATGCGTGTGGTTGCTGCGGTCACTGCCACTTTGTGCCCCGCCCCCTTTCAGGTCGGTGGTGATGCCCATAGCCAACGAGTTCGCCCCCGACATCGTGCTGGTTTCTTCCGGCTTCGACGCCGTTGAGGGACACCCCCCACCGCTGGGCGGATACACCCTGACCTCCAAATGTGAGCTGCAGCCCGGCGCCTCCTTCTCTGGCCTCCTCCCCCTCTGAGCCTCCCTCTGGTTCTCCCCAGGCTTCGGGTATCTGACCAAGCAGCTGATGACGCTGGCCGGGGGCCGGCTGGTGCTGGCGCTGGAGGGGGGTCACGACCTCACGGCCATCTGCGACGCCTCTGAGGCCTGCGTGGCCGCCCTGCTAGGCCAGGAGGTGAGGGCTGCTCCTGCATAGAAGGAGCTGTGTTTAGTCAACTGGCTTCATTCCGGAAGTCAGCCTGCTTAAGGAGAACCGACTTGTGAACTCGTGTGTTTGCTCCGCCCAGCTGGACCCGCTGCCCAAGTCCGTCCTGGAGCAGAGGCCCAACGCCAACGCCGTCCGCTCTCTGGAGAAGGTCATAGAGACCCACTGTGAGTTCTGCACGCCTGGAGGGTCCGCGGCGGCTGCAGCAGGTGTGCGTCTAAAGCTCTGCTCCCCCCCTCCCCGCAGGTAAATACTGGCGCTCCGTGCATCGCTACTCGCCACGGCTGGGACTGTCGCTGCTGGAGGCCAAGCGAGCGGATTCAGAGGAGGCCGAGGCGGTCAGCGCCATGGCGTCCCTGTCTGTGGCCAACACCGGCACCATGGAGCAGAGGTGAGGGGGCGGGGCTTCACCTTTCTATAGGTTTCTCCAAACACCTGACCTGTTTTACTGAGACTCTCCATGCATTTTAATGAGATCATTAGACTGTAAAGAACTAGAATGAGCTGCAGGGAACAGTGGTTGAATACTTTAGCTTTCAACCAATAGAGAAAAGATGTGGTTAGTTTTACTAAAGGGGGCGGGGCCAAAGACATTTTGCCTGCAGTAAATAATCAGTTTGATCTGCTTTTATTGTGTTAACCTGACGTCATCTTGCAGGGATGCAGCTCCAGACTTCCTGTTCAGCAACCCTTTCACAATAAAAGCCTGCTACAGTTCTAAAAGGCTTTTCTTTTGGAATCATATTTATGTAACTTCTGCCCTCTAGTGGGCCGTTTAGGTTCTTGCTTTTGTTGGAAAGAAGCCCAAATGGCACCAATGAAGCCCGGAACGTGACCCGTTTCCTGGGATTTCATGCCGTTTGGTCCGACTTTCCTTCAGTGTTCCTCTTCAGGAAGTTTTCTGTTTTTCCTGGAACAAACGGTGAGGAAGAGCGGCCGTTGGAAACCATCAGTACTCTCACTGATCGCTGATGACAGGCATCAGAACCAGAACCAGAACCCCAGCAGAGGGGGGCCGCTCGGTTCTGCTGCCGTTCTTTTGCCTACTTTGATGTTTCTCCTCTGAAGGATCAGAAATACTGAAGGGAGGGGGGCGTTTCCCGCTTTAAACCGTCCCGCTCTGCTCTCCCCCCTGCAGGCCGGAGGAGGAGGAGCCCATGGAGGAGGAGGCGCCGCTGTAACGGCGGCGGAGGTGTCGCAGCGTGACCTTCGACCTCTCCAGAGAAGAGTGGCGACCGATCCTTTCATTTACTCCCCCCTTAAACCCCCACTCACCCCGTCAGTCACCTTGATTGGCGGCCCCTCGGCCAAAAACCGGGGAGAGGGGGTGGGCTCGGCCTCAGCGTAGGGAGCCAATCAGAAGCCAGAAGACTGAAACACGACGGCGTTGCTTGGCGGCACTCGCTCACAGACTTCCGTTTTTTTGCTCCCAGGCTCCGCGCGCCCCCCCACGTGAGCCCGCGGCGGCGGCGTGGAGCGCGTCTGGAGCGGGAGCGGCGTGGAAAGGCGTGGCAACACTGCGGTGCTTCACGCCGTCTGACATTCAGAGACGGCCGCCCCCCCGCAGTCAGGGGGGCGGGGTCCTCTTTTCTTAACTTCTTTCCCTGCAGAACAGAGGGGGGGGCGGGCGCCATGGCGACTAGAGCCGCGCTCACTGTGGATTCTTGGCTTAGAAGGCTTTGGCGAAGCGCCGCCACCGTCTGCGGGCGGCCCGGCGGGCGGGAGGAGTGCCTTGGTGGGGGTCCGCTCTGTGTCTGGATCGTTCAGGATGAGATTGCCTTAAAGATTTTAGTCGCCGTGGAAACCGGCGGCGGGGCGGGAAGCCAACAGTCCTTCAGCATGTTTACTGGTGAGGAAGACGAAGAGTTCCTTTACTTTTGGATGGATCTATTTTTCTGTACAAAACTATAACGGAGACGGAAAACGGCGTGAAGACAAGACGACGCCCAGCTGTGGCTGAAGGTCCAGCCTCTCATGTAGCTTCCCTTTAAGGCGTGGCCTCCTTCTCCAGGAAGAGCATGCGTCCAGCACGCCACGCTCCTGAATGTTCAAGGCCAAAGCATGCGTCTGCATCCTGGCGCCGCCCGCCGGACCAGGACTCTGCTTCTGGATGTTTACGACCCGTTTCCAGGCGGATCTGGCCGCCGTGAGCTGACGGAGTATGACGGCAGCATCCGTCGCACGTTCGATTCCCGCGCGTTTGTCCGCTCTTTGTTTTTTACTGCGTGAGATTATTTTTCTAACTTCTGTCATGCGTCTGTCGTGTTTTTCTCCGTTTTCTGGGGCGCTGCAGGGCCGCCGTCCACAGGCGGACGCGTCCCTCACTGCATTTATCCAGAACCAGGAGCCACGCCCCCTTTCCTTCTTTCCTTCCTTCTTTCTTTCTTTCTTTCTTTCTGCGGCTGCGTCAGCCGTGTTCATCAGTGTCGTATTTATAACGGCTTGGACATTTCCTGACTGGTGACAGCTGTGATCTTGTGGGAGGCGGCTTGCTGGAGGCTCCTCCTCCTCAGACTCCAGCTGACTGCACGTTGGTTTTCAAGTCGCCCTGCGAGGGCAGACCGTCGCCGCCATCGCTTAGGGGGCGCGCTCACTTTTTGAAGACCGGAGAGGAGGCGGTCCAATGCGGCCGGCTGGCTTCACTTTGGCGTGAGGAAGAGGAGGAGCCGTCTGCTTCGTCCGCCCACAAGTCCAGTAACGTCACTCTGCAGACAGCAAGTACGGAAGGCAAAAAGGGACATTTTAAAAAGTGTCTTTGAAATTGACCAAAACATGTCAAAATACAACATTCATACTTGAAATAGTTTAGTTTTTACTGAAAGTACATGAAATATTTCAGCAGATGAGCATAAATCAGATCAATAAGAACTGAACACATTAAAGCATAAATGTGTTCAGCTTACATCAAAGTAATGGAATGAATAGGATTTAGTTGATGCTTCACTGTTTCTGATTGGTAGATAAAGTGTTTTTGTCCCTCTTGGCCTCCCGTAGACGGGAGCTCCTGCCTGCAGGTCAGTTTGTAACTAAAGGTGAGGTGAGGGTTCAGACCAGCGTCTCCTCATCCATCACTAACATTCCACTCCTTCCCTTCCTTCGTTTGTGTTTCCATATTTTTCCGGTGGAGCCCGGCTTGCTTTGTGGACGTTCTCTCCTGTGTTCGCCGTCTGCCGGCGCCGACTTTTACTCTGCATGGTTCGTGAGTCCGCATGCCTGCTCGTCTATGTAACTGAAATGTATTTGCACATCAGAAGAAGAACACTGGAGGACTCTGAAGCCCAGCCAGCAGGTTTCCATCCTCTGAGAGACGCTCCGGTCCAGACCACTGGGAAGCATTTCTGGGTTTCCCTGCACTCGGGACGCGCCGTGGACGGTTCCAGAGAGACGAGCCGCTGCCCTGAAGACGGAGACTCCCACAGAGTGTTCCGGTCTGCGTCCACAGGCGTTTGGGGGAAAGGCCATCGATCGCCCCGCTCAGCTCTCTCTCTCTCTAGATATAACCACTGTGGCTCCAGAGCAAACCTGGTTTACATGTAAATGACTCAAACTATTTTGTTTGTCGTTTGTCCGTATTGATGGAAGCTGTTCTCTTTCTTTGGGACCTACGCTTTGAGCATTTCATCATCTATAGAATATATTTCTCAAACAGACAGAGGCCTCCTGTCGTCTTTTCTTTTCATCTGGCTGCACGTTTCAGGAATGTTGAAACCATCAATTCTCTGATGCTGTGGAGGTTTGGGCTCCGGTTGCCGAGCAACGACCCAAAGTCCAGCGGAGAAACCGTCCCAGCCGTCAATAAACCAGGAAGAGGCTCTGGGTTCAGCGCTGCACCGTCCGGTTATCACTCTTTCTGGCCGTTTGATTGTGGAAAAATCACGACTCAAAGTGAAAAAGTCAGGAAAAGGTTTCAAATGTCGGAAAAGAAGTGTTTCCTTGACCTTTATGGGATGTAAAGAGCAGTGCAGGACTTTTATTTTGTAACTAGCTTATTGCACAAAGTTGAAGTAATGCAGAACAAAGGACAGTTTAGGAGGAGACAGCCTGCATTTCACAGCAGAACATTCACGGCTCCACAGCTTCAGGCTTTTAGACACGACTGAGATGCTTTTCAATTTGCTTGATTCATATGAGGAAAAATGACGAGAATTTATGAATAAAGAATGTGTCCAATATAGGAATGAGATGAGTTATGGGTTTGATTTATTGATCCACATTTTTACCAGAAAGCCAACAGTGTAAAGTTCACATTTCAGAGAAAATGTTGTTTGATGAACACTTATCCCAAAAATTCTACTTTCAGTCCAGTTCCTACTAAGATGATTGGTTGTTTCTGGATGTTCTTTGTTGGGTTCAATAGTTTTAATGCATGAACTGATTAGTGGGGTAAATTATTCTAAAAGAAACGTCTTTGGTTTTCTTATTTATCATAGATTTTCAGGTCTCACTTCATCCTTTTCTCCAGTAGGTTTTGGTGCAGAAATGACCTCTTTTTGAAACTAGACTTGGATTTTTGTTGTTCTAGTGGCTGAAACAGATTATGTTTAAAACAGCATCAAACCTGACGACAAACTCTTTAGGAGTCTAAGAGCGGCGCGTGACGCTGCTGCTGCTGCTGCTGCTGCTGCTGCTGCTGCTGCTGCTGCTGCTGCTGCTGTAGCTGCTGCTGCTGCTGCTGTAGCTGCTGCTGCTGCTGCTGCTGCTGCTGCTGCTGCTGCTGCTGCTGTAGCTGCTGCTGCTGCTGCTGCTGCTGCTGCAGAGGATGTGACCCATGAGGACTCAGGTGACTCCTAAGTGGAAAACTGGATTACACAAGCGGGGGTCACGCGTGTGCACGGAGCTGCTGCAGATAAAAACCTGCGTCTTCTGCACTAAAGTGATGCAGCAACGTGACACGCATCAACATCCACACGCTCAGCTGATCCACGGCGTCGGTGTTCCTGAAGGGAAAGAAACACGTCTGGCCTTCAGTCTGCAGGTCTTTAAACACTTTATGTGTGGTCGTTTGGAGGCGGAGTCTATGCTACACGTCACACGGTTTTATACGTTTCTATTAATTTGACGGGATTTTTATCAAAGGTTTTTTCAGAAAAACTATGGGAGGGGTCTAGTGTGCAGAAGTTTCCTGAATCTCATCTTTTCTCTGAAATGTTTTTTTTGGGGGGGGGTGTTGAGTTCTAATGTTTGGGAGCAGAGCACCCATAGCCCTCGGGTGGTTCTGTGTGGGACAATTGATGATACACGGATCTAAATGCACACATGTCAGTACTGAATGATCATATAATGTCATATTTTACATGGGGGGGGGGGGGGGGGGGCAATAGAGTCATTAATAAAATAGAGAAAAGTAGTTCCCTTTGCAGATGATGGACTCGGTACCAACATGGAGAAGTTCTGTTTGATGAAGTTATCTGGATCTAACTTCTGAGAGACGACTGGTTGGGTTGGCTGATAGAGTTGGGTGTCATCAGCCTAGAAGTGGATGGTGTATCCAAATAGATACCTAAGAAAAAAGGAAGGGCCCCAAGACAGTGCCCTGGAGGACCCCTGAGGTAATTGGACAAGAGTAGGACTGAAAGCTGAGTCACCTGTGTTGGTAACCAGACTTAAATGGTGAGTAGAGCTCTGGGTCAGGTGGGCGTGAAATTGGGCGGAGAGTAATGTTTTGAGGATCTTTGACATGGATGGAAAAAGCTGTTTGGATCAGAACCAACTATGACAGGTGATGGAACATATGGGGGGGGGAGTTAACAAAAGCTGGGGGGGTTGAGGGAAGAGTTTTTAACTCCCAACAGAAGGTTTCTGACGTCTTTTATGGCATTTACAGATGTCTGTAAATGACTCATACACGTTTCTCTGACCAATATTTGATCATTAAATCATTTTAAATAAACTGTAATCATTTATAAAACTTTTTTGTAAACTATATTATGCAAAGTGTGTAAAAATAAATAAAAGTAATAATAATGTGAACTTTAATGTTTACAAACATGAGTAATTAAGCTGTGAGTGGAGTCGGAGTGCGCGCGCGCGCTTTGTAAACAAAAAGTCTACGTCACAGGCCTCCGTCCAATCAGCGCGCAGTCCTTCCTCCTCCGTGCAGAGTCGGACCTTCTGCAGCGCCATGCCAGAGCTGCTGCTGCTGTAGCTGCGTCCTCTTCGTCCTCCTCCTCCTCCTCCTCTCGTTCTCAGCGGCCGCAGCGGAGCGGAGCGGCGGGGCTTCGGGCTTCGACATGCCGAACATCGTGCTCTTCAGCGGGAGCTCCCACCACGACCTGTCCCAGAAGGTGGCCGACCGGCTGGGCTTGGACCTGGGGAAGGTGACCACGAAGAAGTTCAGCAACCAGGAGACGTGGTGAGCGCGCGGCGCACTTTGTTCAGAAAAGCGCTCGTTTGGTGTCCGCGCGGCTCGCGGGTGTCATCGGCGTCACGTGGACGAGTTAGCTTAAGCTAGCTCGTTGACTTGTGCACGTGATCCTTCCGCCACATGTAAACACACGAAGCTAGGAAGCTAACGGCGGTCCGTGCTGCGGGACGCGGCCTGCGGGGCTCCACGCAGCGGATGAGTGTCTGAACGGAGCCCGCCTGAAGCGGGGCAGACCCCCGCAGAGTTGCGTGTCGCTGCTGCGGGTCAAACCCGCGTTAAGGTCACGGTTTGATCCCGTGTTGCGCTGTTAGCATTTGTCTAAAAAATGCTCATCTGAAAAAACGAAGCGAAATATCGCGTTAGTTTGTTTAAATATCCGTGTCTAGGTTTACATTCTGGTTGTGTAAACATTAAAAGTGTAAAGTTTGTTGTTTTGTTTTCAAATAAATCTGCCACTTTAACCAAAGCGAACCTCATTAGTCCCGTCCGATAATGGATGCACCCTGTGTTGCTACGCTTTGCATGGAAATGGCTGGCCTCAGACGACACGTGTAAACACAGCTGCCTGCTCTGTTGTCATGAAGGTTAAGGCAGGTAACTAATGGTAACTAATGCACAGGTAACCTGGTTAGTGACGCAACCTTTGAGCAGAGACTTGGAGCTTCAGGGTTCTTCTGCTGGAGCTTTAAGAACCACTTAAGTTAGCAATAATCCCAGAAACAGCAAACAAGGATTATCATCCTGCGGTTACAGAGGCGCTGAAATGCTGTTTGGACCAGGCGGTTCTCAGAGGTCAGGGATGCCAGCCAGGGTTTAGTGGGATTCAAACCACCGCATTCCTAATGGTGGGAACGCTGCACGCGGGAACACATCTGGACAGTCTGCCGGCGCTCTTCTTTTCCGTGACCAACAGTGTAGAACTGAGCAGAGAACCCGGGTTTCTCAGTCTGGATCTGAAGGTTCTGCTGGTTCCCTGACGGGACGGCCGTGTTCCTCTGTGTCGGCAGCGTGGAGATCGGCGAGAGCGTGCGCGGCGAGGACGTGTACATCGTGCAGAGCGGCTGCGGTGAGATCAACGATAACCTGATGGAGCTGCTGATCATGATCAACGCCTGCAAGATCGCCTCGTCGTCCCGCGTCACCGCCGTCATCCCCTGCTTCCCCTACGCCCGGCAGGACAAGAAGGACAAGGTAAGGGGCGGGGCCACAGAGGGGGCGGGGCCAGAGGCTCCAGCGCCTCGTCTCCATCATGAAGTCGCAGCCTGAGGCTGGAGGAGGCGCAGCGGCAGGAGGAGCAGAGTTCTCCTGAAGAATCCAGTCAGATTATTGGTGATGAACGCCGTTTGTTTGAGGAAAGAGGAGGAGCTTCAGCAGAAAACCCCTAAAACGGTTTCATCTCCATCTTTGTTTCTGTTCATTAGAGTTCTTAGTTCCAGCTGAGGTTCTGGGTCTGGTTCGGAGGTTCTGCTTATGGCTGCTTCCATCTTTATTGATCTGCTCCTCAGCGACGTTTGCTTTCAGCTGATAAGAGGTCATGTGACCGGTGGGGGGGGGGGGCTGTTTGATGGGACCGTTTGGCGTTTGTGGCGTTGTTACAGTTCCCACTCTAGATCCTTTCCGAGGACCTCGGCGTGCTTAAAGATGCCTGGTTGTCATGACGACGTGCGCCTCCATCCAGGAGCGCAGGGTTCTGTTCTGATGACGGTGTCGGACCTGAACCCGGTTCTCCTCCTTTCAGAGCCGGGCCCCCATCTCGGCCAAGCTGGTGGCCAACATGCTGTCGGTGGCGGGCGCCGACCACATCATCACCATGGACCTGCACGCCTCGCAGATCCAGGTCAGCGCCGGGTCGCGGTAGGTCCTCCTGCAAGCCCCTCCCACCCCTGAGCGAGCCTGTGTGTCTTAAAGGGGTTCTTCGACATCGCCGTGGACAACCTGTACGCGGAACCCGCCGTGCTGCAGTGGATCAAGGAGAACATCCCCGAGTGGAAGAACTGCATCATCGTGTCTCCAGACGCCGGCGGAGCCAAGCGGTGAGCGGAGATTCAGAACCGCCAAAGTCCCCACAGATGGTCCATGATTGGTGTTCAAAACCGCCGCAGGGCCGGAACCGGAACCAGAACCTCCTGGCATCCAGAGCGTTTAAAAGGTTTGCTGTGGTTGAAGGCCGGTTCTCTGCTCCTCCCCCCAGCGTGACCTCCATCGCAGACCGCCTGAACGTGGACTTCGCTCTCATCCACAAAGAGAGGAAGAAGGCCAACGAGGTGGACCGCATGGTGCTGGTCGGGGACGTCAAGGACCGCGTGGCCATCCTGGTGGACGACATGGCCGACACCTGCGGCACCATCTGCTTCGCCGCAGACAAGTCGGCACCTCAGAGCACTTCGGAACCGCCGAGGTCCGCCGGGCCGCCAGGCTTCAACCCAAACTCTGCTCTGTGTGTCGGCCAGGTTGATCGAGGCCGGAGCCCTGAAGGTCTACGCCATCCTCACGCACGGCATCTTCTCGGGGCCCGCCATCTCCCGCATCAACAACGCCCCCTTTGAGGCCGTGGTGGTGACCAACACCATCCCACAGGAGGAGAAGATGAAGGCGTGCCCCAAAATACAGGTACGGGACGTTCTCCAGAACCTGGAGGTCCAGGCGGCTCCTGTGAGAAAGGGCTTGGAGTCCTGGAGACGTCAGAGCGGTCATGTCAGCTCAGTGACCCAATCACTGGACCTGGGGAGTCTGCTGCCATCTAGTGGCTGCAGGGAGTCATTGCATCTTTCAACTGTTATTTTACTTTCTGCCTTTAAAAAGTAGAAAACCGTCATTTAGGAGGAAAATCAGATAAAGTCAAGACTTCTGCTTGTCAAAGCAAGGATGGAACATTGAGGGCTCCCTGAGACTGCCGTGGGGGGGGTAACTTTCAGAGGGAAAAGCAAAGATCATTTTCTGACACCAAAGTGGATTTTTCCTCCCCCCCCCTCCCCCCTCTGCAGGTCATCGACATCTCCATGATCCTGGCGGAGGCGATCAGGAGAACCCACAACGGAGAGTCCGTGTCGTATCTTTTCAGCCACGTGCCGCTGTGAGGGGGAGACGCCGCCCCCCCCAACCTACCTCCCTCCCTGCCTTCATAGTTTTCCCATCAGGCACCTGGGCTGACCCCTTCACCCCCACACACCCTGCAACGAGCCTCCAAAAAGGGCCTGATGGGCTTCAGCCAAGTACCTGTGACCTTCTGAAGGGTCGCCCACGCGGTGCAGTGACATTTCTCACCCAGCAGATGGAGCCAAACACCATTTCAATTTTTATTTTATTTTTTCCTTGAGGTTTTATTTATGAGTTTTTTCTGACTTTCACTTTTACCAAAGGGTCCATTTTTATCGTGTCTTGTTTTTCCTTCTTTTAACCCGCTCTGGCATGTCTTAAGAACCTTCCGGACTCTTTCCTGTTTCTAAATGAAGACTTAATGTCAGCGTCTAACCCACTAACAGTCTGATGTGATTGTAATGCAGCCCTGATGCCACAAACCGACAACATTTCAGCTTCTGTCATTTTTTCAGAGGTTTCTTTTTTTTTCTAGTTAACCTTCTGAATCCTTACTAACAGATTTAGATCATCCTGAAAAAAGCCCAAAGCTTTTGTTAGAGATTCCAGCTTCAATTTGTTAAAACGAAGAAAATCTTCACCGTTTGCCTGAAAATGGATGGAAAAGATGTTTTTTTTTTTTTTTACAGGTAATTGAAGAAGAGCTGCTTCTTTAATAATAAAGGTCTGAACGTCATCAGCGTCTTTGCCTGTTTCTGACACACGTCTGCAGAAGAATAAAACCCTGAAACTGTTGTGTTGCTGCTAAATTCAGAGGAAACTAAATAAAGTTTCATTATGTAGAAACAGAAGTTAATTTACATTTGTTCCTTTAAGTCCTGCTGACAGCTGCATGTGTGTTAAAAGCTTTAACCTTTTCACACCATACCTCACTGCTACACATTCATGAATCCAGGAACCAATTTATCATCACCCGGAATAATAAAACTAATATATTTTTTAATAAAGTCAGCCATAAACAAAGTAGGATTTTGATGTGATGAACTTAGACATTAATGGATCTTAATTGATTCCAGCCTTGTGACTTAATTCCAAACACCTGTAAGGTTCAGGTGAGTTTATACATCTAATGAGAACAAACACTTCCTAAAATATTAAAATTATCTCTTTTTTCTCTCTGAATCTGAAGTTTTTCTACGTCTGGAAATCAGGGAAGAGCAGTGAATAAATCTGTCCACAAGGGGTCGTCAGTGTACAGAAGCCCGTCCTGAATGTTACTGAAGAGTTTTTCCTTTAATTACCAATTGTATAGATTTATGCACAAGCGTCGTTAAACTTGAACCAAACAAAAACATAAACGTATAAGTAGAAATTAAAACATGTCATTGTTTTTTACGGTTCAGTGAGTCGCGTTGTTCCGAGTTCAGCTGCAGTGTTCCCGCCTGTCCAGCAGGGGGAGCTCGAAGCCCGTGTTGGCAGCGCGGTGACGTCATGCTCATTAGCATATTCAGCCTATAAAGCGGTGTGCGCCGAAGCCGCCACAGTCGAGCCCCACCGAGCAGAACCTCTCACGCATCTTCGAGATCACCTGTGAGTCTCTGATTCTGACGCTTCGCTTCTTCTCAGGCTTTTTCGATTTTAGGGAGGGGGGGGAGATTTGGGGTCACGTGATTAAGCTCAGATTTGTAGTCTCATTTTTTTTAATTTTTTTTGTCTTTTATGTTTGCATTTGAAAAGGGAAAGGGGGGGGGGGGGTGAAAATGTGTTAATGTTGTGGGCACGTTAGCGTGCTCTTTGTCTCACGCGCTCACATCAATGCTAGCTTCCTTTGTTGTTCCCGCGTGAGCAGCACGCGCTGCACCGCCGTCTGTGTTTAAAAGCGCCTCTGAAAATGGCGGGTTTTCTCTCCGTCTCTTTTCTTCAGAAGATCGAGATTTTAGGTTCGTCATGGCGGAATGTCGGTCTGGGCGGGGGTTCCGCCCTTGGGGCGGGGGGGGGGGGGGGTCTGTGGGTGATAAGCAAATATGCGGATGTTGTGGAACCGTTTAAGAAAATGAGCATCCGGACAGTTTCTGATTTCCCAGCCTTCCTGAAGGCAGCACCTGTCGCCCTCCGCGCGGGGCTCTTTGTTATGGAAATGCGGGTTTGGGCCGCGGCCCTTCCCGACGGGGAGGGGGGGCGAGAAGGAGACTGGGGGGGACAAAGGGAGTTTTTTTTTCCTTTTCTTCTCCTTTCTTTTTGTATGAAGTTTTCCTTTATTGGAGGGGGGGCGCTTGCTCAGTGACAGATGTTTAGGCCACGCCCACTCCCGCTGAAGGTCTGACTCTGTCCTGCAGGAAAACCTGCAACCATGAGCGACAAGCCCGACATCTCTGAGGTGGAGAAGTTCGACAAGTCCAAGCTGAAGAAGACGGAGACGCAGGAGAAGAACCCGCTGCCCACGAAAGAGAGTGAGTAACCCCCCCACATGCCCCCCCCCCCACACACACACCACATGCCCCCCCCCCCACACACACACACACGGCTGACCCTCCCTCTGCTCCTCCACAGCCATCGAACAGGAGAAGGCTTCGTCATGAAGCCCCTCCCCTGCCGCCATGCACTGTACCCCCCCCTCCCCCGCACCGCCTCGTCTTCAGTCACTCCCCTTCAGCCGTATAACCGTGAACCAATGCACAGCCTGATGCCTTCGCCAGGGGCGGTCGGCCCCGCCCCCTCCCACCTGGACGTCTCCAAACGGACTGTCGGCACCGTCTGAGGGGCGGGGCCTGACCTACGACCCAGGAAGCCAGTCGCCGTCTCGCCAAAAACCTTCACTCCAACTCCCCGTGTGGCTGCTCCTGCGGCGCCGTGGCGGCGGCGAGCTTTGTTTTTCGTTTTGTTTCTGATCTTTGGATGCGTTCGTGGCCCAAATGTAAACCCAGAACCTGAGTCTGGATTCCATCTGGATCTGGGACCCCCCACCCCCCCGGACCTCCGCTTGGCTTGTCACTTCCTGTGGCCCCGCCCCCTGCTGTCACTGATCTGGGTGGTGGGGGGGGTGTCTCTGAAATGAGGAACATCCTCCTGATGGGTTCTGTGTTCTGATTCAAACTGTAAATCATGTTCTGTAAATTCACCCCCCCTCCCCCAGCAGTTGCCACAAACCGTCACCAGACGCTGAAAAACCGTCAGATGTTGTAATAAAAGAATTTGTTACTAAGCAGAGTTCTGCTGTGTGGTTCTTCAGACGCACCGTCAGGGTTCTCCGCCCTGCATGTTCTGACCCCCCCAGGATGTTCTGATGGGGCAGAACAGTGAGGGTTCTCCTGGGCTTCCTGTAAGGGTGCCACTGGGGGACAAAAGTGTGACCTCAGAGCCTGTGTGGTTCTGTCTGGGTCCCCTCTAAAGGGGGGTGGGTGTCAGCTGTAGGCCCAGTTCTGATGTGGACTCCAGAGACCTGGTCCGGGTTCTTGAGGTTCTGGTTCCTCTGCTGGGAAACCTGCTAATCCTGATCTAAGTGGATTTGTTAACAGCTGCTGCTAATGAGGCTTAATGGAAAGTGCTGAGGGGGGGGAGGGGTTGATGTGTCACTTATAAGCCACCCCCCCCTCCCTCCAGGGTGTCCTGCCTGGTAACCATGACAACAGCTGCTGCTGCTGAGTCGCTGCTGCTGCAGCTTCAGTTCAAACATCAGTCCATGGATCCTCAATGGTCTGCTGCTCCTGGAGGGAGGGGGTCTGATGGTCCCACAGCGGGTTCCTCCTGGAGGGAGGGGCTCTGATGGTCCCACAGCAGGTTCCAGGTTTAGACATGGAGTGATGATGATGATGAAAGGACTGAGATCCAGATCCTCTGACCAATGATGGACCTGGAGGAGACGGGAAGTCAGAGCTGAACCTGAAGGCACCGCGGTCTGACCTCACAGCACGTCTGCTCAGGTACTCATCACAGTACTAACATTCATTAGTACTACTACAGTGTTTGTGTATCTGACCTAAACAGCTGTGGGAATGGTTCATGCAGGGATTATGGGATGCAGACAAATGCTTTAAAGTGGGTTTATGGAAATGATGGAACTAGTGTGGCTGAAAACGGCTCATGAAGCCACAAATAACTTCCTTCCAGTAAACTAACAGCAAAAGTTCAGAGAGCAGTTCAGAAATCAGCTGAGCAGCATTTCTACCAAACAAACATTTTCAGTTTGTGGCGAGGATTCATGGAACGGATCGGATTTAAAACTAAGTTTACAGGAATTAAAAAAACTATAGAAGTCACTGCTGGAACTGAGCAAGGCCAGAAATGATCAATAAATGCAAAAGTCACTTTATCCAAAGTGCAGAATATAATGTGAATGGATGACACGTAGAAAACCGTCAATAGAAACATGCAGATCCGTACAAAAAAGGGGCGGAGTCAGAAACGATCTGTCTCCAACCCTTTTAGTCTGGTTTGTAAACTCCTGTTTATCAATAATCTAGATGTGGGATTCTGGGGGAGACAAGGCCTGTAGTGGGGGGGGTCAACCTCAGCACGGTGTTGGAAGCACTGTAGGTCAACCCAGCTGTCAATCATAAGCCCCGCCCCTAAAATCCACAAACTAGGGAAAAGGAGGATGGTCATCACGACTAATTATATTAAAAAAAAAAAAAAAAAAGTTGATTTTTGTTTGTAAAGCTGCTCCTGCTCCTCTGCTCCTCTGATCCTGTGCTCCTCCTGCTCCTCCTGATCCTCTGCTCCTCCTGCTCCTCCTGATCCTCTGATCCTCTGCTCCTCCTGCTCCTCCTGATCCTCTGCTCCTCCTGCTCCTCCTGATCCTCTGCTCCTCCTGCTCCTCCTGATCCTCTGCTCCTCCTGATCCTCCTGCTCCTCCTGATCCTCTGCTCCTCCTGCTCCTCCTGCTCCTCCTGGCTCCTCCGGCTCCTCCTGCTCCTCCTGCTCCTCCTGGCTCCTCCTGCTCCTCCTGCTCCTCCTGCTCCTCCTGCTCCTCCTGCTCCTCCTGCTCCTCCTGCTCCTCCTGCTCCTCCTGCTCCTCCTGCTCCTCCTGATCCTCTGCTCCTCCTGATCCTCCTGCTCCTCCTGATCCTCTGCTCCTCCTGCTCCTCCTGATCCTCTGCTCCTCCTGCTCCTCCTGATCCTCCTGATCCTCCTGCTACTCCTGCTCCTTTGCTCCTCCTGATCCTCTGCTCCTCCTGCTCCTCCTGATCCTCCTGCTCCTCCTGCTCCTCCTGATCCTCCTGCTCTGGAGGAGCAGCAGAGTTGCTGCAGGGGGAGGTTTGGTGGCACCACATGGACTCCACATGCCTGAAGGAACCGGCACCAGCGAGGCCCGACACCAGAAGGTGAGCTGCGTGTGGGGGAGCGTGTTGAGTTCACTGACAGTCCGGCCAAAAGGGTTCTGATGGAATCCGGCTCTGCTCCTGCTAGCATGCTGGTTGGTTCTGCCTCTCCACGGTTCTCCAAACACCTGACAGGTACGCAGAGGGGGGAGGGGGTGGTCGTCTGGACCCGGAGACCATGGCGGGTCGTGGTTCTGGCTCCTTCACCCGCATTCCCGGGTTCAGACGGATCCACGGCCTGCTTTCCATCTACCGGTGGACAAACTCTGATCACCATGGCAACAGAAGGTGCAGTAGCAGACACGGGCCCAGCTGCAGAGAGCGGTTCTGGTCGTTTGTTTTGGATCCTGCGGAGCGTCCAGCCACGACCTCCTCCTGGTTCTCTGCTCACGTCCGTCTGGAGACTCTAAAGAAGGACGTTCTAAAGGTCTGCAGAACCTCAGGCAGAGGAACCAGGAGCTTTTATAGGTAGAACCACGGGTGACCCTCAGAGAACCGGGGCTGTTGGTTCACTGACAGATCTGGGTTCTAGATGCTGGTTTGTCTCCATGGTAACGGGGTCTGCAAGCAACAGCTGCCTCACGTTTCCCATCCAGAGTCTGCAGGAAGTGGAGAACCAGAGACGCGCGAGAACAGGAAGTGGAGGCGTCTGTGACGTCACTTCCTGTGGGTCGCCTAAAGGCGGTTGTGTTGGTGGATCTGCAGCAGAATCAGTTTCTTCAGACCAAAACAGGTCAAAGCGTTTCAGCCTTTTCCCTCGCTGACGCATCTTTGTCACGTAACGTGGCGCTGACGCAGTCCAAGATGGCGGCTCACGCCAGGCTTCACGGCGGCGTCTGGAAGTGTGAGCAGACAGACTCTCCAGACTCCTGCTGGAGGAGGAAGGTTAATTACCCCACTAGTCCCCACAGAGACCCGCCTAATTACTGCCCCTCAGGGGCAGCAGGCGCTGCCATGCCCCGCCCTCAAAGACAGATCTGTGAAGCAGGCCTCCTCTGTCTGTCAGGACGGTCCGGTTCTCCCAGACCAAACCGGGTCATCCGGGTCTCTGTGGACCTGATGCTGGAAACGGAACCGAACCTCGGGTGGAACCGTGGGACGGGTCTGCTGAAGAACCCGGACCCTTCTGCCGGTAGCTAAGCTACAACCAGCCCCATACCATCATCCTCCCACCACCAAACGCCCACTCAGAACAGAACCGGGCCCGCCTCCTTTTCTATGGATAAAACCAACCAAAAAGCATTTTTTCCAGCTCTCACCAGGGCGGCAGGGGCAGAGGGGCAGAGTGAGGGACCTGTAGTGGCGGGGCAAAAGGGGGTAATCGGGGGCAGCAAGGGCGGGTGTTACAACAACACACAATCATATGGTGTGAGCGTTACGCCTTTTGAGATAAAGATACAAAACAAAACCTGTAATTCCACAAAAAATGACATTTGATCAAAGAACAAACTTTAAGATTTGACATTTGAGTCGGTTCTGATCCGATTCAACGTAGGAAAGAGTCTGAAGGTTCTGTTTCTTCATGTGGAACGTCTACAGTTCAGACTGGAGACCTTCCAGCTCCTCACAGGGTTCTCCAGCAGCTGCACCTCCTCACAGGGTTCTCCAGCAGTTGCACCTCCTCACAAGGTTCTCCTGCAGCTGCACCTCCTCACAAGGTTCTCCAGCAGCTGCACCTCCTCACAAGGTTCTCCTGCAGCTGCACCTCCTCACAGGGTTCTCCAGAAGCTGCACCTCCTCACAAGGTTCTCCAGCAGCTGCACCTCCTCACAAGGTTCTCCTGCAGCTGCACCTCCTCACAAGGTTCTCCTGCAGCTGCACCTCCTCACAGGGTTCTCCAGAAGCTGCACCTCCTCAGACAAGGTTCTCCTGCAGCTGCACCTCCTCAGACAAGGTTCTCCTGCAGCTGCACCTCCTCACAAGGTTCTCCTGCAGCTGCACCTCCTCAGACAAGGTTCTCCTGCAGCTGCACCTCCTCACAGGGTTCTCCAGTAGCTGCACCTCCTCACAGGGTTCTCCAGCAGCTGCACCTCCTCACAAGGTTCTCCAGCAGCTGCACCTCCTCACAGGGTTCTCCAGCAGCTGCACCTCCTCAGACAAGGTTCTCCTGCAGCTGCACCTCCTCACAGGGTTCTCCAGCAGCTGCACCTCCTCAGACAAGGTTCTCCTGCAGCTGCACCTCCTCACAGGGTTCTCCAGCAGCTGCACCTCCTCACAGGGTTCTCCAGCAGCTGCACCTCCTCAGACAAGGTTCTCCTGCAGCTGCACCTCCTCACAGGGTTCTCCAGCAGCTGCACCTCCTCAGACAAGGTTCTCCTGCAGCTGCACCTCCTCAGACAAGGTTCTCCAGCAGCTGCACCTCCTCAGACAAGGTTCTCCTGCAGCTGCACCTCCTCACAAGGTTCTCCTGCAGCTGCACCTCCTCACAGGGTTCTCCAGCAGCTGCACCTCCTCAGACGGTTCTCCTGCAGCTGCACCTCCTCAGCTGCTGTTGCAGAGAGCAAAGAGCGCCACCTCCCTGCATATCGGCCCGTCTACCATCAGGTTCTGAGGTTCCTGCGGGGGCCTCAGCAGAACGATCTGTTCCACGTCTGAACCTCAGACAGGCTGAAGGCGGTTCTCCTGCTGGGAGGTCCTGTGGCAGGCCTCCTTCCAGAGGAACCACAGCTGTGGTGGTGGCGACAGAACCTCTCCACGCTGTTGCACGGTGAGCAGAGGATGACTCCAGACTTGCTCAACGCCGTTGCCCAAAGGCATCGTTGCACAACTGAGATGCACAACATCTGCACATGTTGTGATGCCTCCTGCTCAACGGAGCCTGAGGAATGGCGGCTCTGTGCTTCAGGAGGCCACGCCCCCTTCATGAACGTGAGGCAGGCCCAGGTCAGTCCCTCCACCTGATGGTGTCGGCGTGACGCTCCGTCAGGGAGGCCGCCTCTCATTGGTTCCACCGGGCCTGCAGTCCAGATTCCTCCAGTGATTGTCCTCATTGTTCTCGGTTCCACGCCGTGATGGATAATAATAACCAGTGTTGTGTGTCGGCTGGCAGATGGAAATGGTTGGCGGCACATTTTTGTGTTTGAGAGCAAAAACAGACAAACACACGTTTGTGTAAACGTAGAGAAACTCCCCAGAGGAGAAACAGTGCTGCTTTGACCCATTTGGAGTTTTCTTTGCCTCGGCTGGTTCTGGTTCTGCCTCATACCCAGCAGAGGCTGGTCCGGATCTGCACGTCTGACCCGTGAGGTCACGTCTGGCTCCTGTGGCGTCTGCCGGCGATGAGGTCAAACCGGCTTCTTTATCTGAAGTCCAGACCAAACAGGAACTGCAGACACGGACACACAGTCAGACGCTTGTTTTCACGCCACGGCAGGCGGAGGAAACCTCCACTATCATCCATGATGATGGCTGAAGGTCACACCCGACCCGATCACCTGACCCGGTCACCTGACCCGGTCACCTGACCCGAAACCTTCATGGAGTCCTGATGTTTCATTGACGGAGCTGCTGCTGGTTTCTGCTTTTCTACTAAACCAACAGAGAAACTGGTTCCTCAGTGAAGCTACTGCCATCATCTTCATCATCATCTTCATCATCATCATCATCATCATCATCATCATCTTCATCATCAGTAAACCAGCAGAATCACAGGGCTGATGCTAAAGCGCTGAAATGGAGAAACATTTCTTACAAATTTCCCAGAAGTCTCTGCGAAAAACCAGGAAGCATCGATGCTCCCTAGGCTGATGAATATAGACCACAATGCATTGCGTTTGATTGGTTTGTAGAGACTAGTTTAAGAGAAGTTTAGGATAAACGAGTCTCTGAACGGCCTTCAGATCCAGAGACCGGCGGTCCGGCACCGCGAGACGTGAGGGGTTACGGGGGAGGGAGGGAATTTGGACACAACCATTGTGGTCTACTGGTTAGCTGCTGGTCATCCACGGGTTAGCTGCTGGTCATCCACTGGTTAGCTGCTGGTCATCCACTGGTTAGCTGCTGGTCATCCACGGGTTAGCTGCTGGTCATCCACGGGTTAGCTGCAGTTACTTACTGCTGGGTGTAGTGGGTTCGTGTGTGTGACCTGCTACTGTGGTTTGTGTCTTGGTTCTGTTTCTGGCTGTGGCGTTCCCTGAATGGATCCAGCTTCCTGTTTTCCGGACGCTTCCTTCTGCGTTTGGTGTTGGAGCGTCTTCTGTCTGAATATTCCCCTAAAAACGTTCTAACAACCCAAAGCGGCTGTTGTCTAGAGGCGGTTGCCATGGAGACCAGGATGAGGTGGACGCAGACAGACAGAAGGTCATGCGAGGAGTCAGAGTGAGGAGCGTGCCACCCTGCTGACAGCATCACGCCGCTGACAGCATCACGCCGCTGACAGCATCACGCCGCTGACAGCATCACGCCGCTGACAGCATCACGCCGCTGACAGCATCACGCCGCTGACAGCATCACGCCGCTGAGGTGATGCTAACGGGCAGAAATGCTGCGTTTGCCCTCGTTAGCGGAAAGTTTGGCCCCGCCTTGGTTTCATGGAAGCGTTTCCATCCCAGCGGGAGGCCGTGCTCTCCGCATACCAGGACCCCGGCGCTCGTTCTGTGTTCGCCGCATCAGCATCCAGGAGGAAGAGCGCGGCTTTTACGAGCTCCACACCTGCTCCTCATTGTGAGTTTCCTCTGGCTCCGACGCGGGACGGAGGACAAAAGCTGCATTTAGCCGTCCCGCTCCGGCATGGGAGGAATTCGGCACCACATGTTTGGTCTGGAGGAGGCCGCTCTGAGACAAACACGGGACGCTGCGAGGGGAAACGCTGCCGCCGTGGCATTTCTGCAGCATGAACAGAACCTGTTCTGTGCTTTTCTACAATTGAATAGAAACGCTAAAGCAGATTAGAGGGAGAACGCTGCAGCCTGAGCAGACACAACAGGACGTTCTTTGGCTCACCTTTGACCTTTCATACTGCCATCAAACACATCATTGATGGATTTGGGCTGATTTAGCTGAAAGCCCCCCTCCCCCGTGTGTGTGTGTGTGTGTGTGTGAAAAGACCTTTTGTTCCGCTCTGTCTTTTAAAAGGAGAAGTCAGGAACTTCCTCTCCAAAATCTGCTGTTTTTGGCAGAAACTCGGCCGGACCGACTCCTCCAAAGCCAAACTTGGTCTGAAATGTGACCTTTGTGAGGAGCAGGAAGTTCCAAACACAACAATGTTCTCTGCAGAACCGTCAGAAAACGACTTGAAGTCCGAAATGTTCATCAGTCAGACTGGTCTACGTGCTGTCTCCATGGCAACGGACCAGCAGCTTCCCCCTGGAAACGAGACCCCAAAGATAGGCAATTTCTTCTGAGTAGAAATACACCTGTCGTCACGTGTTTCCCACAATGCATTGCTGCATTCCCATTCAGGCTTGCATCTTCTGCTCAGAGGTTCCTCCAAACACCAACCCAGGTTCTGCCAGAACCACCGGGGAACCCAAACACTCAAAGATCTCAACAGAAGCCTGTAAGGAGCTGTGAGGAGCTGTGAGGAGCTGTGAGGAGCTGTGAGGAGCTGTGAGGAGCTGTGAGGAGCTGTGAGGAGCTGGAAGGAGCTGTGAGGAGCTGTGAGGAGCTGTGAGGAGCTGCAAGGAGCTGCGAGGAGCTGGAAGGAGCTGTGAGGAGCTGTGAGGAGCTGGAAGGAGCTGTGAGGAGCTGTGAGGAGCTGTGAGGAGCTGGAAGGAGCTGTGAGGAGCTGTGAGGAGCTGTGGGGAGCTGTGAGGAGCTGTGAGGAGCTGTGAGGAGCTGTGAGGAGCTGGAAGGAGCTGTGAGGAGCTGTGAGGAGCTGTGAGGAGCTGTGAGGAGCTGTAAGGAGCTGTGAGGAGCTGTGAGGAGCTGTGAGGAGCTGTGAGGAGCGTTTCTCCTGCACAGAGATCCATGATCAGCTGATGAAGTGTGGAAGGTGGAGACGGACTGACTCCAGGGTTTCTACAGTCCAGCTGCTGGTTTGTCAGACATGAAACTGAAAACTTTCTGTCAGCTCTGGAGACTTTGGCGTCCTCTGAAACGTCTGTGGTTTTGGCGTGCTGCAGGACGGTGACGACGCGCCGCAGCAGTGTCAGGTCAGCTCTGTCACTCTGCAGACGCCGTTTGGTGTCAGATAAAGGAAACGCCGCAGACCGCCCCCTCAATCAAGGGAGGGGCTGGAACGGCGGCGGTGCTGGACTTTGAGACTGCGGCTCTCTGCAGAGATTGTGATCACATCAGTGAAGACAAGGCTGTAGAGTTTAGTGAACAGAAGGAGGTGAAGGAGGCGGTGTCTCCTCCTGGGAGGGGTTGCTCCTTCTGGATGGATGAACTCTGAGGGTTTCTGAAACAACCTGAGAGCCGCCGGATGAAGGCGAGCCCCTCCTGACTCTGTCTTTGTCCTCTAACGGGGCCTGTGGTCAGACGTTCCCCCCCTTGTGCGCTGCCATCCAGAGTCTGTCTGGACTCCTTCCCAGACCTGCAGCAACTCGCCTCTGTCTGCCGCCCACGCCGCCATTGTTCCCTCCTGCCTTCCTCTGGCGTGGCGCCAAAACCAGCACAACAACACGCCTGATGGATGCGGCGCTGGGGGGTTTGGCCCCCCCAGCAGGCCTTCTGAAGGCCGCAGCGTTCACTCTGAGCTGCTCAGAGGCCTGTTCAGAGCTGCAGAGACCAGCAGATTCTGGGAAAAGCAGCAGTTTCGCCATGGAGGGCGGCTCTCAAAGCCGCTCGTGGTCGTGGCAGGACGCCACGGCGGCGTCTGCGAAGATCAGCAGCTGCTTCTGTGAATGTGGTCCAACCCTCCTTCAGAGAAAGGAGCCTCATCTCTGAAGAATGTAAACATTTACTCTGCTGCAGCGCTCACATCATCACTCACACCGTAAATGAGCCGGACGCTGCAGCACAGCATGAGGCTCGGACACGGGGAAGCAATGACCCCCCCTGCCCCCCCAGGAGGACCCCAGTTCCTCCAGTTCTCCTACTGACCCCCCATGAGGACGTGACCATACCAGGAATGGGTTCAGGTCCTGTAGACCAAACATGAAGCCGGCAGAAAGTTTTTCCTTTTCTGCATGTTGGTAGCTTCATCTGACCCCCCACCCCCGGTGAGGGGGGGTGCATGAAAAGGCTGGTTCTCCATCGACCTCCGTCTGTTTCCCAGAATCAGAACAAACAAACCCAGAGCCGCAAAAAGAAACCATGAGGAGCGGCTTCACTCATCCCACAGCTGGATGTGCCGTCTGCTCCTCTTCTGTTGTCTGCTCCTCTTCTGTTGTCTGCTCCTCTTCTGTTGTCTGCTCCTCTTCTGTTGTCTGCTCCTCTTCTGTTGTCTGCTCCTCTTCTGTTGTCTGCTCCTCTTCTGTTGTCTGCTCCTCTTCTGTTGGCTGCTCCTCTTCTGTTGGCTGCTCCTCTTCTGTTGGCTGCTCCTCTTCTGTTGTCTGCTCCTCTTCTGTTGGCTGCTCCTCTTCTGTTGTCTGCTCCTCTTCTGTTGTCTGCTCCTCTTCTGTTGTCTGCTCCTCTTCTGTTGTCTGCTCCTCTTCTGTTGTCTGCTCCTCTTCTGTTGGCTGCTCCTCTTCTGTTGGCTGCTCCTCTTCTGTTGTCTGCTCCTCTTCTGTTGGCTGCTCCTCTTCTGTTGTCTGCTCCTCTTCTGTTGTCTGCTGGGATTCCTCACAGCAGCTTCCTGTTGTCCACCAGAACAGAACTTTCCCTTTGACCAAACCTGCAGAACTCCAACGATTGAGGCCTTCATTCATCTCGCCGTCATCCCGCCGTCATCCTTCTTGATGCAGAACCTCGTCCGTTAACGTTCTCAGCACATCCGTGTCGGTTCTGGAGTCTGTTCTCCAGAACCGCTTCAGCCTGCAGGCATAGCCCCTCCCACTGTGCCGGACCTTCATCGTGTTTGTGTGAACCGTGTGTGAAATGTCACTTCTAAGGTCGACACCAGGAGAACATTCCCCCCAGAGCATCATGGGTAGCAGAGCAGCCCAGGGCGGGGCGGCTCCTTTGCATTCCGGACCCTCGCAGTCCTGAACTCGTCTGACGAGGACGACTCGGTTCACAGTCCGAGTCTGCAGCAGAGAGGCCAGAGATGAAAACAGGACGACTGGTGCTGCCGGCCACCAAAAGTCAGCCTGAACTTCTCCTCCTGCTGCTCCTCCTGCTCCTGCTGCTGCTCCTTCTGCTCCTGCTGCTCCTGCTGCTCCTGCTCCTCCTGCTCCTGCTCCTGCTCCTCCTGCTCCTCCTGCTCCTGCTGCTGCTGCTCCTGCTCCTCCTACTCCTCCTGCTCCTCCTGCTGCTCCTCCTGCTCCTCCTGCTCCTGCTGCTGCTCCTCCTGCTCCTCCTGCTGCAGGATGCTGACCTTTCATCCCAACTGAAAGTAGAAAACAACCCAGCAGGACGCTGCACACGTCCATCCAAACCTTTCTGACGGTCGTTCAGCCTGCAGACGTCGTCTCACACAGGTTAGCATCAGCTGTTCTGAACCAGAGAACCCTCACACAAGGTCAGGAGGTCACGGAATGATTGACAGCTGATGTGGAGATTCAGGCTTTTCTTCCAGCTTCACCTGGAATCAGGTGTTTGTGTGTGTGTGTGTGTGTGTGTGTATGTGTGTGGTGTGTGTGTGTGTGTGTATGTGTGTGTGTGTGTGTGTGTGTGTGTGTGTGTGTATGTGTGTGTGTGTGTGTGTGTGTGTGTGTGGTGAAGTGGAACTGGACAAACCTCTAAGGAACTGAAACCTCTCTAGAAAAGGTCACAGGGGGTGTGTGTGCTCTAAAACCAAGACCAAGAGATGTCATGGTAAACAGAGCAGGGGGGGGCGTGTCTCTTTGTGTGCTTTTTATAACCCACAGACTGATTGACAGGTCTGCTCTGTCATTAGGACTCACAGTAAAAACACTGATGTCAAAATGTACAATATTTGAAAAAGATGGTGTCCTCTACGTAGAAGATACGCCACGTGGGTCACAAGCTCCTATGGGGAGGGGAAGAGGGGCGGGGCTGCCCTTCTGATGCAGAAACTATGTCCCCAAAAAGAGCTCCACCCTGATGAAGAGACGCTTTGATGACAGATGAGGTGTTCTTCCTGATGCGTGACCATCTTCAGACATGACGGCGTTCGGGGGTCTTGTGCGTGTGATCTGGATCTGCAGCCGCCAGAGCAGAAACGTTTAACCTGAGAGTCGTGTCTGAGACAGAGACGCCTCCTCCACGCCAGCAGCCTGCAGGCCTCAATGAGACCGCATTCATCAACGCTGTGTTGTCATGGAAACGTGCGCCGGGCCAAAAGCGAACAGATGGCTCGAGCAGATCGATGGCCTGGACTCCAGCGGGCCGGTCCGCCGCTGCTTTGCCGCAGAGCCGGGGGGGAGGGCGTGGGGGGGTGACACCAGGTCGAGCGTGCACCATCCTGCTGCCGCCACGGGCCACGGAGCCTCGTGGTCCTCTGCACCGACATGTCAGACATTCCCCACAGAGGCAGAGGGGAAGTCATGGATCGCCTGGAGGCCAGAAAATGAGCCCAGACGTTTGGAGACGCCAAGAACCAGAACTTCAGGGAGAAACTAACCAGCGGGAGGGACTCCTCCAGGAGGAGAGAGGACTCCTCCAGGAGGAGACAGGGAGGAAGAGAGAGGACTCCTCCAGGAGGAGAGAGGGAGGAGGAGGGAGGACTCCTCCAGGAGGAGAGAGGGAGGAGGAGAGAGGACTCCTCCAGGAGGAGAGAGGACTCCTCCAGGAGGAGAGAGGACTCCTCCAGGAGGAGGGAGGACTCCTCCAGGAGGTCCTGCTGCTCTTCTGCAGGACTGTGCATGAGGTCCTTCTGCAGAGGACATGTGCAGCTCTCCAATGACAGTAAATATGAAGGGGCGGGGCTCTGGGAACTGTGGTTAATGGTTTTTTTAACTTCTCTTTGGTAGTCAGGAGGTCAACCAATACAGTTGCCAGACATGGTGGTGGTAGTGTGATGGTACGACAAAAAGCAGTTCAAGTAAACAGTTAACCGTAAAATTGAGTTAAAAATTTAAATTTAAAAGGAAATTAAATGTAAAAACTTTGCCAAAAAAATCCTACATACTTTCTTTAAATCCCAGTCTGAACCTAGAAGTCAGCTAATGTTTTGCTGAAACAGCAGGAAACAGACAGAACCTGCTCTTATGCAACCATGTGATCATGTGATCTCATCACCCACGGCTGAGCTTTTATTGTGAAAAGGCTGTGAAAATCATGGATAATCTTATCTTTTATTTCCTGCATCATCCTTTCACTGCAATGAGGATCAATATCAATACAATCCAGACAGACAGACAGACAGTCTGCCCTCAACCGTCCGATATTACCCATAATCCCCTGCTGAGCTTGCATGCTGCGCTGTCCAGTGACAATGCTTGGAAGAAGCCAATCAGAGCTGACCTTATGTAATCCTGTTTCCATCTGGAGGGTGGACTCAAACGCACCTGAACGTCTCCCGCTGCACACGTGCAGACGTTCCTGCTGCGCCGCTGCATTCCAGGCGTTAGACCGAGCCGCTGCAGCAAACCGCTGCTGCTCCACTGATGCCCCCCCCATGTGTCTGAAACATGACGCACACGTCTGTGGACTCCTTCATGACCGGCTCTGTGTCGGTCCTTACCACACGGAACCGCGTCATGGATCCCTGTGGACACAGAACTCAGAGCTTCCTCTGTGATGTTCTGTGATGTTCTGTGGTGTTCTGTGGTGTTCTGTGATGTTCTGTGGTGTTCTGTGGTGTTCTGTGGTGTTCTGTGATGTTCTGTGGTGTTCTGTGATGTTCTGTGATGTTCTGTGGTGTTCTGTGGTGTTCTGTGATGTTCTGTGGTGTTCTGTGGTGTTCTGTGATGTTTTGTGGTGTTCTGTGGTGTTCTGTGATGTTCTGTGGTGTTCTGTGGTGTTCTGTGGTGTTCTGTGGTGTTCTGTGGTGTTCTGTGGTGTTCTGTGATGTTCTGTGGTGTTCTGTGATGTTCTGTGATGTTCTGTGGTGTTCTGTGGTGTTCTGTGATGTTCTGTGGTGTTCTGTGGTGTTCTGTGGTGTTCTGTGATGTTCTGTGGTGTTCTGTGGTGTTCTGTGATGTTCTGTGGTGTTCTGTGATGTTCTGTGGTGTTCTGTGGTGTTCTGTGATGTTCTGTGAAGTTCTGTGATGTTCTGTGATGTTCTGTGATGTTCTGTGGTGTTCTGTGATGTTCTGTGATGTTCTGTGATGTTCTGTGATGTTCTGTGGTGTTCTGTGATGTTCTGTGGTGTTCTGTGATGTTCTGTGGTGTTCTGTGATGTTCTGTGGTGTTCTGTGATGTTCTGTGATGTTCTGTGGTGTTCTGTGGTGTTCTGTGATGTTCTGTGGTGTTCTGTGGTGTTCTGTGGTGTTCTGTGATGTTCTGTGGTGTTCTGTGGTGTTCTGTGATGTTCTGTGATGTTCTGTGGTGTTCTGTGATGTTCTGTGATGTTCTGTGGTGTTCTGTGATGTTCTGTGGTGTTCTGTGGTGTTCTGTGATGTTCTGTGGTGTTCTGTGATGTTCTGTGATGTTCTGTGATGTTCTGTGGTGTTCTGTGATGTTCTGTGGTGTTCTGTGGTGTTCTGTGATGTTCTGTGGTGTTCTGTGATGTTCTGTGATGTTCTGTGATGTTCTGTGGTGTTCTGTGATGTTCTGTGGTGTTCTGTGATGTTCTGTGGTGTTCTGTGGTGTTCTGTGATGTTCTGTGGTGTTCTGTGGTGTTCTGTGATGTTCTGTGATGTTCTGTGGTGTTCTGTGATGTTCTGTGGTGTTCTGTGGTGTTCTGTGATGTTCTGTGGTGTTCTGTGGTGTTCTGTGATGTTTGTGGTGTTCTGTGGTGTTCTGTGATGTTCTGTGGAGTCCTGTGATGTTCTGTGATGTTCTGTGGTGTTCTGTGGTGTTCTGTGGTGTTCTGTGGTGTTCTGTGATGTTCTGTGGTGTTCTGTGATGTTCTGTGGTGTTCTGTGGTGTTCTGTGGTGTTCTGTGGTGTTCTGTGATGTTCTGTGGTGTTCTGTGATGTTCTGTGGTGTTCTGTGATGTTCTGTGATGTTCTGTGATGTTTTGTGGTGTTCTGTGATGTTCTGTGATGTTCTGTGATGTTCTGTGGTGTTCTGTGGTGTTCTGTGGTGTTCTGTGGTGTTCTGTGATGTTCTGTGGTGTTCTGTGATGTTCTGTGATGTTCTGTGGTGTTCTGTGGTGTTCTGTGGTGTTCTGTGGTGTTCTGTGATGTTCTGTGGTGTTCTGTGATGTTTGCGGTGTTCTGTGATGTTCTGTGGTGTTCTGTGATGTTCTGTGATGTTCTGTGGTGTTCTGTGATGTTCTGTGGTGTTCTGTGGTGTTCTGTGGTGTTCTGTGGTGTTCTGTGATGTTCTGTGGTGTTCTGTGATGTTTGCGGTGTTCTGTGATGTTCTGTGGTGTTCTGTGATGTTCTGTGGTGTTCTGTGATGTTCTGTGGTGTTCTGTGATGTTTTGTGGTGTTTTGTGGTGTTCTGTGATGTTCTGTGGTGTTCTGTGATGTTCTGTGGTGTTCTGTGGTGTTCTGTGATGTTCTGTGGTGTTCTGTGATGTTTGTGGTGTTCTGTGGTGTTCTGTGATGTTCTGTGGTGTTCTGTGATGTTCTGTGATGTTCTGTGGTGTTCTGTGATGTTCTGTGGTGTTCTGTGGTGTTCTGTGGTGTTCTGTGGTGTTCTGTGGTGTTCTGTGATGTTCTGTGGTGTTCTGTGGTGTTCTGTGATGTTCTGTGGTGTTCTGTGGTGTTCTGTGGTGTTCTGTGGTGTTCTGTGATGTTCTGTGGTGTTCTGTGATGTTCTGTGATGTTCTGTGATGTTTTGTGGTGTTCTGTGATGTTCTGTGATGTTCTGTGATGTTTTGTGGTGTTCTGTGATGTTCTGTGATGTTTTGTGGTGTTCTGTGATGTTCTGTGGTGTTCTGTGATGTTCTGTGGTGTTCTGTGGTGTTCTGTGATGTTCTGTGGTGTTCTGTGATGTTTGTGGTGTTCTGTGGTGTTCTGTGATGTTCTGTGGTGTTCTGTGGTGTTCTGTGGTGTTCTGTGGTGTTCTGTGATGTTCTGTGATGTTTTGTGGTGTTCTGTGGTGTTCTGTGGTGTTCTGGGATGTTCTGTGATGTTCTGTGGTGTTCTGTGGTGTTCTGTGGTGTTCTGTGATGTTTTGTGGTGTTCTGTGGTGTTCTGTGGTGTTCTGTGGTGTTCTGTGGTGTTCTGTGATGTTCTGTGATGTTCTGTGGTGTTCTGTGATGTTCTGTGGTGTTCTGTGATGTTCTGTGATGTTTTGTGGTGTTCTGTGGTGTTCTGTGATGTTCTGTGGTGTTCTGTGATGTTCTGTGGTGTTCTGTGATGTTCTGTGGTGGTCTGGTGATGTTCTGTGGTGTTCTGTGATGTTCTGTGATGTTTTCTGTGTGTTCTGTGTGTTCTTGGTGTTCTGTGATGTTCTGTGGTGTTCTGTGATGTTCTGTGGTGTTCTGTGATGTTCTGTGCTGTGTTCCTGGTGGTGTTCTGTGGTGTTCTGTGATGTTCTGTGATGTTCTTGTGGTGTTCTGTGGTGTTTCTGTGGGTCGTTCTGTGATGTTTCTGTGGTGTTCTGTGGTGTTCTGTGGTGTTCTGGTGATGTTCTGTGGTGGTTTCTGTGGTGTTCTGTGGGTGTTCTGTGGTGTTCTGTGGTGTTCTGTGGTGTTCATGTGATGTTCTGTGGTGTTCTGTGGTGTTTTGTGATGTTTTGTGGTGTTCTGTGGTGTTCTGTGGTGTTCTGTGATGTTTTGTGGTGTTCTGTGGTGTTCTGTGGTGTTCTGTGGTGTTCTGTGATGTTCTGTGGTGTTCTGTGATGTTTTGTGGTGTTCTGTGGTGTTCTGTGGTGTTCTGTGATGTTCTGTGGTGTTCTGTGGTGTTCTGTGGTGTTCTGTGATGTTTTGTGGTGTTCTGTGGTGTTCTGTGATGTTCTGTGGTGTTCTGTGGTGTTCTGTGATGTTCTGTGATGTTCTGTGGTGTTCTGTGGTGTTCTGTGGTGTTCTGTGGTGTTCTGTGGTGTTTTGTGGTGTTCTGTGGTGTTCTGTGATGTTCTGTGGTGTTCTGTGGTGTTCTGTGGTGTTCTGTGGTGTTCTGTGATGTTCTGTGGTGTTCTGTGGTGTTCTGTGGTGTTCTGTGATGTTCTGTGATGTTCTGTGGTGTTCTGTGGTGTTCTGTGGTGTTCTGTGATGTTCTGTGATGTTCTCTGCGTTCACATCAGGAATCGTGTGCGTCTCACAGACGTTTGTCTTTCTGCCTTCTGAGCTGTCACCGTGCACGGGAAGCACCTCCTCACGCCGCGCTCTCAGGGTCAAAATGACCCGCAGAATCCAGCTTCAGACTTTCACAGTGAGCCGTTTGGTCTGGACTGTTCCGGTCCATGCGGGACAGACGTTCACGCCGGGCGCAGAGCGGCGCGTTAAAGCGACCACGTCCTCCAGAGAGTCTGTGTCATGGCGTGTGCTCACGCTTTGGGCGTCACGCCAGTGTGAACTCTGACCTATCAGACGCTGTTAAAGTGCAGAAGAAGAAGCCCCTCCCTGCTGGGAATGCTGAAGGACCCTGGTTTAGCGCCTCACGGATTGCACGTCACATGTAGCTTAAAGGTGGCGCTGGAAAGGCGGAGCCTACAATGAGTGACAGTCAGAGGATGGGGGAATTTGACAGAAGGTGTTTTATGTAAAAGCGACATTTTTTAACCTTAATGTTTTGTATTTATTGATTTAGACTAGTATTGGGGGCGTGGTCTCTTGATTGGCATGTGACTGTGTCACAGATCTGGACTGAGTGAGAGTGATGTCATCAAGTTCATTCTGTCGCCATTACCCCCTAACACGGATGCCGCGGCGCTGGAGTCAGACGCCATCAGCGAGCAGCGATTGATGAGTTTCCATGGCAACCACTCATGGCCAATCAGGAGCGAGCTCGTGGTAGGCCACACCCCCTACAACTCGGAAATCGGCTACACAAAATCTGTCAAATGTGTTGACCGTTGGACGTGGGGGCCAGCAGGCTCCGCCTACTTTTGTTGAGGCATCTGATTGGTCGGTTTAGAAAAACACACCAATAGATTGAGTGACAGCTGTTTACTTTGGCATCTCAGAACCAGCAGGTACTTCCTGTTTGGAACACCAGGGGGGCGGAGTCAGTCCAGTTCTTTCGTGCAGTCATTGGTCGTCCCATTTTGAGCTCGTTAAGGATGCGTTTAGAAGATGTGACAGGAGGAGCCGCCGGGTCCTCGTCTGACTGACTTGAAGGTCACAGCTACCCCCCTCCCCACCCCCCCTGCTGTTGCTCTGATTGCTGCTCATCAACAGTCCTCAGGTTCTCCAAGGGTTGTCAGTCAGATTCCCCTCCAGGAAACCTTCTTTTGTGCTGAACGCCTGCCGGACGCCATATTTGGACAGACATGCAGGAACTTCTTCATCTTATCAGTGGTAATGGAGGGTGTGATAAGATATGCCCCCATCCCAGTGGAGGGGCAGGGGGGCAAACAAAGATCCATTCTCCGTTCTGCCTCTTTTACTGGCTGTAAGAAAGAACGGCGTTTGAGCAGATTTCTGGGTTCCTTCTTTCTTTTTCCCAAACCCGAGGTCATCGCTGAAGAATGTGGGCCGCCTCTCCGCCCAAACTCCCCCGATAGCCGCTCAAGGACAATGCGGCCTCCCCAGCGGGACTTTCTGCTCCTTTCTCTGCCGAGGGCAGCCATTGTTCAAAGGCATGTGGGAGGAGCTACGACGTGTTTCTGAAAAACGCCATCAGGACCAACTCCAGCTTCTGCGGTTCTATGGTTCTATGGTTCTGCGGTTCTATGGTTCTACGGTTCTATGGTTCTACGGTTCTATGGTTCTACGGGATGGTTCTCCCCAAACTGCTGCTAGTTGGGTAGAAAGGCATCAGAGCGTCACGTGGAGCAGAGGAAAAGGTCAAAGGTCAAACTAGTGACATCACTGTTTGAGAAGATAGAGCCAGAACATCAGTTAGCTGCTTGGAGGTCCTGTTCTCATCAGGAGGTTCCTCCTGCTTCTCCACAGACGGCGCTCAGAGCCGCGGTTCTTCTTCCGGCCTCCTTCTCATCGCATCGGCGGCTCATTTCAGACAATAGCGCCTCCTAATGAGCAGCAGCTGGAACTGCAGGGAGAGGAGAAGCTGTGGGGGATCTCCAGCAGTCTAGAACCTTTAACCTGGAAGAGTTCCCTCACAGTTCTCTGAGGATCCACTGAACAGAACATTTCCTGTTCTTTTAGGATGTTTGATCACATCTGCATTTACATCTGTCACATCTACATTCAGGTTCCTTCAGACATTTATTCCTGACAGCTTTAGCCAAACTCTGAATCTCAGGAGCTTCACTGAATGCAGAACAGTGGCTCGTTCTGGGAGGAAGAGGACGATGAAGAGGCTCAGATGGAGAACTGAGAGTGGACCTCCTCTCCTTCAGTCTCCCTCACTTCTGCATTTGCTTTCAGCGAGGAGGAAGTGGCTCAGTTCACTTCCTGCTGCTTAAGGCGAGTGGGCGGAGACGGCAGCGAACAGCAGGGGGCGTGTCTTTGGTCTTTACCCAGAACCCCCGGTGCTGACACAGAAAGGCAGGAAGTGTGACCCGGAGTCAATGCAGCGGGGGGGCCGCGGGGGATTCCTGTTGGCTGTTCTGTCTGAACATCTGAATGTTTGTGAGGCTGCAGCTCCGACCCGTCCTCCACGCGCTCGAACCCCACATGGGATGCCCACCCGTTAGAGCAGAAGAAGGGGCTGCTGCTGCTGCTGCTGCTGCTGCTACACTGCTGCTGCTGTTTCTGCTGCTGCTGCTGCTGTTTCTGCTGCTGCTGCTGCTGTTTCTGCTGCTGCTCTGCTGTTTCTGCTGCTGCTCTGCTGCTGCTGTTTCTGCTGCTGCTGCTGCTGTTTCTGCTGCTGCTCTGCTGCTGCTGTTTCTGCTGCTGCTGCTGCTGTTTCTGCTGCTGCTGCTGCTACTGCTGCTGCTACTGCTGCTGCTGCTGCTGCTGCAGCTGCTGCTGCTGCTGCTACTGCTGCTGCTGCTGCTGCTGCTGCTGCTGCTGCTGCTGCTGCTTCTTCTGTACCTGCTGCACTGTTGCTGCTGTTACTGCTGCTCTGCTGTAGCTGCTGCTGCTGCTCTGCTGCTGCTGCTGCTGTTGCTGCTGTTACTGCTGCTCTGCTGTAGCTGCTGCTGCTGCTGCTGTAGCTGCTGCTGCTGCTCTGCTGCTGCTGCAGCTGCTGCTGCTGCTGCTCTGCTGCTGCTGTTTCTGCTGCTGCTGCTGCTACTGCTGCTGCTGCTGCTGCTGCAGCTGCTGCTGCTGCTGCTACTGCTGCTGCTGCTGCTGCTGCTGCTGCTGCTGCTGCTGCTGCTTCTTCTGTACCTGCTGCACTGTTGCTGCTGTTACTGCTGCTCTGCTGTAGCTGCTGCTGCTGCTCTGCTGCTGCTGCTGCTGTTGCTGCTGTTACTGCTGCTCTGCTGTAGCTGCTGCTGCTGCTGCTGTAGCTGCTGCTGCTGCTCTGCTGCTGCTGCAGCTGCTGCTGCTGCTGCTCTGCTGCTGCTGTTTCTGCTGCTGCTGCTGCTACTGCTGCTGCTACTGCTGCTGCTGCTGCTGCTGCAGCTGCTGCTGCTGCTGCTACTGCTGCTGCTGCTGCTGCTGCTGCTGCTGCTGCTGCTGCTGCTGCTTCTTCTGTACCTGCTGCACTGTTGCTGCTGTTACTGCTGCTCTGCTGTAGCTGCTGCTGCTGCTCTGCTGCTGCTGTAGCTGCTGCTGCTGCTGCTGTAGCTGCTGCTGCTGCTCTGCTGCTGCTGCAGCTGCTGCTGCTGCTGCTCTGCTGCTGCTGTTTCTGCTGCTGCTGCTGCTACTGCTGCTGCTACTGCTGCTGCTGCTGCTGCTGCTGCTGCTGCTGCTGCTGCTGCTACTGCTGCTGCTGCTGCTGCTGCTGCTGCTGCTGCTGCTGCTGCTTCTTCTGTACCTGCTGCACTGTTGCTGCTGTTACTGCTGCTCTGCTGTAGCTGCTGCTGCTGCTCTGCTGCTGCTGCTGCTGTTGCTGCTGTTACTGCTGCTCTGCTGTAGCTGCTGCTGCTGCTGCTGTAGCTGCTGCTGCTGCTCTGCTGCTGCTGCAGCTGCTGCTGCTGCTGCTCTGCTGCTGCTGCAGCTGCTGCTGCTGCTGCTGTAGCTGCTGCTGCTGCTCTGCTGCTGCTGCTGCTGTTGCTGCTGCTCTGCTGTAGCTGCTGCTCTGCTGTAGCTGCTGCTGCAGCTGTTGCTGCTGCTGCTGCTCTGCTGCTGCTGCTGCTGTTGCTGCTGTTACTGCTGTTACTGCTGCTCTGCTGTAGCTGCTGCTGCAGCTGTTGCTGCTGTTACTGCTGCTGCTGCTGGGTCCCCGGCTTTTGTCTCCTGTTTTGTTTTCTGACTCTATCTTCGCCTCTGACTGTCAAACGTGTGACATCATTTGCTTTCCTTCTCCCCATTTCCTCCTGCTCCTCCTCCTCCTCCTCCTCCTCCTCCTCTCTCATGTTTTTGCCCTTACGTAACCGTCATGGCAGCCAGACTGGGACCCCTCGCACCACGTGGACGTGAAGTTCCCCCCCTTTTCAACCCCTGGCAGCAGCTGCTGCAGTTCTCAGTCCAGACTGCTTGGGGATAATCTGTGCTGCATTCAGGGACCTGAAACGACCCCGCCTGCACCGCCCCTGTGGGTGGGTGGGTTGATGCAGGTGGAAGGAGGCCGCCGTGCTCCCAGAGGCCTGGTTTCCTGTAAGCACGGTTCTGAAGTGGTTCCTGAATCCACTTCTCCTCATTTGCATCAGCGGTTCCAGATGGAAGCAGAGACGGAGCGCTGGTCTCAGTCATGCACAGAAGGATTGTTCTCAGAACAGCAAAGCTCGCCAGCTCGCCAACTTCCTGTTGGCTGCCACTTCCTGAAAGCACTTTGAGTGTTTTTCTTCCTTTCATGTTCCTCTTTGTGAAATGAGAGCTGAAAGCGAGGAGGTGAGAGGGAGCGTCTTCCTCTGAGGGGCCAAACACGATAGTTCAAAGCCCGGGGGGGAATGAGGGGATCCTAACCTGCCCCCAGGGTTCAGATGCCCCAGAGTGGGGCAGAGAGGGCTGCCTTCCATGGCCATGCCGCTGAATGCAGCTTCTGCAGAAGTGACGGCCTCGTGACCCGCTCTTCCTCCATCATTCCAGGAATTCCTCAGAGTTTGTCGTCAGCCTTCCCTCCACAAACCCCAGCTGCAGCTCTGTGGTTCTAGAAGGAGGTTCTGCTCGCCGGCAGAGAGGGTTCTGAGAGGAAGGGGCTCGGTTTCCTCTGAAGTTTATGCAGCGTCATCCAGAGACACGACGTGTGGAAAATTCCACAGACTGACCAGATATTCAAGAAAGCTGCCTGTGACCAGCATCAGCATCAGTGTACACGGTTAAAAAACATCTACAAACCCGCTGATGTCTTTGAGGCCGCATGAGGTTCTGCTCTGCTGCTGGGTTCTACTGTTCTACTGTTCTAATGTTCTAATGTTCTACTGTTCTAATGTTCTAATGTTCTAATGTTCTACTGTTCTAATGTTCTACTGTTCTACTGTTCTACTGTTCTAATGTTCTAATGTTCTACTGTTCTAATGTTCTAATGTTCTAATGTTCTAATGTTCTACTGTTCTAATGTTTGGCACTGGTTTTATTTGGTGTTTATACTGCAGTCATTTCAGGGCGCCACGTCAATCAATAAAACTTTAATCCATCATCCATCCATCCATCCATCATCCATCCATCCATCATCCATCCGTTGTTCCATTGACCGTTTGGAGCTCTTGGAGCTCTGCAGGAGATTATGCCCCGCCTCCTCTTGGTTGGACACGCCCACAACACCTCACCAGTACAGAGTCCTTCTGCTCCGTTCCAGGAGATCTACTGTGTTCCTCCTGGACCTCTGAGCTCCTCTCACAGCAGAAGTCCACTATTGTGTCCAACAGCTGAACACCATGACTGTGTGGGACCAATGAGGCAGCTGTGGTGCAGCGGTCGAGCGGTCTCAGATGCATGTCCAGAACCTCCCATTGGTCCAGAACCGTCTGGGATGGCAGTGGCGTAAAAGTTACTTTAGTGGAAAATTAAAACTTAATTATACTTTTTGATTGTTTGTTGAGGATTGGTTTTGGACTCACATGTGGTCTATGGGAGCATCAGAACTCAACAGAACCCTAAATCTGAGGGGTTTCTGCGGAGGTTCCCTCTCCAGGACCAACTGCTTGGTTGGTCACTCATCAGCTGATGTGTTTGACGTCCCCCCCCCCCCCCACCTGTCCTCTTTCAGGATAAGGTCAAAGCTCCGTCCATCTTTGTTCCTGCCGCTCTAAAGACGCCGTCCGTGTTCTGTTGTTCACCAGCACTTCTTCTTTTCTTCTGCTGGCTCCGGGTCAAACTCTGGATTCAGGAAGTCCGGTTAAACATTTATGGGTGATGGAGGAAGCAGATCTGAACCACAAGTTCTGGTGGCACGCCAACAGGAGGAAGAGCGGCACCGGACGCTTTTCTTCTTCCTGCTTCTTAGCGGTTACACCTCGGTTCAGACAACAGCGCCACCCAAAGAGCATCTGCTGGAACTGCAGGATTCTTGCAGGCTTGGTTTTTCTGAGAGCGCCTGTGTAAAAGGGGGCGTGGTCATTTCTAAGCTGTGACCACGGGACTGTTCAGAACTTTGGTCTGCTTCACCCGCATTTGGTTGTTGTGGGTTAATGATCAGCTGGAGCCTCCGTCTGTCCCGTTTCCATGGCGACCTTTTGTTTTAAATCCTGTTTCCTCCCATGAATCCATCCGAGCGCATCGACGTTTGTCTCTCCTGAATGTCCGAGTGTCAGATCTTCACGGGTCACAGATGTTGGTGTTTCTCCCACGTGACCACTCAGGAATTCGTGGGTGTGCGTGCGTGCACATGCGTTTAATAAAGAGCGCATGCCGACGGCTCATCCTGGTCACTCCTCCTCCTCCTCCTCCTTCGACTCCTCCCTCCCTCATTGTTCTACTGCTCTGGCTGCAAAGCATCAGATGGCTGGAGGTGAAGAAGGAGGAGGGGGGGGGTGCAGGAATGTGTTTGGTAACTCTGTGGGGGGGGGAGGCAGAGTAGCAGGAAATGAAGGAGAAAGAAACGATGGAATGCAGAGGAGGAAAGGAGCGAAAGGTGGAGGGACTGAGAGGAGGCCAAAGGATCTAAACTGTAGGATATCTGGCATTCAGGCGCCATCGACCAGCGGAAATGACCACGGAGAGCAGGGGGAGGGGGGAGGGGGGGGAGATCATGCCAAACCAACATCACATTAACGTCCTCCCACTAAAAGGCTGAACACAACCCTCTTCTTATCAGGAGAACCTGCTTATCTCCACTGAAACCTCCGTGGTGAAGCACCTGGAACGGGTCATCGCAGGTGAACCACGCCCACTGTGAGACCCCTCCCCCTGGCGTTCCAAACAAGAGGTAGACACAAGCTCCAGGAAGCCCAGATAGCTCAGACTGTGTCTGAATTCCTTCACTATTTAGCGCGTTTGCCGTTCTATAGTTCTGTCTGAATCTACAATTCCAAAATCCAGCGACCTGGAAATGTCCCAGAAGTCTCTGTGAAAACCCCCCAGTGTGCATCCATGCTCACTAGCTTGGTGAATATAGACCACAATGCACTGCTCTCAATTGATTTTTGTGAAAAAGGTATTTTGTAATAAACCATCAGCATTTTCATCCTCTGTCCAAAATGTTGGACAGGTTTTCAAGTGTTAGGGGGTGTGGCCTTCCAACAAGCTTGCTCCTGATTGGTGAGAGCGGTTGCCACGGAAACCGTGACTCAGAGCGACTGGGAAGCGACCTGAGCGACTCGTGCGGCTCCGTGTGGGGATGTCAGAGTTTTAAAAGCCTTTGCAGCAGCTCAGCTTCATGGTGAACTGCAGGAGGAAGAATCCGTCTTTCCCGGCAGAACAGAAGGCCTCACTGAACGAGTTTTAGGGATGTTTGGTTGAAAACGGAAGGGTCAAAGGTCAGCGATCGTCTGACAGCAATGTGCACTGTATGGACAGGAGGAGGAGCAGGACGCCGTCTGCTCCTCTTTTAAAGGTGGGAGCAGGTCGACGCCCACATTCCAGCCTGGAGGGGCTCTGGGAGTGGTTATGGATGTGGTTATGTGTGACCATGCAAGGCCTCCTGGAGGGGGGGGAGTCCCCATCTGTCCAGCTGCTGCCTGGGGGGGCGTGGTCACTGATCAATGTCTCAGCGCCGGCCGTGGTCGTAAACGCAGGGCCGTCATGTGTTCACAGGAAAATCCATGTCCTGGTTTCCTGAGGGGTGGGACGGGTCGACCCGCCATCGATCCGAAAAGTGGAGCTTAAGTGCTCTGAACTGCAATCTGATGGCGGGGGCCGAACCCGGACTGACCACGCAGCTTCAGGCGTCCTGTGACTGCTTCATCACTAAACTACGGAGGCCTGCAGCAGACAAAACCCTGTTTGGACGCTGGCGTTTGGAGATTCTCATTTCCTGAACAAAGGCGGAGCCTAACGGGTAACCACGAGGGACTGACGGACCCGGAACAAGAAAGACGCACACACACACACACACTTACACAGAGACACACACACTTACACAGAGACACACACACTTACACAGAGACACACACACTTACACAGAGACACACATACAAACTCACACACAAATGCAGAAACACACACATACAAATACACACACATCTAAAGATACACATAGAAATGAAACGCACACACGGCTAAGATACTGTCACATAGACATAAACACAGAGACACACACACACCAACATTGACATACACACATATAAACAAACTAACTTACACTGACACACATGCACAAACACACACATAGATACACATGCACAAACACACACTGACACACATGCACAAACACACACACTGACACACATGCACAAACACACACACTGACACACATGCGCAAACACACACATAGATACACACACACAAACACACACTGACACACATGCACAAACACACACATAGATACACATGCACAAACACACACATAGATACACACACACAAACACACACTGACACACATGCACAAACACACACTGACACACATGCGCAAACACACACATAGATACACATGCACAAACACACACTGACACACATGCACAAACACACACACTGACAGACATGCACAAACACACACTGACACACATGCACAAACACACACTGACACACATGCGCAAACACACACATAGATACACACACACAAACACACACTGACACACATGCACAAACACACACTGACACACATGCACAAACACACACATAGATACACATGCACAAACACACACTGACACACATGCACAAACACACACACTGACACACATGCACAAACACACACTGACACACATGCACAAACACACACTGACACACATGCACAAACACACACTGACACACAGCCATTAGAGAGCCTCAGCAGAGGTGGTGGAGCGTTTTCCGTGTTTTGCACAGATAAACATGTTTGTGGTTTCATGTCTCTGTGTCTGAGTGAAAACACGACGTGACCCTGAACGCATCGTCCTGATAAAGCTCTAGTCTGGGTCTGAACGGCCCTTGGCCTCCGTCTGTCAGTACTTTGAAGCGGGGCCCCGTCTTTGTCAGTGGAGACCATACCCAGACTGCAGCGGAGTCTTCCTCTGTCAGTTCAACCAGCAAACAGGAAGTCGCGTTGCTCACACCTTCAGAGCGCCAACGTGTCAGTCTGTCTTCAAATAGGTCCTCTCCACCTCCACACATGAAACAGGAAGTCTGGTCAAAGTGCAAACTGAAGGGAGACTTCTTCAACACTACTGTTCTTCTTTTAGATCTGAGAGTTCTGCAGGTTCTGCGTTTGCTGATGTCAGAACTCCTCAGGGTTTCTGAGGCCGTGGCGTTCTCGCTATGGTGGCCTTGTTGGGACCTTTACAGTTGACCTTTGATGCTTACGGGGACCCGTTTTTCTCTGAGGCCCCTGGGGAGTCCAGACATCCCCCCTGCAGTCGGGGGTTGTGGTTGGGCTTCAGGTGTGACGAGCGGCGCCCGATCAGGCTGTGAGAATGAATGGAACTCGACGCCATGTCCTTATAAGGGCAGCGGCGAGAACCGTTGTGCCGTCGCGCCCTCCCTCCATCAACTGTGGCGTGGTCGCTCAAGAGCAGGATGTGAGACAGCACTCCTCCACTTCCACTTTTGTCTGCGGGTCCTAAAGCCTCGCCGAGGGCGCCACCCAATGGCGAGCTGCTGTCAGAGCGGCGGGGCGCTGGTAAAATTCCACTCCCACAGATAAAAAATGCACAAGCGCCAACAGGACGTGATAAGATCCTTGGGAATTCCTCTCATGTGTGGGTAAACGAGCAGAAGCGTGGGGGCTTGTTGTGCACAGACAGAGAACACACTGGTCTCTGTGGGGGGGGACCGCGGACCCCACCTGTCCCGACGAGCAGGTCCTTCTGTGAACGTCGGGTCTACTACTGCACAGTTCTGTGATCACAGACCCAGTGGGTTCGGTTCTTCCTGAACCACGTTTGTCTCTGAACATTGGAGACAGGAAGTGTGTTTTCGGTCACTTCCTGATCAAAAGCATTGATGTCTGATCGGTCGACGATGAAGGAACTTCTGCAGCGTTGGAGGAGCACCACCTGCAGAGACCGTGATGATGTTCAACTTTAGAAATCTTTCATTTTATAGCTTAATCAAAGCCGCATGGCGCCCCACGAGGCGGACGGATGCTGGACATCCGGACATCGTCTTGTTTTCCTGGTTTACTTTGTGCTTCTGCACTTTATGACGGTAACTAATGAAAGTTAGAGCAAAAGCGACGTGGTAGAAACTATCAGAGGCTAGCTTAGCCGAGCGTCAGCCTTAAAGACCCGCCCCCATCTTTGATTGATCGATTGAGACAGACTTCCTGTTTTTTTTTTCAATCACAGTCATTCCCTTTAGCTGCAAACCTCTCAGGCCGTTTGCAAAACGCTGCATTTCAGTCAAACCGTCGACACGTATCAGTCAAAACGAAACAGGAAGTTGATCAATGCTGACACACAGGAAAGAGGGCAGAGGTGGGCGGGGCTTCAAGAGATGAAAGTTGACTCCCAAAAGAGCAAAGGATTCAGAAAGTTCCTCAAACGGTGAAACATGCATGAGGCTGAGGTCCGTTCATGAAAAGCTACAGTAGAGTCCAGAGTTCTGTCCTCCACGTGTCGGTGGTTCCAGGGTTAATGAAGCTGAAACCTGTTTAGAGGCTTCAACAAAAGAACGAAACCTTTAGTTCCGCCTTTGCTCCATTTAACCCAACAAACAGGAAGTTGAGCTGCAGACAGATCATGAAGGATTCTGGGAGTTCTCACAGGTCGGAGCTGCTCCACAGGCCCAAAGCCGGTTCTGAACATCCACCTTCTGTCTGTCTCCAGGGTGGTGTTCCTCTGATCCATCAGTAGATCAGCTGATGTCTGTTTACTGTCTACTCAAACGTCCCTATTGCTGTTTTCATGTTATTCTTCAGTTCTGTTCTCTTTTTTGCATTTTTCCTGCCTCTCTCTCTCGTTCACTTACTTTAGAACGCGGTGGTTCTAAAGTAAGTGAACCGGTTGTGATTGTTTAGACTTCTGCATGAACAGAAAACGTGTCGTCACAACAACAGACACACACAAACAATGTAACACATTTTTGTGTGTTTTATTGAACACAGTAAGTGAACCTGTAGGTTGACGGTCCTGGTTTAACCGGATCTGTACAGCAGTCAGCAGGAGTTCTGGATCGTTCCTCTTTGAACAACGTTCTTCCTAATTATGGGATGTTTGGCGTGAATTCCTCTCTTGAGCTGCAGCTTCTCAGGACTCTGGAAGACGTTGTCCTCCGTTTTCCTGCTCTATGATCTTCTAAACGGTGAAATTCCCTTTCCTGCTGATGACGGCGCCGTCAGGCAGCAGGGCAGCCCCAAACCATGATGCTCCCTCCACCTGTTGGGATGAGGTTGGGGTGTGTTGTGTGTTCTTTGGTTTCGTGCGTCGACTGAATATCTCCCAGTGGAGTGCTGTGGAACCTCCAGGTTCTCCAACGTTCTGTGATGTTTGGTCAGCAGAGGTTTGCTCCTCTACTCTCGTTTGGTGGTTTTCTCAGCGTGGATTGGTCTACGACAGCGTTAGCGTGTGCGTGTTCCACGGACACACCGGAACCCCTTCACCTCGCCTCTGCTGCTCTCCTGCAGTCGTCCTCACAGGGTGACCACGCCCACGGCGAGCAGCAGCAGCAGCAGCAGCAGCAGCAGGGGTTTTTGTTGTGAGGCCGTCTGTCTCACATGGATTGAATTCCAGGCGGTTTTAAATGAACTCCTAGATTAAATGATCTCCTGGATTAAATTATCTCCTGGATTAACCAAAAACCTGTTTCACTTTGACTGGGAGTTTTTGTATTTTGATCACTAACACAAAACGTTTGTGTGGTATGTGTGTTTTCTTCTGTTGTTGAGACTCAGATGAACACATTTTCTGCTCAGTTTGTGCAGAAATCTGAGTGAGTCCGGGGGGTTCACTCTCTTTTTCCTGCACGGTAAGTCGGGTTTTATGAGAAGATTAGAGTCTGTCTTTATGAAATCACCCCTTTAAATGATTTTACCTCCACTGACTCCTCAGAGGGAGTCCACCCCCCATAGGGTGTTGTAGGGAGGATGGGGGGGGGGTCCAGTTGAGCTGATCCCCCCCAGCATAGGCTCTGAATCCTGCTGGCTCTGTTGTCGACTCGCTGAATGTTTGCTGAGTAGTGATTCGAGATGATGTTTAAATAAAGTTTTTTGTATTTCTTCATGTGTTTATTCACTGATGGGGGGGTCTTTCCACAGACTCTGCACCCCCCCCTCCACACCGTTTGGTTTTCAGGAGGTCCTCCTTCAAACTTTCAGTCCTGGTTCTGACTCGTTTGGACCCCATCAGGTGCCCCCCCGGCCCTCTGCTCCTGCAGCAGCATCCCTGCCGTCAAACAGGAAAACACTGACGTCCTCCTGGTGCTGCACAGCTGAGAGACCTGCCTGGTCTTGTCCAGAGGTGTCTCTTGGAGTGTGCGTGTCGGAGCGTGGCGGGGGCTCCTGCGTGCAGGAAAACGTCTAAAAACGCCCAGTGATCATAATCCCACAGGTGTGACGGTTGCATAATTGCAGTGGAGCTTTACCTGCTCTGCACACTGTTTCCTTTGATGGCAGAACTCCTGGTTTTAAGGATCTGAAACAGAAAAGGAAAGAATCCACGAGGCTGCGTTTATTTCTGATTAACCCTTGTTCTATCCTATGACCCCCCCCCTTCCATTGAGGTGTTCTCCTACCATGACAAAGGTGGATAAAGGTGGAGAGGATTTCATGTAATCCATGGACACCAGTGAAGATCACAAATCATTGAAGAACAAAGGTTCAGCGTCTGTCTAGTGGGTCTAGATGACCCCACTGTCTAGTGGGTCTAGATGACCCCACTCCCAACGTTAAAGTGTCTAGGATAGACCAAGGGTTAAAACCATCAAAGGTTCACACCTTTTTTTACTAAACAGGTGAAAAATAAAGAAAATCGATCAACATTTGTCCCTAAATGTTAACTGTAACAGATTTACCCCCCTCATTCCTTTATTTACACGGATGTTTCTGGCTTAAATTGGAGTGTTTCTGATCCATGATCTGTCGTCCAGAGAACTGCAGGTTCTCTGCACGTCCCGTTGAGCGTTCTCCATGGCTCAACCCAGGATCCGGTTGAACCAGTAACAGACTGGTTCATCCCAGTCGGAGCTCAATTATACGCTCCTGGTGACAAAACAAATGTCTTCTTTTAGTAAAAGCATCACGTAAATAAAAGAAAAGAGGAGGAAAAGGGAAAACGATTTTTACAGAAATGTTCTAGAGAATATGGTTCTGCATGTGTGAGGAACCCCGGCAGGCGTCTGCAGCACAGACACCAACATGATCTGCTGTTGGTTGCATCACGGTTCTGAGGGGCTCAGAAATATGCAGGATTTGCACATTTATGCTTCCTGCTGCAGCTTGAACGGGTCAGGAGGATGGCTTCAGCTTCCTCCACCACAGAACAGCTGCTGGGAAGGAGAGGTGCATGTTAGTGCATGCCGCTCCACCACAGGCCAAGCCTCCAACAGCAGTCATCTGGAATGCACGCAAACGTTTTCATCCAAATGAAGCTTTTGGAGGTGGTTTCATCCAAGCTTTCATAGGTCTGAACAAACAACACGGCACTGAAGCCGAAAACTAGATTCTGTTTCTACAAACTCAATTTATTTAGATCTGAAACAAAATCATTTCTGTAGAACAGCACAAATGAACTGCTGTCTACTTTATACTGAAATGTTCTACAAATAAAGAATGTATCTTCAAAGGTGTGCATACATGTTACCCAGTCAAAGGTCATAATAGTATTTTCTTCCTCCTGTTATCTGTAGAAAAGGTTTTACTATCTAAACGTATGTTATAACTCTAATAATAATATGGGCTGAATGTCACAGTCATGAGATAAAGGGATTAAAAAAAGAATCATTAATTTTGAAGAAACTGCCTCAAACGTATTTTGTCTCTAAAATTAAAAATGAGAGACTACAAATTACAAAAACAATTGAGAAACTTTACGTTTTTTACTTCTAACTGGTCAAATCCTTTATTGGTAAATATTACTTTGTGTATTTATTGATTTATAAGATAGTTTTGAACTTGTTCTTATCATATGCAGTCAATACTGTCGCCCTCAAATGTGTTCACATTTTATTCTGTGAATAAAGATTTATTAAACTGTATTCATTAAAAAAAACTTTTCAGAACATAAAATGACAAACAGTAAGGAACATAAAACATTACGCTGTACACCAGTTTTTCTAGATTAAAGCCAGGGGGTTATAAAAGTAAAAAAGAGGACAAAAATTAAATTCACATTATGTTAATCTACAAAGCTTACAAAGATCATTTAGGTTTTAACTGCTTTTTCTTTATTTGTTCTGCGTGAAATTGTGTAAATAATGTCTCATTTGGGCAAATAACGCAAATAAATGTTGAGTTTTATGACTAAGTTTATCAGATAAAAATTGTGCTTATAGTTTATTTTCGTTATCCGTCAAACTAAGCAGTTAATAAAAAACTTTATTGTTCACGGACTCTGCACTTCCGGGTTCCTGCTGATGGGAAATGTGACACCAGAGCTCCATCTAGCGGCGAATGTCGGAACTGTGTCGTTGTGTTTGTTTTTTCATTGAAACAACATGGCCGCCCCCGCGCGCCGATGACGACTGCTAGCAAGAGAAAAACCCGCCGGTCATGAGGGAAATCAGGTAGATTGGTCCTCCTGAAGGAGTCGATTCGTTTTAAAGGAAGGTTCACGATGGGATGTTTGTGTTTCAGCTCCCCGGAGGACCGGAAGCAGTTCTTCCGGCTCCTTCTGCAGCTGGAGAAGATCTCCGCGGGCAGGAGGAGCTTCGGGAACGCCGCGGTTCTCCTCAACAAGCTGGAGACGTTCCGACTCACGGCGGAGGAGGCGGAAATAACCGGCCTGGAGGAGGTTCTGCTCCGGCTGCTGAGGAGCAGCGAGGAGCGGAGCTTCAGGGAGAAGGTCCAGGGCTTGTTGAGGAGGTGGAGGAGGAGGCGCAGCTGCAGAGACAGAGGAGGGGTGAATGATCAGCAGAGCAGCACGGGTTCTCCTGGAGGTTCTGAGGAGGAGGACGGTGTTCTAGCAGATCCAGACCCAACAGCGGTGAAGGCTCCGGAACCGCAGTCCTCCGGGGAAGAATCGGGTCTCCAGAGTCCAGGATCCACTGCACAGAGGAGGTCTGCATCCTTGGACTCTGCCAGAACCAAATGTGTGCAGCTCCTCCTCGCCGCCCTCCTCCTCCCTGACCTCCCTGACCAGGAGCAGGCAGCAGAGCTGGCGGGAGCCATCGAGGAGCACATCCACCATCTCCACAACCCCAACCAGCTCAGGTACAAGACCTGTGTGAGGAGCAAGGTGGCCAACCTGAGGAACCCCAAGAACCCCCACCTCCGCCGGGGCCTCCTGAGCGGCTCCCTGCTCCCCGAGGCCTTCGCCCGCATGTCTGCGGAGGACATGGCCGGCCCGGAGCTGCGGAGGCTGCGGGAGGAGATCTGCAGGCGGGGCGTGAGCGAGAGGCAGCTGCCCCGGCTGGAGGAGGGGATGCCCACCCAGGGGGTGCGGTGCCGCAGGTGCGGGGGGTCCGACTGCAGGGTGACGCAGGTGTCCAGGGGGGCGCTCTTCCTGCCCGCGTGGGTGAGGCGGGGGGGCCCCGGCGAGGATGCCATGACCTTCGTGACCTGCAGCGTCTGCGGGCAGCAGTGGTACCACAGCCGCTGGACCTGCCTGTAGCTCCAGGGGTCAAAGGTCATCAGAGGAGGACCGACGGTTCCTCAACCAGTGACTCCCATGAGTCAGCTTTTATTTTGAAATGAGGAAGGAAGCAGTTCTTCTGGTCTTACATTTCCAAATGTTCTTGTTGATCCTCGAGTTTCTCATCTTCTCGGTTCTGTTGCATCATGGGAAACGGAGTCAGGAGACGTGTGACGGCTGAGGATGATGGTCATGTGACTCCTCCTCCTGATGACTCCACATGGCTGTGAAATCACATGGAAGGAATCTGAGGAATTTCAGGGAAAAAAACGGGTTCTGGACCACAAAGGAGACCAGAACCAGAACCAGAACCAGCTGTCACATTTGGAGGAGGGGCTTCTTCGTCTTCATGGAGGAGCTGCTGAGAATCTGATTTCATTCATAGATTTTCTCCCCAAAGAGGGAACATACATGTGAAAATGTTCAGAAATGTTCCTCAGAACAGCATGATGCCGTCTGTCCACATGTATGACCTTCATCATGGATCACACACAGAATACATGTATTTATACTGAATGTTTTCTGTTTATTGGAGCTGAAGTGACACATTTAAATGATCTCTGATCAACAAGAATCGTGATTTACTGACATGTCTTTACTCCTTTGAACGCTCCACTAAAATACAGACATAGTTCTGCTTTTCTAAAGCTTATTTGGTAGTTTATATTAGTTCAAACGCAGCTCAGATTAAATATAAAGGAATACATTCATATATATATAATTAGAAAACAGTGCAAACAATTAAAAACATAAGGTTTGATTGTATACACAGACACTCACTGACCTTTCATTTGTCCTTTTTTCCAGTTGTAATGGTATTTTTCTACTGAATGTTTCTCATTCCAGACTAAGTTTACTGTTACATCTTTAACATTTTTATTTATTCTGTATATTTATTGTATTTAACATATTAATCATTTTCTCTAAAAAAAAATTCAACATAAAAATAAAGATTTTATTGTTACAAACTAAGCAGAAGTAAAGTTTCTATAGTTTTAATTTGGTCAAACTATTTAATATCTGTGGTGGTGCTGACGTCATCCCGGAGGGGGTGTGGCTGCCAAGTGGTCGTGTGACCGTCCGCGCTTGGAGCCGCGAGGACTTTGTTCGGACGGAGCCTCACCGGACGAGGTGGGTCCGCGGCGGGACGAACGTGAGGATTTCTCCCCGTTAGACGTGATCGCCGAACTCCGGGACGAGGCGCGTTCATGACAGGTACAAAGATGGAGGCGAAAGCGGAGCTTTTGACGGTTCTGTGGACGTTTTTTTAACGCAAAAAGCGGGAAACCTGTAGCTCACGGTGCGCCCATTATCGGACAGGACCGATAAACCGCCTCTCTCTCCCCTGGATTTATTACCGTAAAATGTTTTCTTTTGACGCAAAGTCGAGTTTACGTCTGTTGCTCCATGAGTTTCCAAACGTTCCTTCAGGAGGTTCCTGCTTGTTCTGTCAGGTGTTTTTATGGGAGCTGTAAAGTTTTATGCTCATTAAATGTAAATGAAGGGAAAAGGTCAAAACCAACAACTAAACGATAAAAACATCCAACTTTCAGCTAAAGACTCATTTAAATCGTTGATTCAGGCTTTAATTAATATTCCGTGAAGCTTTCTCATGTGTAACATTTATTATTTATCATTTACAGGCATCACTTTGGCCTTTTAGTCTAATAATCTTCTGTCAGTTTTATCTTTTAATTCCAATCCTTTCAATAACCTGCATTCATTTAAACTAAATTAGATTAGAAAAAGGCAGTTTTGTGTTTGATTTGTGGCTCCGTTAATATAAAAATTATGTTTTAGTTTAACATTTTGCATTGAGAAACATTTTTCCTTTTTTTCTTTTCCATTTCATCTTAAAGTAGCTTCATCTTTCATTCATTTTTTTGTGCTTTGATGCATTTTTGCACAGAAATCTTTCTTTCCTCTGTGGTTTGAATGTTCCAGCTTTACCACGTGCAGCAGCCGCACACACCACAGCCGACTCGCGTGGTCGGCTTTCCGCTTTTTCTGAATAAAGGCACAGAGTGAAGCACATGACTGCGCGTGTGACTGCACGGCCGTCTGCGCAGTCATCCCTGTGAGCTGCAGAGGAAAATCTGCATTGCAGCAACAAAGACGGCGTTCTTCTGCTTCTCTGCTGGGCGTCTCTGCCGCGTGTTCATGTGACGCCGCCACCGCGTGACGCCTTCAGGAACCAGCGACCTGCAGGAAACCTTCACTGCAGACGCACAGATGTTTATTTGGGCTTCATAAAGCTGCAGGTCACACCTGAGAACGTCTCAAAGTTCTCCACAACAAACAAAACCTCACCGTCTGTGTTCGACTCCGTCTCAGTCCAGACCATCCCAATCATTTAAGCAAAGGAACCTGCAGCAGAACCAGAATCCTGTCGTGTCGAGGAAAACGTTCGACCCAAAAGATGAACTTTTCTCACCTGTGGACTCAATCGCCCGATAAAAGGGAGTCCAGATGCAGTAAAATCCTTAACAATGTTTAACAAAGTAGTTCTGCTTTAGTAGAACTTCATTAAAATGACATTTAACTGGGAATAAAAGTTGTCAAATCAAAACTGAAATATAAAAAACGACAAAAACCGTCTAGAAGAACTGCAAGAAACAGAAGATAAAAGTTAAAAAAAGTTTTCAAACGTGTCTCTAAAGATGGAACTCTGTCTCCTTTACTTTTTTTTTCTCCAAACATCCATGAAAGTCTCATTTTCAGTCACTGTCAGAGCTTCTGTTTGAGGTCAAAGGTCAGATAGTTTTGTCTTGTTAGACCTCTAAGGCGCTGCACTGTTGGTCGTTTTATTTTGAAGGATCTCCGTCGTGATGTTTCATTGGTCTGAGGATGAGAGCGGATCATGTGAAGTTTATGCTGATCAGCATCTGAAGTCATGTGGGGGGGTCAGAGGTCACGTTTATGAGGGAGGGAGGGAGGGAGGAGCGGCTGCAGACGCTCAACACCTCCTTGTGTTTGGGAGTGAGAAGAGAAAAACACTCTGTGGATCTGTGGATCTGTAGAAAGTCTTCATGCTGATGCTGAGTCGTTTGTCTGGAACCGTCGTTCCCATAAACCCGTTGGAGTGTCTCTGGGTGAGGAAGACGATGGTCTGGATCGGTCCGTTTCATCCTGATGCTGCAGATTCTCCAAAGAATCTTCTTCCTCTGGCTGCTCTGACTTCTTTGTCAACGGTGTGCTGTTTAAATAAAGTTTTACGTTGAACAATGAGGTCACAATGAGGTGTTTAGGGCGGTTTTATTTTGAAAGGACAAACGGTGTCTTGTGTTTACATCCTGTGGTTTCAGAGCTTCTCCTCCTCCTAAACTCAGACGCCGGCGGTCCTCCTCGTTCTCACACCATGTGGCTCCTCCTCAGGTGAGGCCGGCCGCCCCGGACCTGCGCGCTCTCTCTGGGCCGGAACCTCGCCATGGCGAAGTCGACGCTCCTGAAGGTGATCCTCCTGGGGGACGGCGGCGTGGGCAAGTCCTCGCTCATGAACCGCTACGTCACCAACAAGTTCGACTCGCACCTCTTCCACACCATCGGGGTGGAGTTCCTCAACAAGGAGCTGGAGGTGGACGGGCGGCGCGTCACCCTGCAGATCTGGGACACGGCGGGGCAGGAGCGCTTCCGCAGCCTCCGCACGCCGTTCTACCGCGGCTCCGACTGCTGCCTGCTCACCTTCAGCCTGGACGACGGCCAGAGCTTCAGCAACCTGGCCAACTGGAAGAAGGAGTTCAGCTTCTACGCCGACGTCAAGGACGCCGACCGCTTCCCCTTCGTGGTCCTGGGCAACAAGCTGGACGTGCCGCAGCGCCAGGTGTCCGGCGAGGACGCGCGCCAGTGGTGCCGGGAGAACGGCGCGCTGCCCTACTTCGAGACGAGCGCCAAAGACGCCACCAATGTGGCGTCGGCGTTTGAGGAGGCCGTGCGGCGCGTTCTGGCGTCCGACGACAGAGACGATCACGTGATCCACCCCAACACGGTGCGTTTGCAGAGGAAGACGCAGAGCACGCCCCGCTGCTGCTGAGCGCCGCGGGACGTGTCCTGCAGAGGCGCCGCGGGACGTGACCTGCAGAGGCGCCGCGGGACGTGACCTGCAGAGGCGCCGCGGGACGTGGCCTGCAGAGGCGCCGCGGGACGTGGCCTGCAGAGGCGCCACGGGACGTGACCTGCAGAGGCGCCGCGGGACGTGACCTGCAGAGGCGCCGCGGGACGTGGCCTGCAGAGGCGCCGCGGGACGTGACCTGCAGAGGCGCCGCGGGACGTGGCCTGCAGAGGCGCCACGGGACGTGACCTGCAGAGGCGCCACGGGACGTGACCTGCAGAGGCGCCACGGGACGTGACCTGCAGAGGCGCCACGGGACGTGACCTGCAGAGGCACCGCAGGACGTGACCTGCAGAGGCGCCGCGGGACGTGGCCTGCAGAGGCGCCGCGGGACGTGACCTGCAGAGGCGCCACGGGACGTGACCTGCAGAGACCTAGAGGCGCCACGGGACGTGACCTGCAGAGGCGCCGCGGGACGTGACCTGCAGAGGCGCCACGGGACGTGACCTGCAGAGGCACCGCAGGACGTGACCTGCAGAGGCGCCACGGGACGTGACCTGCAGAGGCACCGCCAGGACGTGACCTGCCAGAGGCGCCACGGTGACGTGACCTGCAGAGGCGCACCGCGGGACGTGACCTGCAGAGGCCGCCACGGTACGTGACCATGCCAGAGGCACACGCAGGACGTGACCTGCAGAGGGCGCCCGGGACGTGACCTGCAGAGGCGCAGCGGGACGTGACCTGCAGAGGCGCCACGGGACGTGACCTGCAGAGGGCACCGCAGGACGTTGACCCTGCAGAGGCAGCCACGGACGTGACCTGCAGAGGCGCCGCGGGACGTGACCTGCAGAGGCGCAGCGGGACGTGACCTGCAGAGGCGCCGCGGGACGTGACCTGCAGAGGCCGCCGGAGGGACGTGACCTGCAGAGGCGCCCGGGACGGCGCCGCGGGACGTGACCTGCAGAGGCGCCGCAGGACGTGACCTGCAGAGGCGCCACGGGACGTGACCTGCAGAGGCGCCACGGGACGTGACCTGCAGAGGCGCCGCGGGACGTGACCTGCAGAGGCGCCACGGGACGTGACCTGCAGAGGCGCCGCGGGACGTGGCCTGCAGAGGCGCCGCGGGACGTGACCTGCAGAGGCGCCGCGGGACGTGACCTGCAGAGGCGCCGCAGGACGTGACCTGCAGAGGCGCCGCGGGACGTGACCTGCAGAGGCGCCGCAGGACGTGACCCTGCAGAGGCGCCGCAGGACGTGACCTGCAGAGGCGCCGCAGGACGTGACCCTGCAGAGGCGCCGCAGGACGTGACCTGCAGAGGCGCCACAGGACGTGACCTGCAGAGGCGCCACGGGACGTGACCTGCAGAGGCGCCACGGGACGTGACCTGCAGAGGCGCCACGGGACGTGACCTGCAGAGGCGCCACGGGACGTTTGGACCTGTAAGCGAGTGTGGAGTCATGATCAAAGCGTAGCTCTTCATCTTCGTCTTCATCTCCAGAGTCAGTCTCTCAGATCCAGCCTGGTGTTTCTGCGTTTCTTCCCACAGTGGAGAAACAAATGATTGAAGACGTTCAGGTACTGAGCTCACTCATCCCACCACATCTGTGGATATTTATTTTGCTCACTACACATTTTCAGAGCGTCTTTTTGGTTTCTAACAACTTTGAGGAAAGAAAAATGTTTTATTTTGAAAAGAGACAGAAGGTGGACTTCCTGTTTCCACTGCAGCTCAATGGTTCACCTTTTCAGTTTAGATCATTTTGAGCTTTTTTTCCTTCCTGGTTTGTTTCTTTTCATTTCATGTCTTTTAATTCATGTTTGCTTTCATTTATTTTGTCTTGATTTTCATTCCTTTTAGCTCTCAGACTGAATTTTGTTTTCTTTATTTTCTCCAGACTTTCTGTTGTTTGTTTCCTTCTCAGATGGTTTTCAGGACGTCAGAGTTTTTGTCAGCCGATGCAGAAACAGATTTTAGCTTCTAGAACCTCATGAAGCCGTTTTTGTCTCTTAAGCGTTTGGTGCAGCCATCTGCTTCTCTTTCTTAACGCTTTTTCTTATTTACTACTGTTTTCTTTGTTTTGTTTTGCTCAAACCCAAAAAACTTGAACCAAAATCAGGTAATTATTAACATCTTTGATCGAACTTTAACTGAACTTGACCATTTTCTTGGTGCAGTTTCATTTCTGTCCACAAGGTGGCGTCAAGGTCCATAAAAAAAGAACCACTGATGAATTTTGGTTTATGAGAGTTTTTCTAAAGTAGTTTTGTGTATTTGTTTGAAACCACACAGTTTATATCTTCTAAAACAGTTTTAATTGAATAACCTGTAATGTTTGAACATAAATTGAATTCGATTTCATGGCACATTCTTGATCGATTTAGCGTATTTAGTTTGTTTGATCACTTTTGTAAAGTAAAATGTTGTGGAATGATTGACATTATCATACATTATTGAGCTTAATGTTAAACGAATCTGGAAATCAGCTGAAAAAATGTGTTTGATGCCTAAAAGTAGAATATTTCCTGCTGACCGTCTGTGTTGATTTGCTCAAACTGAACCATTAAAAGTTGTCAAACAGGAGATTCTATGACGCTGACATGGTTTTCTTTTCTAAACTTTCTTCTGGTTTTGGTCGTTTCTCTTTTTTAATGACAGTTTGGCTTCGTAGAAAAGCTGGAATGTGTGAAGACGACCAGAACCAGAACCAGAACCCCGGCTAACGCTGGAGGACTTCCTGTTGACGTGCTTTTATTTTGACAGGAACCCTGTTTTATCCTAGAACTACACTTTGCTGTTATTTCAGTGAGAAAAGAAAAACCTTCTTTCAAAATAAAAGCGGGAGGCCCTTTGTGATTGAATAAAGAGGCGGAGACACCGAGGCCACGATAATAAAAAATATCGGTTTTACTAGAGAAGGTTACAAAAATCATCACTATAGAGGAGTCATAGAACTATTTCCCAACTTAAAAAAAATCAAAGCATAATGAAACACCTACAGGGACTACAATGCCATCCAAGTACAATGGAGTTTCCTTAGAAAAGGTGGGAGGGGGAGGGGCAAACACCGCCGACCATAGTTGTCAGTACAAACGACGACACATCACCTGAAAACTGCAAAGACAGTCACGCCTCCTTCATGCAAACAAGGAGGAAGTGGGTTCGGCCGTCACAGCACCTGCAGCAAAGCACGGAACAGAACACACACGGACACGGATACCGACATGCTTCACCTCACCACAAGCTCCTCCCACCGCCCCCCCTCGCGCCCAGAGGATAGCTTAGAAAACCAACGTACGAAAAGATTCCTGACTTGAGTTTTTTCAGTGTAAACATCCAAACGGTCTCTGCGGCGGGAGGGAGAGGCGTGGGAAAAAAGAATAAAATCCATCAAACCACGGAACCACGAGCACCCAGAACACCAATGTCATGACTGCACGGGCCCCCCCAGCACACGCCGGCCCCCCCAGCACACGGCCTCACGTCACAGTTAGCAAAGCAAATGCAGAACCAGGGTGCCAAAGGGTGCGTGTACATTAACGCTGGACCCCCCCAGGGGTGCGGATCGGTTATTTACAGGAGGAACCGCTGCTGGGGGCTCGTCTGGGATCGGATCTGCCCCAACATCTGATCCCAACCCACCGGGGAGGGGGCGGGGCCAGACGACCATTTGGCAGTAAAGCAGATTGTTAGAATGTACAATAATTAATTAATTAATTAATTTGAGGTGTGGGGGGGGGGTCCTTTGGGGGTTTAAATTCTTAAATAGTGCAACAATAACTGGAAATTAGCCATTAAAAGGTCAAGCAGAGGGAAGGAGCGAACAGAAAGGTGTCGGCTGGCGTTCCTTCCAGAGTAATAAAAACCACTTTCATCCACATTCACACTATAGATCCATATTCATATATATATGCATATAAAACACCAAAAACCAAGGAAGTTGCTCGCTGCCCGTCTTCCCCGACGCCGACGGAGGACGATGATGGTTTCTCTGTTTTTTTTAGTTTTATCTTTTTTTTTTTTTTTGGAGGCGGCGAGGGGCGTCGCCGCCGGGCCACCTTCACGAGCCGCCGCCCCAGAGCACGAGGGGGGAAGCCGCGCTCCGCCCCGGCGGGCGGGCGTGCGGGCTGGCTCTCTCTCGCCGCCTGACCCTCTATGCTCCTCCCCCCCTGGGGTGTTCACCCGAAGGTGTTATAGGTAAGCACACCCCCCCCCCCGGGGGGCAGGCGAAGAGGATGGAGAGTCAGGGCGTTGGCGGGCCATCGAACGCGACCGAGATGGTTTTGTATCGGAGTGAGGAACAGCTCTGGATGTCACGGGGGGGGGGTTTATTAGGGGGTGGAGGTGCAGAGAGGAGGCGGGCGATGGCGGGGCAGGACCTCCTGTCCTTAGGAGTAGGAGGAGGAGGAGTTCTGGCCCTCCTTGGAGCGAGCTTCGGCCTCCAGGTCCTGGTCGTCCTTGGTCTTGATGTCCTGGTAGTCGTGCGTGGACGCCGCGCTCTTCAGGTAGGCCCAGTTAGCCGCCAAGATCATCAGGAAGTGGAGCTGAGGGGGGGGGGGAGACGAGGAAAGAGAGCCATCACCGACCGCCACGGGTGTGCTGGTTGCCGTGACGATCACCTGGTGATCGTTCCAGGTACCATTTCAAAGTCTGAGGAAAGGGATGAAGCCCCGCCCCCGCTCCTAAGATGGGGGTTTGTCCGGGATCAAAAAGGATCTTTTTCATTTTTAGTAACAATAAAAACCTAGTAGATCCAAAGCAGGGTTGTTTTTTTTTAGCTTTAACGCTCCAGGACACAAAACCGGAGCGTCCGCCTGCTCAGCAAGGCTCTCACAATCTTGAGAGGCGGGGTTGCCGCGGCAACAGATGAGCACACCATGGCAACGTGCATATTTCCTTTTTTTTTAGCTTACCAGTGCGATGACCGTGGCTCCGGCGCCAGCTAACGCCACGATGTAGAGGTGGTAGGAGAGGTAGAACTGTGAACAAGACAAAAAAAATCATCAGGGGGGGAGAGGCGGGACTAAAGACGGGGGGGGGGACTCCTCACCTCGCTGGTGTTGCAGACGTCCACCAGTGTGGTTCCGCAAGCTTTTCCTGGAGTGGCGTTCACCGGGATGATACCTGCCGGGTCAGAGGAGACGCCATGGTTTCTCAGACTAAAGGTGAAAGGGCTGCTGGGAAATCTGGGTCGTCCCTTTGACCATAAACCAGATCCACAGCCGGGAAGGAGAATCCATCGGAACCTTTCAGTCCGGATCTCAGCTTTAGAAACGTTTTGGCGTTAAACTGTTTTACAAACCGTTTCTAAAAATGTCAATCAGAATCTACGGCATGGCGTTCCGGTTCCATCAAGAGACGGTCAGACATGAAGCAAAGAACTCACAGGTTTGATCTCCGTTTACATTAAATTGTACATTCAGAGCAAAACGTCAGCAAAAACTCAGCCTGCATGCTTTTGACTCAATTCCTCTTTTACCACTGCGCCTTTGAGCAAACGCCACCACATACTCGCCCAAATCTGCCCACACCTAGCACGCGGTGAAAATGAAAAACAACAACAAACGATGACATCACAGCGGGAGAAACCATTCAAAGAAGAACAGGGGCCAAGTCTCTTTTGGAGTTTGAAAAATAAAACCAGGAAGTCAAAATCTACTAACAAAACCAGAACATGTGTGTCGAGGATATCCAAAAGAAGCTTTGATATTATTATGGGATGGCCACCGGACTGACATTATGTAGCAAAGTGAAACATTTGGTAATTTTTTTACGTTTTGGCATAATACGGCTAAAGAAAACGAGCAATCTTCACCAAATTTCCCGCACACGCTGCTAGGCTAAGTTTACAACCACAGTCAAGGTTTCATTGACCTTTGACCTCGGGAAGAGGCAGCGATTTTGAAAATAAAGACAAAAAGCAGCTTTAGTTCCTTCTACAAACTAACTTTGATCTTTCGCCTCCTAAGCCATGAAGAGTCTTTTGGAAACTAATTTGGAAAGAAATGTTTGAAAATAAAGTTTGACCATTTTGAACGACGTTAGCGTGGCTAGCTCACCAATGTGGCGTTCCCCCGTTTGCTCGCACATTTATCATTAGAATATTGGGGAAAGGTCACACATGAATCGTTGTTTCAAACTGAATGAAGTGATGTGACACACAATATAAACCCGATTAGGAATGCCGACGTGGTTAACAAAAAAATACCTCCGTCGCCAAGGAAACCAAACAATTTACTTTTGCAGATTCTTCTAAATATGACATTGGTCTGTTCATCACGCCCAGGCGACCATAAAATGATATGGTTGCTATGGAGATAAAACCAACAGAGCAGCTGCCATTTTGGAAAGAAAGTTATTTTTTCATTACAAGCTCCACCCAGGGTGGCAGAAAAAGGAAAATCCATTTGTAGGTTTTGGGGATGGATTATCTTTGTTTAAGATCATTAAAGCTCAACTTTTAGCTGTTTGAAGTTCAATTTCAGCGGTTTGTTCTGCAGAAATAAGAAAGTCGAGGACAGAAGCGGCTGGACTTTTGAGCCAACTGTCCAAAAACAGCGAAACCATCACTACGTCTACAACGAGCAGGAACCAAAGTCCACCTGTTAGCGGCTCCTCCTTCCGACTCTTTTCTGTCATGTTTCTAGTCCAAACCGCTGTCATCCTGGAAGCCCTCCCCCTCAAAGGCCTGCAGCTTCCCCGCTCGGGACGCAGAAACTCACCGTACTGCCGGAAATCCACGCACACGGAGTCGGGGAAGGTGATGTTGGAGTCCGGAGATCTGAGGCCGGCGCAGGTGTTCCACATGTTGAAGAAGACGAAGACGGGGATGGCGGTGAAGCAGAAGATGGCCAGGAATCCCAGAGCCAGGATGTAGGTCAGAACCATGAACTGCAGAGAGCAGGAGGAGACTGGGAGTCCATAAAACCCCTTTAAAGGCCCGAGCAGCCAGCCGTACACGCATGAGTGTGTTTGTGCTAATCCAAGTGGACATCTGCTGTAAATAATCAGGCTAGAGAGGACAAACTGTGCCAGAGTCAGCCTGAAGACACAGGAATGTGTCTGAATTCCCTCAAACTGAATCTCCAGCCCTTCACAGCTAATCAGCCTCCTTCTGTTCCTTCGCATGTGGCCCTAATTGGCCGAGTGGCGTGAGGATGTGCGAGTCCCTACGAAGGCGGTGAGGCAGCGTCCGCAGACGGTGGTCTTGAAGTCGCTCTGCAGCTCCTTCTTGATGGTCCCGGTGGTGTAGAAGCCCTCAGCCAGCAGGATGACGGCGTACAGGGAGAAGAAGGAGGCGATGCCGTAGATGATGTACTGAAAGACCTGGATCCTGAACAGAGGAGGAGACGGCAGATGACAAACACTCCCTTTCTTCACCAGAACAGTCGGTGATGGATAACTTTAGGTCCACAGCTGCTCTGTCATGTGGACTCTTATTTTGAAGTATCAGTACTAACACTAGCATTAAGCTAGTGCCATGAAATGCATTCGAAATGTGCTGGTTTTGCTCAACGCTTGCATAATTTGTTGCTGTGGGCGGGGCTTAAGTTGCTAATTTAGCAAGTCGGATGTAAATGGCAGGAGGGCTGAATTTTAAATCACATTTTTTTTTACAAACTCTGAAGCAAATGAAGCATCTGAAGCCTCAAATGCTTCATTTGCTTCATTTGCTTCTGCTAGCACAACAAGAACTATGGTGCTGTAACGTATACTTCATAATTCTGTTACTCATAATCCTCTGGTTCTGTTCCTGTATAGAGCGTTCTCCTCGTCTTTGGTTCTCTGATTGTTTCTCCTCTTTCTTCAGTTTACGTTTGTGTTTCTGCGTGTTTACTTTCACTTTGTTTACTTAGATTTGTACTTCCTGTTAACTTTTTCAGATCTGACGGCTCTGACCCCTACCGAGGTCGCTTTCCCGCCAAACTCATTTAACGAGCTTTTCAATTAACTGTCCGAATCTGTTCCAGTCGGTTCAAAGACGTGATTCTGTGAGGGAAATCTGAGGCTAGCGGCTAATGCTAGCTGCTAATGCTAGCTGCTAATGCTAGCTGCTAACTGTGACAGCTGCTTTCAGGGAGATGATTGTCGGGGCTGGAAATGAATTATTTGTTCAGGAAAAGGAAGATCAGACATTAATGAAGCCTGTTTACATCCTACTTTATGAGGCTTTAATGTTAAAAACTGTTAATCTGATCGTTAGTTTCCATACATTTCTTTATTTCTGTTTTTTTAGACCGTATAGTCATTTTTTGATAGATTTTTCATTTAAAAAAAAAAGAATTTGTAGAGATGAATTGTGGCACAGATGGTGGGTGGGGCCTATGCAGGAAGGAAGAAGGTCAGTATTTTGGCGTTGCGGTGGACCTGCATTGGAAGCACGGGGGGCACTTACACGGCGGCGAGGGTGGCGTGGTCGGTGGTGACCGTGGAGAAGTGGTTCTCCAGCATGGTGAGGGTGCTGCTCAGCGCCACGTGACCACATCCGCAGAACAGGGCCACGCCGCAGAAGCAGAGGATGGTGGCCACCAGCGAGGGGTAGGGCACCCGGCCCAGACACTTGATGCAGCACTCGAAGCATCCTGCAGGGGGGGACAGAGAGCTGGGTCAGGCCTTTGCAGGTACCAGAACCCTCAGGGTTCAGGTCACATCTGAGGCACGGCTCCACGCATCTGGCGTGCACGCTCCAGCGCCGCCGCACTCGTCTGCCGTGTGTGGACAGCAGCTAATCAGGAGAATCCGGTCCAAAGACCGCTTCCTTCTTCACAGCTTTGGTGGGTTCTCCAGAACCACCAGACCCAACAGGAAGTGGCTGAATGCTGGGAGCGTTTAATTATTCATTCAGCCTTCCCCACTGAGGAACTCGTCCATCAGGTTGAAGAAGGCGCTCCGCTGCTCCACAGAGCACCTCCTGCTTTGAAAGAGGAGCCAAAACCAGGAAAGATCTTTTCCGGCAGAAGAGCGGCGTCTTATATAACGGCGTTAAAAATAACTCCTCCAGCATCGCAGGAAGTTACTCCAATGGAGGGAAAAAAAGAGCCGTGTGCCACTTTGCTGTTTCCATGACAACCTGCTCCAGTTAGAAAGCATCATTGTTTCCACGCTTCTGTCTGCAGAGCTTTCGACCGACCTCCGCGTGAGACTCCGCCCACGGCTTTATCCTCCGAAACCGAAGAGGCTTCAGCAGCCGGTCTTTGTGATCCGGTTCTGAGGAGCGACCCGGTTCCTCCAGAGCGCTGCTGCCTTACGTAACACAGCCAGGCAGCGTTGTGCAATAAATCCAAATCCTGTTTGTGTTCAAGGAGGAGGCAGCAGTGAGGAGGTGCATGTGAGGAGGCAGCAGTGAGGAGGTGCGTGTGAGGGGGCAGCAGTGAGGAGGTGCATGTGAGGAGGCAGCAGTGAGGAGGTGCATGTGAGGAGGCAGCAGTGAGGAGGTGCATGTGAGGAGGCAGCAGTGAGGAGGTGCATGTGAGGAGGCAGCAGTGAGGAGGTGCATGTGAGGCTGGGTGGAGGAGCTCCTCCTTGATGCTGCAGGAGTCTCACAGGGATTCCTGGTTTCTAGGGACAAACCCTGAGATGTTTCTGCCCCCTCTCTCTCCCCCATCATGGGGGGTGCCTGCCCCCTCCTCCCTGCCTCTGCTCTGGACGGAGCGGGACTCCCCCCCCCCGGCCGCCTCCGGCTGTTTGTCAGCTCTAAAGTGGTCTGATGGGAGGCAGGCGGGCCGGAGCGGTCAGCTAACGGAAATCGATGGACGATTCATTAGAGGAGAATTTAGGAGTCACGGCGAGGCCTCCTCACCTCTGCTCCTCTAGAGGAAGACGGCAGCTCCACGCCGTCAATGGACGGGGGACACGACCCCCCCCCCTGCAGTCGCCACACCAGAACCAGTCTGACCACAGTCTCTGGTTCTGCGGGTCGGCAGGAGAACCTCGGTCTGTCTCCGTCTTCACAGACAGACGAGCGGCGAAAGACGAGCAGAGAGCAGGAGACGAGGAGGAAAAGGGAGGAAATAAGCGAGGAGCGGCTCTCGGCCCTGGGGGCCGGCAAACGGCCGTTGCCATGGCAACATGTTACCCGCGACCCAGTTCGGTGGCAGTGGCTGACTTTGCTCCTCTGAGAAGCAGAGGGACAACAGAGAGGAGCAGGTGGATGCATGAGGAGGAGGAGGAGGAGCAGGGGGCGGGGCTACCTGAGATGATGCTCTCAGATGCGACAGAAGCAGTCTCAGTAAAGTTTGTGGTCTCCTGATTTTAGAAAACCTCGTTAAAGCTCCTTTGTTTCCAGAAAGAAGCATGAACCTGAACAGAACTCTGAACCGGACCAGCAGTTTAGAGTTTGTCTCATCAGAACCAGCCTCACCAGAACAGAGGCGGTTTCACCTGTTTAGTTGACGGCCGGCCTCGGGCTCCTCTCTGATTGGCCGACAGAGTGTGAGCTCCACGTCAAAAAGAAGCGTCTCCTCTCAGCCTGAACCATCATCCGGGTATTTATCCTAAACCGCACGCTGCCCGGCGAGCGTTTGCCGCCAAACACCCCTGATTACAAAGCAGCCGGCATTGTTCTACAAAGCCGGGCAGAACTGACCCTAATCTGGTGTTTGTGGGAAAGCCTGCAACGCCATGAGGGCCACGGGGTCACGGCGCCAAGCGTAACCGAGCTTGATGGACGGCTAAATCCCGTCCTGTCTGATCGATTCACCGATTGGCTGATTAGAGGGACGGCGGCACCATTTAAAGCCTTTTCACCGCTGAAGCGGGACATGCGGGTTCTCCAGAACGCCCAATAACCCACTAAAGAGGAGATTGATTGGTTCCCCATCAGAAAATGGGTCAGAACACCGAGCTCACTCTGCAGATGGATGGAACTGCATCCAGGTGGGTAAAGGCTCCGCCCAGGGGGAGGAGCTCAGGCCTGCAGGTGGACCCCTCTGTGTTTCTGCTTGTTAGCTCAGGTTCCTCCAATGAGCGATCAGAGAGAGTCCAGGTCATCTGTTGACCTCTGACCTCTGATGACAGAAAGCCGCTGCACGCCCTCAAACTCCCAGCAGCTCTCGTTCCACCAAAAACGACCCAGTGGACACAAACTCCTGTTTCAGCTGTTATGCAACCACTACCCCCCCCCCCCCCCTCGCCAGCAGCTCAAGGGCAGTCATCAACGAAGGTGACGCGTGCTAACCGGCGCCGGCCTCTTCGTGGGCCAAGCATGAGAGCAGCAGATTGGGCATCAGTGGGTTATGGAGGCCGGCCAGAGGAGGCTGGCATCTCTCAGGAACAAGGCATGCTGGGACAACCTGCCACTCGCTGCTATTCATAAACACACTGGGGGGGGGGCAAATCTATCAACCGTTTTTTGTTCATTCGGTGAATCCGACTCTTTTTCTGGGAATATTATCATGCACTTTGAAAAAAAAAAGTTTGGATGTTGGTGGAAGCAGAGAGAGCAGCCATTGTTTGTCCTCAAACTTTGAATTCAGGTTTTTGCTATTTGGTCCTAATGGAGGCAAAATAAAAAATTTAGAAGAAGGTAAATATTCTCGCTGACTCCTGGGAGAATGTCCCCACATTTGAAAGTTGAGAGTTAAAGTAAACAAACGGAAGGATTTGAGACTAGTTAGAGATGCTGGTGACGACTTAAAGACTCGTTAGAGACACTGGTGACGACTTTAAGACTCTTTATAAAGACCCTGGTGATGACTTTGAGACTCGTTAAAGAACCTGGTGACGACTTAAAGACTGGTTAGATACGCTGGTGACGACTTAAAGACTCGTTAGAGACGCTGGTGACGACTTTGAGACTCTTTATAAAGACCCTGGTGATGACTTTGAGACTCGTTAAAGAACCTGGTGACGACTTAAAGACTGGTTAGATACGCTGGTGACGACTTAAAGACTCGTTAGATACGCTGGTGACGACTTAAAGACTCGTTAGAGACGCTGGTGACGACTTTGAGACTCTTTATAAAGACCCTGGTGATGACTTTGAGACTCGTTAAAGAACCTGGTGACGGCTTAAAGACTGGTTAGATACGCTGGTGACGACTTAAAGACTCGTTAGAGACCCTGGTGATGACTTTGAGACTCGTTAAAGACCCTGGTGACGACTTAAAGACTGGTTAGATACGCTGGTGACGACTTAAAGACTCGTTAGAGACGCTGGTGACGACTTTGAGACTCTTTATAAAGACCCTGGTGATGACTTTGAGACTCGTTAAAGAACCTGGTGACGACTTAAAGACTCGTCAGAGACGCTGGTGACGACTTTAAGACTCTTTATAAAGACCCTGGTGATGACTAGAAGACTCGTTAGAGACACTGGTGACGACTTAAAGACTCGTTAGATACGCTGGTGACGACTTAAAGACTCGTTAGAGACGCTGGTGACGACTTTGAGACTCTTTATAAAGACCCTGGTGATGACTTTGAGACTCGTTAAAGACCCTGGTGACGACTTAAAGACTGGTTAGATACGCTGGTGACGACTTAAAGACTCGTTAGAGACGCTGGTGACGACTTTGAGACTCTTTATAAAGACCCTGGTGATGACTTTGAGACTCGTTAAAGACCCTGGTGACGACTTAAAGACTGGTTAGATACGCTGGTGACGACTTAAAGACTCGTTAGAGACGCTGGTGACGACTTTGAGACTCTTTATAAAGACCCTGGTGATGACTTTGAGACTCGTTAAAGAACCTGGTGACGACTTAAAGACTCGTCAGAGACGCTGGTGACGACTTTAAGACTCTTTATAAAGACCCTGGTGATGACTAGAAGACTCGTTAGAGACACTGGTGACGACTTAAAGACTCGTTAGATACGCTGGTGACGACTTAAAGACTCGTTAGAGACGCTGGTGACGACTTTGAGACTCTTTATAAAGACCCTGGTGACGACTTTGAGACTCGTTAAAGACCCTGGTGACGACTTAAAGACTGGTTAGATACGCTGGTGACGACTTTAAGACTCTTTATAAAGACCCTGGTGATGACTAGAAGACTCGTTAGAGACACTGGTGACGACTTAAAGACTCGTTAGATACGCTGGTGACGACTTAAAGACTCGTTAGAGACGCTGGTGACGACTTTGAGACTCTTTATAAAGACCCTGGTGACGACTTTGAGACTCGTTAAAGACCCTGGTGACGACTTAAAGACTGGTTAGATACGCTGGTGACGACTTAAAGACTCGTTAGAGACGCTGGTGACGACTTTGAGACTCTTTATAAAGACCCTGGTGATGACTTTGAGACTCGTTAAAGAACCTGGTGACGACTTAAAGACTCGTCAGAGACGCTGGTGACGACTTTAAGACTCTTTATAAAGACCCTGGTGATGACTAGAAGACTCGTTAGAGACACTGGTGATGACTTAAAGACTCGTTAGAGACGCTGGTGACGACTTTAAGACTGGTCAAAGACGCTGGTGATGACTTTAAGACTCGTTAGAGACGCCGGAGAGGACTTAAAGACTGGTCAAAGGCGCTGGTGACGACTTAAAGACTCGTCAGAGACACTGGTGACGACTTAAAGACTCGTCAGAGACGCTGGTGACGACTTAAAGACTGGTCAAAGACGCTGGTGACGACTTAAAGACTCGTTAGAGACGCTGGTGACGACTTTAAGACTCTTTATAAAGACCCTGGTGACGACTTTGAGACTCGTTTAAGACCCTGGTGACGACTTTAAGACTCGTTAGAGATGCTGGTGACGACTTTAAGACTGGTCAAAGACGCTGGTGACGACTTTAAGACTCGTTAGAGGCGCTGGTGACGACTTTGAGACTCTTTATAAAGACCCTGGTGATGACTTTGAGACTCGTTAAAGACCCTGGTGATGACTTAAAGACTCGTCAGAGACGCTGGTGACGACTTTAAGACTCTTTATAAAGACCCTGGTGATGACTAGAAGACTCGTTAGAGACACTGGTGACGACTTAAAGACTCGTTAGATACGCTGGTGACGACTTAAAGACTGGTCAAAGACGCTGGTGACGACTTAAAGACTCGTTAGAGATGCTGGTGACGACTTTAAGACTCGTTAGAGACGCTGGTGACGACTTTGAGACTCTTTATAAAGACCCTGGTGACGACTAGAAGACTCGTTAGAGACACTGGTGACGCCTTTAAGACTGGTCAAAGACGCTGGTGACGACTTTAAGACTCGTTAGAGACGCTGGTGACGACTTTGAGACTCTTTATAAAGACCCTGGTGACGACTTAAAGACTCGTTAGAGACACTGATGACGACTTTGAGACTCTTTATAAAGACCCTGGTGATGACTTTGGGACTCGTTAAAGACCCTGGTGACGACTTAAAGACTCGTCAGAGACGCTGGTGACGACTTTAAGACTCTTTATAAAGACCCTGGTGACGACTAGAAGACTCGTTAGAGACACTGGTGACGCCTTTAAGACTGGTCAAAGACGCTGGTGACGACTTAAAGACTCGTTAGAGATGCTGGTGACGACTTTAAGACTCGTTAGAGACGCTGCTGACGACTTTGAGACTCTTTATAAAGACCCTGGTGATGACTTTGAGACTCGTTAAAGACCCTGGTGACGACTTAAAGACTCGTCAGAGACGCTGGTGACGACCTTAAGACTCTTTATAAAGACCCTGGTGACGACTAGAAGACTCGTTAGAGACACTGGTGACGACTTAAAGACTCGTTAGAGACGCTGGTGACGACTTTAAGACTGGTCAAAGATACTGGTGATGACTTAAAGACTTGTTAGAGACGCTGGTGACGACTTTGAGACTCTTTATAAAGACCCTGGTGATGACTTTGAGACTTGTTAAAGAACCTGGTGACGACTTAAAGACTCGTCTGAGATGCTGGTGACGATTTTAAGACAGGTCAAAGATACTGGTGACGACTTTAAGACTCGTTAGAGATGCTGGTGACAACTTAAAGATTGGTCAAAAGCGCTGGTGACGGCTTAAAGACTTGTTAGAGACGCTGGTGACGACTTTAAGACTCTTTATAAAGACCCTGGTGACGACTTTGAGACTCGGTAAAGAGCTGGTGACGACTTAAAGACTTGTTAGAGATGCTGGTGACGACTTAAAGACTCGTCAGAGATGCTGGTGACGACTTAAAGACTTGTTAGAGATGCTGGTGACGACTTAAAGACTCGTTAGAGACGCTGGAGACAACTTAAAGACTAGTTAAAGATGCTGGAGACGACTTAAAGACTGGTCAAAGACGCTGGTGACGACTTTGAGACTCGTTAAAGAGCTGGTGACGATGTGACTTGTTAAAGACGCTGGTGACGACTTTGAGACTCGTTAAAGAGCTGGTGACGATGTGACTTGTTAAAGACGCTGGTGACGACTTTGAGACTCGTTAAAGAGCTGGTGACGATGTGACTTGTTAAAGACGCTGGTGATGACGTTGAGACTCGTTAAAGACCCTGTGACGACTTAAAGACTCGTTAGAGTGGCTGATGATGGCTTTAAGACTCGTTAAAGACGCTGGTTACGACTTTGAGACTCGTTAAAGAGCTGGTGACGATGTGACTTGTTAAAGATGCTGGTGACGACTTTGAGACTCGGTAAAGAGCTGGTGACGACTTAAAGACTTGTTAGAGATGCTGGTGACGACTTAAAGACTCGTCAGAGATGCTGGTGACGACTTAAAGACTTGTTAGAGATGCTGGTGACGACTTAAAGACTCGTTAGAGACGCTGGAGACAACTTAAAGACTAGTTAAAGATGCTGGAGACGACTTAAAGACTGGTCAAAGACGCTGGTGACGACTTTGAGACTCGTTAAAGAGCTGGTGACGATGTGACTTGTTAAAGACGCTGGTGACGACTTTGAGACTCGTTAAAGAGCTGGTGACAAGGTGACTTGTTAAAGACGCTGGTGATGACGTTGAGACTCGTTAAAGACCCTGTGACGACTTAAAGACTCGTTAGAGTGGCTGATGATGGCTTTAAGACTCGTTAAAGACGCTGGTTACGACTTTGAGACTCGTTAAAGAGCTGGTGACGATGTGACTTGTTAAAGACGCTGGTGACGACTTTGAGACTTGGTAAAGAGCTGGTGACGATGTGACTTGTTAAAGACGCTGGTGATGACGTTGAGACTCGTTAAAGACCCTGTGACGACTTAAAGACTCGTTAGAGTGGCTGATGATGGCTTTAAGACTCGTTAAAGACGCTGGTTACGACTTTGAGACTCGTTAGACGCTTGTGAAGAGGATGAAGAGTGGGAGACAACTGTTGCCTTCTGCCCCCCTGGGGGGCATCAGAGGTGAGGGAATAGAGGTAGACTAGCCAGCAGAACCCTGTAAACATCAGAACCGCGGCGCCGTGACCCCAAACACGGCTGTTAAGCGCATGCACGCTGAGAGGAAAGCGCGTTCAGAACTGACCACGACCACAGCGTGCTGACAAAGACGGCTGACGGACAGGCGCAGGGCTCCGCCCACAAGTGCAGAAGCTTCTTCTTGGCTGCATTCTTCAGACTCCGGATCGCTGACACGTGAAAAAATGAAGAGCGCACGTGCGCGCGCACATCCAGATGGAGGCTGACCCGCTTTGGGCGAGCGGAGAACACATGAGCCTCTCTCTCTCTCCTGCATCCCACCTCCTCACCCTCCTCCAGGGATGAGGGGGTGGGGGGGCTCTGAGGGAGTAAGTAGTTAGATGGAGGCAGAGGAAACAAAAGACCAGCTGGTTTCAGGCAGAGTGGAGGAGGAGGAGGAGGAGGAGGAGGAGGAGGAGGAGGAGGAGGTCAGTGGAGGAGCGTTGAGGCGCTGCTCAGTGGTCGTCCAGGTTATCCGGTTCTAAACGCTGATGTCATCATCTGCTGGTTATTAGAACACGCCCACTCAGGCCTTCTCAGGTCTCAGTTTTGGACGGGCGTGTGTCAATCAAACTGCAATCTTTATTAAATCCACAGAAGTGAAATTAGGGCGGAGCCAAACTTTAAACTGTGCTCTTTGATGTAGCGTGACTCCCCCACAGTTTACGTAGCTTTGCACCGTTTTACTAACGTGTAGCGACAGGATCAGCTGACTTACGTCAACAAACGCGTCACTGATGGAATGTGTGGCATATTAACGCAAAGCAGCGTGGGAATCCGTTGGAATGGCGTTTATGGCGTTGAAGAGCGTCAACACTGGAGCTAAAGCTGCGATGCTAAAGGGTTAAAGCTTTGTGACACGCCCCCTGGTGGCCACTCACTGAACAGCTTTGGCTCCACTTTCAGTTCTTCACCTGTCGGTAAAAGTGTTGTCCTCCCTCAGGTCACCTGTCCAGAAAAGCTCTTTAGACTCGTTCAGGTGATTCCAGACGAGTGGAGAGTTAGCAAAGTCCCGCCACACGCGTTCAAGCCACAACTTCCAGGGTTTTCTGGCTCTGCGTTCAAGACTCTAGTGTAGCATCGCTACGCACATTTTTAAGGTACGTTTTCTGGCTCTGCCTTCAGAACGCGCGACTATGAACGCGCCTTGAAAGTCAAACCCGTTGAACTTTGACCACTCAGACTCGGTGGTGACGTGTGGATGGCGTCTCCTGTCATGGAAGCACTAAACTGCGGTTTGTGTCTTTGAGTCTTTCATTTATCGGAATAGAGCTGAGAAAGAAAACGTCTGCAGCGAGTTTCTGCAGATTTAGACGCTAAGCTGGTAGGTTTTTAGTGGCGGTCCGTGTGAAGGAGAAACTGAAGCTGGAATTAGTGAAAATCCTGTTCTGGACCTCCTGATAGGCAGAACCGCTAGCAGAAGCTAACCCTGGAAGAACCTCAATGCAACTGACGATGTTTGTGCTTCACTTCAGAGGAGGAAGAGGAGGAGGAGGAGGAGGAGGAGGAGGAGACGTGCAAACCTCTGAAGGTCTGGCAGAAAGGGAGGAACTGAACTAGAGAACGCAGCAGCTTCAGGCTGAGGAGCACCACCTCCATCTGCGCCTCCTGAGCTTCTCCTCTGGAACCCTTAACACGGTTCTGTGAGGGGGGGGGGTCACTTCCACCAGGAACCACCTCCAGAACATAGATCCACCTCAGAACACGCGGCAGACGGAACAGCAGATCCGAGAGGGGGGAGGCCTGCAGGAGGAAACGGCCCGGATTCTAACCCCCACCTGCCCCTCCAGGGCTTCATCCAAACCTCCACCTCCTCGTGGAGTTAGTGAGACGCTCTCCTCTGTTCTCGAGCAGAGACCTGGTCTCTGACCCCCCCTCCCCAAACTCCTCTGAATCAGGAGTCGACACAAGCTCCTTACAGGACCCCCCCCCCCCCCCCACCCCCCAGCGTCTTAGTAGATTATGCTCCTGCTCCAGATGCCAGATGATTACATCCTCAATCTGCTGGAGGAGGCGGCTGGAGGTGGGCTGTTGCGTAACGCCACACCTGCGGCGGCGCAGTCCGAGGGCTGAGCGCTGGCCGTGCCCCCCCCTCTATGACAGCCTCAGGGGGTCATGTGGGAGGTGTCTCAGCAGAGGAGGAGGAGGAGGTCCTCCCTGTTTCAAACTTTAGTCCCATAGATCTCCTCATCTCCTGGTTCCAGAGCGTTGCCAGGTTTGGTGACGACTTCAGCTGAGAATCAGCGACGTTTGGATCCGGTTTGGACTCTGACGGTCATCAGTTCTAAGTGAGGGTCCAGCCGGTGCCCCCAGGGAACCAGACACCCCCGTTTCTGCTGAACTTTGAGCGTACAGAAGACCTGGCATCCTCCTGGACCCACATCAGGAAACAAAAGGTAAACAACGGCCTTTACTTTACCTGGAATAACTCATCAGGTCATGACAGCCGACACCAACACACCGATTTGACTGTGAAGCCTCAATAAAGGCCAAGTGTGAGGCTCCGCCCACTGGCGACACGCCTTCACAGCTGCAGTTTAGGTGAATTCCAGCTTCTGTATTCCGTTTTCCTGCTGGAATCCTGCAGTTTGTGACCGTGAGAGACCTGAGGGCTGCAGGCGCCACAGCCGCGCGCCAGTGGGACACGTTTGGAGCCGCGCCGCGCCGCGCCGCGCGCTGGTGCGTGGGATTGATGGACAGCTGAGTCCCTGCGCGTCAGGGGCATCTTTGCTGCCATCAATCAGGATCCTGACGGATCAGCCCCCGCGTCGGTCCCGCGCGCGCAGACGGAGGATCCACCTGAGGAGAACAATGCGGCCGCCGCGCCGCGCCGCGCGCCCCGCGCGCCTTCACAGACAATGCGCTCGCAGTGGAGCAGAAACGCACATCCATGAATGCACGCTCCGTTCACGCACCCCTCCATCCACCCCCCACCTCCTCCTCTCCCGCATCTGCTTCCGAACCCCCGCCTCGAAAATGCGCTGCAAAACCGCGGGAAGGACACCTGCGTGACGCGTGCGTGAGAATCTGAGAAAAGATGAAAGATGAAAGACAGACAGAGAGAAAAGGCGCCGCGCGCAGAGGCGCGCTGAGCCGAGCGGGTTTGGCGCAAAGCGCGCGGACAGGCGCAGATGTCCGCGCGTGAGCGGCCGCGTACCTTTGCTCTCCTGCCCCTCATCCTGCGCCTCCTCGGCGCTGGACTCCATGACCGGCTTCGTCCCGTCCATGATCTCAGCAGAAAGCAGCCTCTTTGCGCGTGAAAGCCCGACTGTGTGTGTGCGCGCGGGGGGTGGGGGGAGCTGCTGGCTGGATGCGCGCTCGCTCTCTCTTTCTCTCTCGTGCACACCCCTCCCTCCGCTCCTCTGTCCCTCCCCTCCTTCCTTCAGCTTCCCGCCGCCTCTCAAAGGCGCCGACGGACCGGATTTATATGACCCCCGTGGATTACCCCCCTTCTCCCCCCAGTGAACCCTTCCTCTGACCCCAAACACATCTTTGAGCGCGGGGACGATTTTCCTGATGGCGGGATTCCTACCCCCCACCCCCCACCCCTCCCTGATTGCCTTCATATGTTGCGCACTCGCAGCTCCCGCAGACTGTCCCGCAAAAAGGCTGCTTTCTAAATCTGACACAAACCTGAACGAGGACAAAATGTGCGTGAATATGCAAACTCATGTGCATGCATGAAGCACACGCACGCGCGCACCGCCCCCTCTCCATCTGTTCAGAGAAATACTGAGTTGGAGGCAGAGAGACGCTGACGAAAAGAGAGAGAGAGAGAAACGAAGTCAGGGTTTCACCCCCCCCCCCAAGAAAAAATATGATGTTTTGATAAAATATAAAGATAAAAGATAAAATTCTTCAAACACATCTGGATGTTCTCTCTCACTGATTCCAGCCAATCAGAGCCGCAGACCTCTTCCTTTGTTTGCTCCAAACTCTGCCCCCTGATTGGTTGAGACCCCACCCCAAAAACATTCAATTCAGCAGGTGAAACCTTGGATGGGTGGGGTTTGGGGGAGGGGGGTGTCCCACCTCTCAAACATCCTGAAACAATGCCCCACCATCTGCCCCCAATCCTCTTAGAGCAGATTTTCATGGGAGCAGAGTGACGGACAGCTCAGCATCAGGACCCCCCCCAACCCCCCCACTCAATGCAGACATTTTTCCATGCAACATGGAGCAAACATGCCCCCCCCCATGCACTCCTCCTCATGTGGACTTCATGGAGGTCCTCCAGTGAAGAACCGCCGGTTTCAGAGAAACGGAAGTTTAAACGTTTAAATGTTTAAATGTTTAAATGTTCAAATGTTTAAATGTTTAACATGTTAACATGTTAAATGTTTAAACGTTTAAATGTTTAAATGTGACAATATTTATCTAATTATTTCTGAGCGTCCTTCAGTCTCTGACTCTTGTTTTCTGCTTCAACCTCCAACCACTAGTTGGCAGCAGAGAACATGGAGCCTCTTTGAACAGATCTACTCCACAAAACAAGAAGATCTCAGAGAAGCAGCTGGTTCTGTTGTTCTGAGACATGAACTACTGGGTTTTTACTGAGGACGGTACCGAACAGAATCTCTGGTCCATGTTGCTGATTCATTTTCTAGTCTGTTTTTTCCCTTTCGGGGGTCACAGGGGCTGCTGGAGCCTATCCCAGCCACTTGTGGGTGAAGGCAGGGGACACCCTGGACAGGTCACCAGTCTGTCTCAGGGTAGAATGTCCTCAATCACACACCCATTCACTCTCACACTCACACCTAGGGACAATTTAGAGTTGCCAATTAACCTATGAAGCAGGTTTTTGGACAGTGGGAGGAAGCCGGAGACCCCAGAGAAAACCCATGCATACACGGGGAGAACATGCAAACTCCACACAGAAAGGCCCCCCCCATTGATGTTGTGTTTTTCAGGTCCGGGACTTGAACCAGGGGCCTTCTTGCTGTGAGGCAAGAGCGCTAACCACTGCACCACCGTGCAGCCCATCATGTTGCTGATATCACATAAAAACACAGATTGTGGTTCTTTGTAGCTCAGATCAGAACCAGTGAAGCTCTGCAGCTAATGCACGGAGACAAAATACTGTCAGCAAAGCGGGTCAAAGTTCTGCAGAACCTCCCAGCTGTAGATTCTGGTTCTGATGGATCACAGTGATGTGTCCAACGCTCTGAAAAAGGCCATCGTCATGGCGATGAGCGGTGAAATCCATGTTTACGGAGCTGCAGCTGCAGAGCAGACTGATGGGAATAAAGCATCTGAGACACATTAAAGCTCTTCATCCTGTCATCCTCATCATCATCACTTTATTGGTTCTTTATTTTTGAATCACCGTTCAGACTCCTGAACCGTCTTAAGGTTCTGGTTTACAGGTTCTGGTTTCACATCTGGATCCGGTTCTCCAGACTCTCTAACACTCTCCTGCTTTTCAGACGCAGCTTCCTGGTTCCCATCATGAAGGAACAACGTGAGACCGGTTCTCCAGCGTGGAGCCGCCCTTCTTCAAACCACATGAAGACGAGGTTCTGAGCAGGTGACCCCCCCATCAACACCAGCAGACCACAGATTTCTCCATGGTTGGTGTGGATGCAGACGGGCGGACGAGCAGCTCTGGTGGAGTGACGGCTGGAGGAATCCAGAGTCTAAGTGAAGGTTTCTCTGCTCTTCTTCATCCCTCCTCCTGATGATCCTCTCATGTTTCTCCTCTTCCTCTCGTTTATCAGGCCACAGTTGGATTCTGAAGTCTGTGACTGAGGCTGTCGGTTCCATTCCACTCACAGACCCGGGACTCGGACAAGGCGTGTAGCGTCCCATTCACTGATTGAGACAGACGCGTGAGGAAGACGAGGCTGAGGATCCAGGAGGAACCTTTTCTTGGGGGAGCGGTGAGCTGCAAACCCTCTGGAACCCCTTGGTGTGAAACAGGAGGCTTTGGCTCCCGTTTGGTGGGACTCGACCGTGGATTTGAACCCACGACCTTCCAATTTCAGGGCAGACACTCTACCTCAAGGCTGCTGAGTTGGTCCTTTTAGAACTTTTTGCTCGTTTCCTCCTGTAACAACCCCCCCCCCACACACACACACACACTAAATGAGACCTGATTGTAGATGATCTGAATTGACATGCGCTTCCACCTGGAAGTTGGCGGAGCGTTGGTCGGACTCTCGGGTGCAGCGTGGAGCTTCCTCGGTTTCAGTTTTCGGATAATGAAAAGCAGCCGCTCGTTATTTCTGTGAGTCGGGTCGAATGAGCCCCGGGGTGTGTGGGGGTGGGGGTGTGGGGGGGCTATAAACCTGTTTCCTGCTGATGGCCGTTAAGCAGAGGAGGAAAACGAGACGCTTTGACAGAAAGAGTCTGAACGTTCAGAGCGTTGCTGTGTTTATCAGAGACGCATCACATGTATGAATGATCATAAATAACACATTTATGAAAATAACTGACATCATTTCCCATCACAGCCCCCCCCCTCAATGTTCTGGAAGTGAGATTAAAATACTAACTTCAAATAGAAGCAGGAACTGAGACTAATCCGGGAAATTCAAAACGCTTTTTTTGTTCAAAGGATCCGATTTTATTCCGACTTCAAGCACTTCTTTTGGAGGGTTTCTTTTTAGAAGATCCTAACCTCAGCAGAAACCATCAAGGAAGAACCCCCCCCCCCCCCCACAGGCCCAGAGAGATGGGTTTAAGGCCCGCCTCCCCCCCAGAACCCCCCTAATCTCTGCTGGGTCATGCAGATTAAGGACGTGTCCAGAAGATGAGCTACAGGCCTTCCTGGCAGACTTGGTCAGCGCGCTGTCTGGACCACGGCCCAATCCGCCAAGCGGGTCGCCGTCCAGAACGTCAGAAATCCGGTAAATCCTGCAGAGGAAAACGCCAAACGGGATGGTTCTGGTTGAGGAGTTCTGGTCGGAACATCTCTGATGCAGTAATCACACCCGGCATGTGACGCTCATGCAACACAACTGAGACGCACACAAACACACACACTATGCACACAAACACACACACTATGCACACAAACACACACACTTATGCACACAAACACACACACTATGCACACAAACACACACACTTATGCAAACAAACACACACACTATGCACACAAACACACACACTTATGCACACAAACACACACACTTATCCACACAAACACACACACTTATCCACACAAACACACACTATGCACACAAACACACACACTATGCACACAAACACACACACTATGCACACAAACACACACACTATGCACACAAACACACACACTATGCACACAAACACACACACTATGCACACAAACACACACACTATGCACACAAACACACACACTATGCACACAAACACACACACTATGCACACAAACACACACACTATGCACACAAACACACACACTTATACACACACACACGTCAAGCATGTCCTTCCATCCCAAAGGTGCTGATGTGTCTGACTTCTGCTGTGGTGGATGATGGAATGTATTTAGAGGGGAAGGGCCCCCAGACGCCCCCACACCAAGACCCCCACTGAGGGCAAGGCAGCAGTGTATTCGGGGTCCCCGGACACCCCCACGGGATGGCAGATTGAAGAACTCTGCCCGCCGGGCGACCCAATTCGGCCCTCAGGAGCACGGAGCATGCAGCTCCAGCCCAACCAGGAGAATGGCCCTCCTGCCACGCCAGGCGCAGGCCAGGGCCCCCCAGGGGAGACCCGCCCACACTCCAGACAGCGACCCGCTGGAAGTCCAGCAGCCCTGCGTTTGGTCCCGAGCGTGCATGAGGGCAGTGATGCATGAACATGCGTCTACACACGCTTACATGGCTTTATTCTGGACACACGCCTGAACGTGTCGGCGAGGACGGCGTGAACGCTGCCTGAGGGGTCGGCCGTCTTCAGAACCATCAGAGTCCAGCAGGAAATGTCTGCGGGTTTCTGCAGGACAGCAGTTCCCCTAAAGCTTCACCTCAAAAGAGGTCAAAGCTGTTGGAAGATAGGGGCGGGGCTAAACACGAATGGAGGCTTGGAAAGGCGCCTCCGACTGGGTCACATCCAGCGAGTCTGAAGTCCCATAAATCCTAGAGTAAACCAGCCGAACACTTGGTTGGGACTGTCCAAAGCGTGTCTGTTTTTGGTTTTGCGTGTTGGAAAGCCTCTGGGACGTTGTGCAGCGGGGAACGTGTCCTGGACTGGGAAGGGGCTAGCTCAAAGCTGAAGGACTAACTTCAATGGATGGGGGCGGAGCTAAATGCATCCATCTCTACTGCTGAAATGCAGGCTTGGACTCCAAAACCGCCGTTCCTGCTCCATGAACATCTGTAAGACGATCTTCATAGATTCATAGATCCGTTCTGGAATCCGTCCTGAACCGGGATTGGTGGGATTCCTCCTCTGGAAGCGTTTTTGTTCCAACGGCGCTCCGTCCACTGACAGTAATCTGGAGAACTGAGCAGAACCCCAGCAGCATGGTCACCATGACGACGGATGGTTTATCTTTCATCAAGAGCCTCTTTAACCTGAGCAGCCCCGGCGCCGCTCTCATCCGCCCCCGCCGCTCTCTAGGCCCGTTCCAGAGGAGGCGATGAGTTCTGCCTGTCGGACGCTTGTCGTCTCCCGTTAGAGCGGAGGGAGGAGAGGTCCAAGCCCGCTTAATGAGGAGCAGCAGAAAAGGAGGCCACAGCTGAAAACTCTCTGCTCAAGTTGAGGCTCCCAACATCAGAGATGGCAGTGATGCAGGCTCTGCCTGTTGCCATGGAGACGGAAACCTATCGCTGCAGCCCGCGGCGAATCAGATCTTTCAGCGATGTTGTCAGTTCTTAGAAAAGCGTTAACAGATCGGAGCAGAACTGCTGAAGCATCTGACTGATGGGAAGGGGGCGGAGTCAGCGCCCTGTCATTAAAGGGAAGGAACATTCAGAGTTTTTTTTTTATTTTTTAGTTCTCTGATTGCTGCCATCTTGACAGGAAATGACCTCATAGAACTCCGGCCTTTCAACCCGTGAAAGCTGCTGAACGCGGCCAGAACGTCCGCGCCTGAGGGTTCCACTGCCAGCTGTCAATCACCTTTAAATCCCATCAACGGTTGGTGATGTTTGGAAGACCTTTGTACGTCCCGGCTGACTCAGGAACCCCTAGTGGCAGCTGGAAGAACTGCACCTTTGTTCCTCTCCTGGACCACAATCCTCAGAGGTTCTCTGGGAGAACGAGGTTCTCCTCCTCTTTCACCTGTCACTTGATACTTCACCTCCTTTTCAAACCCACGCCCTGTTTAATGGCCTTCAGCTTTCAGCCCTAAAGTGGGCGGAGTCTAGGTTCTGCATGGTGACCTGTCTTTGTTTTTATGAAGAGAGAAATGATCTGATTGGAGGATTCTGAGGCTTTTAAAGTCTGCTGGGTTCCTCTGAAGCGTCTTGGTTCCACTCAGGCGTCTCGGTTCCTCTGAGGTTCTTCAGTCCTCTACGTTTTCCTGGATCCTCCTCGATCCTCCAACACATCTTTGTTGTGGCGTCTTTTATCTTTTGTTGTTGGCGTTTCAGAGAAATATTTGTATTTCCTCTGTTCCATTTATACTCAGGGAACAGAATCAGTCAGTGATGCTCAGGTACAGGAGCAGGTTCCTACCTGTGGGAGTCCATCTGATCACAACTTTCAATGAGTCCAGTTAATGTTCTGATAATCAAAACGACTTTTGGATTCTGATTTAAGACGACAGTCAGAAATAAATCCGTTTAGTTCCTGACTAAATCAGACTTGATCAAAGTGTGTTCTACAGTTTTACTTGGCGTTCTTGAGGAAACGTTCCTCGTCTTTACAGGGACAGTGGGTTTTACTGTTGGGACGTTCCACATGTTCTGCATCTCCTGACTCGGTTCTTTATCCATGTGCACGTGCACAGAACCCGACCCTCGTGCGCGCTCCCCATCAGAGGAACCCCGGCCTCTGCTGGGTTTCAGCATCAGCACCACTCCGGAGGTCCTGATGTGAGGGGATGATGACCCACTTCCAGCCCCGCCCTCAGCTCCCGGTCGTCATGGAGACGCTTCCCTCTCGTGGCTTTGCAGGAACATCAGACGCGGAGGAAGGTTAATCCGCGGAAAAACGCACAGAAATGAGGATTAAGGAAGACTGTCAGAGAATCAGGTCACACGTCCGAGTCCGGTTTTCAGGAACGCTCCAACGGGATCCTGGGAAACAGTTTTCCCAACGCGTCCCTCCTTCTCTGCTCCATGCACCCCCCCCCCCCCCCCGCACAGATCCCATCATGCATTGCCACAGCCCATCGTACATGCATGTTTCCTCCGTCTGCGGCCAAAATGACGTTTTTCTCTCGTCTTGTTGATGTTTTCTGACTCCTGTCAGGATGGACGACTTAACCTCCCCCCCCCCCCCACCCCCCACCCCCACCACGGTTTATCCATCCAGCCGCTAATCCCGCTGGCCCAGATTTGGACCGCAGTCTGCTCCTCGTGATGTGACGTCGTCTTCGCCGTCACAGCAGCTGACCCTCTGTGAGCGGCGCACAGACGCACGCCACGTGACACCTGAGCTGTGATGCTGGGACGGGAACAGCCGTGGAGCCGCTCCTGCATCCTCCTCATCCTCATCCTCTTCCTCCCCGCAGAGGCGGGAGGACGGCGGTGAGCAGAGCGGCGTCCCCCGCTGCCCGCGGCTCATACTATATTTATGCGCCGGCTATTTCTGCCTGTGTGGGCACATGCGCGCGAGCGGCTGTGTGCGTCGCCGGGTTGCCTAGGCAACAGGCCGTCTCCATGATGACCGATTCCAACACATCAGAAGAGAACAAAACATTCAGATTAGAGGAGCTGAAGAACAGTGAGGAAGATGGAAAAAGTCTCCTGTCAGCTCAGTCCTGACCCGCGGGCTTTGGGTTCACAGGTTCTGAAGGTTCTGCAGAACTCAGAACTCCATTCTTTGTCCCTGATCTTTCACTTGGTTCTGCTGTTCCTCCCAGCAGACACCTTCCTCCTGCTGTCTGTTCTGAAGGCGTCTCGCTGATGGTCCAAACGCTTCAGACTGAGTCCAAGCTCTGGTTCTGAACAGGACCAGAGTTCTGTTGGGTCCAAACAGAGTTCAGCTGCAGAACCATCAGAGGAGAACAGCTCAGGGCATCGCTCCTCCATCTATGAAGGTTCTGCTTGCAGAACATCAGGTTATAGATGTTCTACATGAGACCCAACAGAACCGTTCCACTCAGAACATCAGAAAAGTTCTGTATGAGACCCAACAGAACCATTCCACTCAGAATGGCAGAAGTTCATCAAACTGTCTCTGTTTCCATGTAGAGAACCTCCACATTTCTTCCATCAGTAGAGTCCAGCCTGCAGGAGTGACTGACAGTCCTCCTGTTGATTTGATAATGGGGGGGGTTGGACAGCAGGCTGATCTCTGCCTAAACCCCCCCACAAAGAAACCAGAGCTCCAGCCTTAAAGTTCTCCCTCCCTCATTCATCGCCTCATTTTCCCAGCGTTCGTTGGCGTAAAGAAGGACGAGGAAACGCAGACGGACTTCACCAACGTTCATGGAGGATGGACTCGATGCAGGAAAGTGGACTCGATGCACTAGGATGGACTCGATGAAAGAGGATGGACTCGTTGCAGGAGGACAGACTGGATGCAGGAGGACAGACTCGTTGCAGGAGGACTGACTCGATGCAGGAGGACAGACTCGATGCAGGAGGACTGACTGGATGCAGGAGGACTGACTCGTTGCAGGAGGACAGACTGGATGCAGGAGGACAGACTCGATGCAGGAGGACTGACTCGTTGCAGGAGGACAGACTGGATGCAGGAGGACTGACTCGATGCAGGAGGACTGACTCGTTGCAGGAGGACAGACTCGTTGCAGGAGGACAGACTGGATGCAGGAGGACAGACTCGATGCAGGAGGACTGACTGGATGCAGGAGGACAGACTGGATGCAGGAGGACAGACTCGATGCAGGAGGACAGACTCGTTGCAGGAGGACAGACTGGATTCAGGAGGACAGACTCGTTGCAGGAGGACAGACTGGATGCAGGAGGACAGACTCGATGCAGGAGGACAGACTCGTTGCAGGAGGACAGACTGGATTCAGGAGGACAGACTGGATGCAGGAGGACAGACTCGTTGCTGGGGGAGGCTTCCCATGCAGGAGCGACAGCAGAGAAGGAGCACAGAGAGAGGATTCATGAATAATTGGGGCTCATATGCATGGAGGGGCAGGAAAATGGGCTAATGATGATCCGGCGGAAGTTGCAGGTTAGAATGAGCCCAACGAGGGGGGGTGGGGGTGTCAGAGCAGACGTTTACGACGGCGTCCTGCAGAATAATGGCTCCGGTTCACCATCAGAGTCAATCATGACACCAGACGACTTCCTGTCTGCTCCTGACGGCGACCTGCAGGCCACAAACCGCCGCCGCCTCATTGCAAACAGATGTTGGAGGAAACGGAGGCAAACCAGGGCAGGAAGAGGAGGGGCTTGGAGGAGGGCCGCCCCGTGGGCTGATGGAGCCAAACATCAGTCTGATGTTCTGGTTGGATGCATGGAGCGGCTGCTGTTTAAGGTGGAGCACTGCAGACCTGGACCCCCCGCTGGTTGAAAGATGGACCAGACCAAGAACTGATGTTCTGGTTCTGGTTGGACTCTGAGGGACCACGTCAGGCCGGTAGCAAACAGCCCCCCTTAACCTGTGGCCCCCGATGGTTTGGATTAGGAGCAGGTTTCAGCTCCCCACATAACCCCTGGGGGGTCGTTTGTTTCCCTATTCCTGTATCACAGCTGATACGCAACAACTGGCGTGAATTAGCAGCGTGGCGTGGAGAAAGGCCAGAGTGGCGTTGACAGTCGACGCGTTTGTTCAGGCGTCGACGCCTCTTTCCTGACTGTGGAGCCCCCAGTGGCAGTAGGCGGTACTGCACCTCATTGTTAGCTTAGCATCCCAGTTGTAGTTTTCTGTTCACCTTAATGGAAACATCTGAGTGAAACTGAGAACACACAAACGCCACGCCTCGCTAACGATCCTTCATGGAACGTCTGAGCGGCGTTTACCCACAAGCCAACGCTGCGGGTTCCTGTTTACACTCTTAGGCGTCGCCACTAGAAACCATCAGTGTTTATTGAAGTTTGAGGTTTAGAATTTAGATTGACATTAAGATATGAACGCAGATGGAGGAAGAGATCAACCTCCACGTCTGAGCTGATCCTGTTCCTCCTGCTCGCCCTGTCATGACTCAGCACAGCCCCTCCCTCGCTCCTCCTGATCCCATCAACACGAGGAGGAGGAGCCGGATCAGGATTCAATCCTGAACAGCGCCAGGAGCGACGTGAAACCCCACTGCAGATTAAAACACGTCAAAAGAACTTTGTCTTTCGGTCACGGATGATGATCAGAGCTCCGTCACGGGGGAGGAGCGGACCGCCAGGGTTCTGGTCGCTCCTGCAGAACGTCTCACATCTAAGAAACGTCCATTCTGACACCTCCATGCTTAAAGTAATGGAGTACAGTAACTGGTAATCTGTCATTTGGACAAACTTGCCCTTCACTGTTCTCGAATGACAGAAACTTGTTAGTTTTGCTACAACAGCTGCAGCTACAACGACTCAACCTGAACGCTTACAGACCATCTGAGCCGTACTGACAGAACCCCCCCCTCCTCCTCTTCCTCGTCTAGTGAAGCTGCAGGACAGATCTGAGAAACACGGAGCTCCATCACTTCATGGACCTGAAGACAGACGGGAGCAGAACCCTGAGGAACCAGAACCTTTATTACAAACAGAGTCCATCTAAAATCCTAAAAGCAGAACCGAGTTTGAAGGACAGAAGGAGGCGCTGAAGCCCACAGTCGCTGCTTAGAGATGTGGAAATGAACCAGAGGAACCACCAAAGACAGGAAGACGCAGATCTGGCTGTAGAACCTGCCGTCCTCCTCGCTCAGGGTTCTGTGGTTCTGCTGGCTGTAGAACATGTCTGCCGTCCTCGCTCAGGGTTCTGTGGTTCCGCTGGCTGTAGAACATGCCGTCCTCCTCGCTCAGGGTTCTGCGGTTCCGCTGGCTGTAGAACATGCCGTCCTCCTCGCTCAGGGTTCTGCGGTTCCGCTGACCCACAGGGCCCGTCACAGCTTCAGCGGGATGACGGGCCAGTATCTGGGCTGCTTGCGGTCACAGTTCCTGTCAAACGTCAGCTGCATGGCGGCCTCCATGGCCAGGATCCTGGGCGCGTCTTTGCCGTAGAGCTTCCTCATCTCGGCCGCTCGCCTCTCGCCGGGCCGCTCCAGGGGGGGGGCGCCGCTGCGTCTCCAGGAGGCGGCGTGCAGGTCCTGGTCCGCCGGCACGTAGCCGTCCTGCCGCTCCGCCTCCACCTGCTGCTGCCTCTCTGAAAAACAGGAGAAGGTTGGGCGCCGCGGTGCAGACACGCAGCCCGCCGGACTCCTGGACTCACTCAGCTCCTCCCGGTGTCGCTCCGTCTGGGCGAAGTACTGCCGCAGCTCCTCGCTGATCTCCATGTTGCTGACATCACACTCGATCTCCGAGCCGCTCTCCTCGCCATCGTCCTCCTCGTCTTCGGCGTGCCGGTCCTCGTAGCGCCGCCCGCCGTCAGGACGCTGCCGCCCGCCGTCAGGACGCTGCTGCTGCCAGCAGAGGGGCCCGCCGGCGGCCTCCACCGCCTTTCGGTAGGCGCGCCTGTGCCTCTGGTGCCAGGACATGGCCTGGTGGTAGTGCTGCCAGTAGCGGCTAAAGACGGGGCCGGAAAAGCGGCTCATCACGGCGTCGATGTCCTGCGAAGGAGGAGATTCAGAGCCGGAAACGTCTGAGAACCAGAGAGAAGCTGCAGATTTCCAGATTCCCCCCAAAACCTGCATTTTTATAAAGCAGCATGAGGCTCCGCCCATCACCTGGAAGCTGCTTGACCTTAGATGACCCTATCTGGCTCTTTGGTTTCCTGACGTTTCTACACTTTGGTGAAGGGAAAGTTACAGCTGAGTGTCAAGTCTTTGTATTTAGTTTACTTTTGCAAAAACGGACTGAAACCGGAAATGACGACAATGTGTATAAAAATGGGCGCTATGCGATAAAAACTTATTTTTAGGATTATATTTCCTATTTAACATGCTATCTCTCACAAATCTAAACTAAACCGCTAAACAATAAATGTTAACATGTTAACCTAGAAAAACAAAGCGCCGTTCAGGGAAAACACTTGAGCTTATTTTGTTTTGTCCTTCCGAGCCACCGTAGAAACAAGAAACTGCCGTTTCTAGCATCCTGCTTTAATTTACTTTATTAGCATTTTTTTCTCATTTTTACAGACACACAGCTGCCCCTCACCATGACCGGACCGCTGCAACCTCAACGATCCCTCGCGGCTCGGTTCTGGAAAGTACCGGTTCGTGGACACAAACTGCGTTTTACTGAGTCTGATTTGGTTCCATGAACGTATCGCCTGGTTCGTTTTAGAAACGAGTCTGGGCTGAAATCAGCGGCGGAACTCTAACGGCCTGATGAGAATCCAGACCGTAGACACCGGTCCGCCGCTCAACGTGAGCCCGCTACGGCGGAAACATTTCCCAGCAGCCTTTGGGGCGCAGTTGTAAAATTGTTATGGATTTGTCGCCCCCTGGTGGAAACTGTGGGAATAAACTCATAATCCTCAAAAGTCATGATGTTCGGCTAAAATGATGGAAATTATTCATGTTTTATACAAATAATTCACATTAAACGGTAAATGTGTTGCCTTTAGAATATCTGAACACACATGAGTATAATTCTGATGCCTTCTTTAATGGAGACAGGGTTTTAATCTTCATAAATTATTTAAAAATAACATAAAACCACATAATTGCTTCCAAAAATCACCTGTCTTTCTTCGAAACTTCAACAGGAAGTATTTTTTTGCGTTTGAATCAAATCTGAATAAAGAATGACGAGTCATTTCATGTCTGGATGACCTGGATGTTGTTTCCTGTTGGACTGAAAACATGAAAAATGTTTCTCATAATGTGTAAAAACAAACTCTTTGAAGTGGAAAGAATCAGTGAACAGGAAGTTCCGTCTCTTCGTCTGGATTTGTTCTGTGAGAAGCGCTGAGCTGCAGCCCCTGCGGTGGTTCTGGGGTTTTGTAGTTGAGAGAGCGTGGCGTCTGAGGCTGTCAGAGACGCTCACTGTAGATGTGGGTCACACTGTAGCTGCAGGCCCCCCAGCTCACAGAAAATGCTTTTCTAACCCCAGCAGCACAGAAAAGCTTCCTGCTTTGTTCAGACTCTGGGTTCCTTCAGTGGATTTCTCTGTGGTTCTGCTCTGATCCCTGCAGACAGAACCGTGTTCCCGTTCTCTGAAGGTCAAAGGTCGGTTTGGTGTCTTTCTGGGTGGGCGTGGCGGTGGGGTCAGCGCTCCTGTGAGCAGGTAGACGTGACGAGTTCCCCTCAGGAAGTGAGAGCTGACAGGAAGATGTCCACGTTTACGAGCAGCGAGCGGGAAACCACAAAGCCGGGGGTCCCCCCCCCCCCTCCTGGAGGTCTTCATCACTGGCGGTGGAATGAAGAACAGCAGCGGTCAGAGCGTCTCTGCACCTTCACGCTCTGCTTTCAGATCTGCAAAAGTCCCAGGTAGAGCCAGCAGAGGAAGCGGGGGCAGGTCACGGCGGTGGAGGGGGTTCTGATGGATTCCAACAGCCTTTCTCGGTTCTTCTTTCTCTAGGTTCCGCCTCTGGACTGAAAGCTTTCTTCCGCCTCAGGCTCTTTGACATCAAACCGTGTGTTCCTGCGCCTCTGGGACGGCGGCTCTGGCAGCATGGCTCGCCGTGACGCCGGCCTCCTCCTGCTGCTGGCTCTGTGCTTCCTCTCTGACGGTATGAAGAAGGAGCGGCGGGTTCTGGGGAGGACCGGCTCAGATCAGGGTGTGTTCTGTCTCTGCAGTGACTCTGGTGGAAACGGCGAGGGGAGATCCAGGCGGGACTCCCGTCTGCTCTGGGGCGGCGCTGCAGAACGCCACGCTGATCGTCTGCCAGATCCGGACCGGGCGGAGGCGAGAGGACTGCAGAGTTCTGTACCGACACCAGCAGAACCTCAGCTCTGAATGCGGCTCCGGGTTCCGCTTGGTGACGGAGAACCAGACGCTGTTTCTGCAGGCGGAGGACGGCGGGAACCACACCTGTGAGTGCTCGCACCTGCAGGGCCCCGTGGAAGGTACCGCCCACCGCTGTGCCGCCCCGCCTCCTGAAAGCACGTCTGCATCAGAGGGGCATTTGTTTCCAGCAGGCGCAGAGGAGGGAGGAGTCGTGTCCGATCTGAGCATGCTCGGCTTCACCACAGCGGTCAGCTCCGCCTTCGGACTCGTGGTGGTGGCTGCAGCTTTGCTGGGACTCGTCCTGAGGAACGCGGCCCTCAGGTGAGACCTCCTCCTGTGGGGGGGGTGTGGACTGAAGGAGAACCTTTATGACAGAACCTTCTGGAGCTGCCAGAACCTTCTGGAGATGCCAGAAAGTTCTGGAGTTGACAGAACCTTCTGGAGCTGACAGAACTTTCTGGAGATGCCAGAACCTTCTGGAGCTGACAGAACTTTCTGGAGATGCCAGAACCTTCTGGAGCTGACAGAACCTTCTGGAGTTGACAGAACCTTCTGCTCTCTCCTCAGAGCTCAGCGACAGGCGGAGCTGCAGAACCCACCTGTAAGTTAAAAACAGTTGTTTTCCCTCCAGCGTCTCAGTGACTGATGAAATGAGGCCAGCAGATGGTTTTAGGTCACCTGTAGGACGGTGGTGGTGGTGGTGGTGGGGGGGGGGGTCATGGGGTTAGGCAGAGGGAGGTGTTGCAGCTTCTGCTGAAGGTGTGAAGAGCTGGAGGAGACCAGCATGCAGTTCTGTGAACGACCACCGGGGGCGTTTACTCTCACGGTCTAATGTGATCTCTGACTAACAGTGGGGGGGGCTCCTGAGGCGTTTTCAGCATTGACCTCTGACCTCCGGACATTTCTTTAAGCTCCACGGTTGTAGTTTCGTCCTCATCAGGAGGATCTTCAGCAACGAAAAGGACATTTTCTCCTCTGAAGACGTGTGTTTGGTCCAAACAGAGCAAAGGCGATGACGACGGCGCGTACGCCAGCCTCCAGCAGCCGACGGACGACCTCTACCAGACCATTGACAGACGTGACCCCGCCCCCAGGGTCACACAGGTCACGTGGGTCATACAGGAGGCTGAGATCTATGAGAACCCGTGAGGATGGTTTGCTCCAGAATTCCAGTTTCTTCTCAGATGGGATGCACACATAGAACTTAGTTTCCCTGGGTTCTCATGGAGAACAGGAACTGATCAAGGAGGCAGGACATCCTCGTTAAAGGATGAAGGAACGTTTGTTAAGATCCTCGTTAAAGGATGAAGGAACGTTTGTTAAGATCCTCGTTAAAGGATGAAGGAACGTTCGTTTTTCCTCTTTAAAACTGAGATTAAAGTTCTGCTTCTGAAACCCGTTTGTCTGGCATGATTTACTGCCGCTCGACACAAGATGCTCTTACTTTGAAAACCCTGCTCTCTGCTCAAGCCAGATACCAGGAGGTTATGGGTGGCTGTGTTTCAGCGTCCTGCCACCACGTGTTGACTTTGAGCAGAGCGATGGCTGCCGCTAAAGCACATTTTTACCTCCATTTACCAGAAGAAACTGCAGAGCTTTTATTTTGAAGGTGCAGCGTGTTTGAATGGAAGCCCTGGGGGTTGACTCTGGACTGAAACCTAAACATGACAAAGCAAAAACCTAAACATGACAAAGCAAAAACCTAAACATGACAAAGCAAAAAAACAAAGCAAAAACCTAAACATGTCTTTACAAAAACCTGGGGGGTGTTCCAGAAAGCAGGTTATGCTAGCTCTCACGGTAAGTTTGAGGCTAAGGAAGTTGATAACCTCAGCTTTCAGTTCCAGAAATGGAGGTATGTTTCAGGGTAGGTCAAGTTGCCATAGCAACTCATGCTCTGAACATAACCTGGTCTGGAGCAGGTTTAGTTGAAGGTTAGTTTGTTTTCAGAGAGGTGCAGCAGCATGGCGTGTCCATTTGAAGATGATGTAGTGGATGAAGAAGCTCAGATAATCCTTTTTCCACCGTGAGAGGCTGATAAGACCATATATGGATGTTTAAAGAGAAACTTTTTTACATTGTTGATCTAACTTAATTATTTGTTTCAGTTAAAATAAATCATTTTTTGTTAAGTGAGCTTAAAAATAACACGTAGTTTTCAGACAGTTATTTTACTTTCATTCAGAGTAATTCAATTAAGTAGGTGTAACTTTGGTGCTGCTGTTAGATCAGCACCGCAAGGGATTGTGGGATATCATTCCCCTGTCTGGACGGATTTGGGTTTAAGTGTGGCTTTTTGACTAAATGTGTTTAGTTGTTTAGCTGTTTTACTGTGTTTTGTCGAGTTATTTGTCCTGTTATGTTTCATTCTTTCTGGACCATGAGTGAGAGTGAGGAAGAGGAGGATGAGGTTATATAGCACCACTAGTGCTATTGTGGGTAGATGACAATGTCAGAAAATTGGTTGATGACTATTAGCAATTTATTGCATATTGTTTGGTCCTTTTTTGTTATAAAATGAGTTTATCTTTAGGCTCAAACTTAGACATATGTGAGTTCAAGAATTATAGTAAATTACAATGAAAAAAAGATTAAATGAATTGGAGTAATATGGCATTTAGTTAAATAAACATGTACATTTTAGTTTTATAAACACAAATTAAGTTTTATAAATGTAAGATATTAGGTTGAATACATTTAATAATAATAATAATAATAATAATAATAATAATAGATTAGATTTTTCTGCGCTTTTCCAGACACTCAAAGTTCTTACATTGTGTCCATTATTCATTCATACTTGGTGATGGTAACTACTGATGTAGCCACAGCTGCCCTGGGGCAGACTGACAGAGGCGTGGCTGCCCGTTGGTGCCTACGGCCCCTCTGACCATCACCGGGATCATCCATGCACATTCACACACCAGTGGAGCCACACTAACAGTAACTCAGTTACTTGTTACCAATACATATATATATATTCTAATATATATATATATATATATATATATATATATTCTATATATATATATATATATATATATATATATATATATATATATATATATATATATATATGCGTCACTATGAAAATAGAAATGAGATAGAAACTTGTGTGTTTACTTTGTTCTTTTTCTCCAAGCAGAAACTCTTTCTTTTGCTGATGATGTAGTCGTATTACTCTGTTGATGGTCTTATAATCTTCATACGTCGTCATTAATCTCACGCGTTTCCATGGTGACTCTAGAAATCGGCGATCCATTGAGAATGTCTTTATGCACCTGCCGTACACGTGCGTTAACCCAGGGTTACCAAGTCGAGCGTAATTACACCAACTCACATCTGGTCTTCTGGAACCGACATACCCAGAGTAAGCAAGTTCAGGAGGATTTCAGGTGGAAATCGCGTATGGGGCCCAACAAAATGTACTTCAAAATACAGTCGCAAAACCAAAACACACGTGTCGGGGATATCCCAAAGAAGTTTTGATATCATTATGGGGCGGCCACACGACCTACGGCTTGGCGGCCATTTTGTGGCGAACTCTGAGAATTGGCGATTTTTGTGTTTTCCCACAATATGGGGAAACGACACTTTTGTTTGAGCGATTTTCACGCAATTGCTCGCACTTGCTGCCAGCTCCAGTCTACAAACACCCCAGAAGTGTCGTTGACCTTTGACCTTGGGAAAAGGCCGCCATCTGTAATTTTCTCAAAAAAGCACCTTCAGCGTCACATGCAAACGAAAACTCGTCCTAGGGACTTTTTGCTTTTGTCTCATATCTTCTCAGGCATCCATAGCAAGGTGATGTGGACAGAATGTTGGAATTAGAAGTTGTAGATTTTAAACGGCTTGCACGTGGCGAATTCACAACCGTTGCCATCTTAGCTAGCTCGCACATATTTCATCGGAATAGACCTTTTTCACACTTCCGCATTTTTCGACCGGAAATACGTCATTGATGTGTAAAACAACTTCCTGTTAGCATAGCGGCAGATATGATGAAGAGTTGCAGTTTCTGTTGTGTTCCAGGCTGTTCGTCTTTCAACCAAAAACAACTCTACCTTTGATTTCATTATTTTCCTGTGGATCCAAACCTGAAACCAAAATGGATCCAGGTGATCTGAAGAGAGGAAGGACATAGTTTAATGTAAACACAGGTAGCACCGTCTGCTGCCGGCACTTCGCTCCGGATTGTGGTTCGGCTGCATCGTTCGTCGCCTGAACAGTGGTGTTGTCCCGAGCCTTTTGGAACAACTTTACTGCTCCTTTGAGAAGGGAGTCGGTGAATGACAGAACCTCAAACGTCAGTCTATGCAGCTACGCTGTGAAGATAGCAACATGGTGGCTAAGCTAAGCTAAGGCAGTAAAGATGGATCACGACTACGTGACACAACCACTGCAGGTAAGGTTGTTCATAATGTGTTTGGTTAACATTAGTCAACTATGTGTACCGTTATTGGATAAATGCATTTCTACCTTAACAAATTAATGTTTAAAATATAAGCTGTTCATGCTCTCCCCTATTTTAATTATATGTATTTAATTACTTTTCAGTATTTTGTCATTGTATATTTTCCTTAACAAAAATAAATGAAATGTATTTGTAATTAAATACTTAAAATACTTTTGAAAACATGATTACTGTGTTGTGTTGAAAGGTAGAAAAAATATGTTAAGACTGGTTTTTAATTTCTTTATCTTCACAGATGCTCTGGATGAGGCTTTGGATACATCCATGATTTAGAAGCCAAGTTCCCTTGCTGGAGCCAGGAGACGATGTCATGGCGGACAAAGAGTTCCTCGTTCCAGACCTCCTCACTGACATTGGATCTATGCTCATCATTACACCTTTTAAGCTTTCAGCTCAATTCAGCAAGGAGGAAACGGAACAAACACAAGCCATGACCCGCCTCAGAATTATAGTGGAAAGAGTGATCGGTAGGATAAAGTCCTTTCACATCAGGGACGCAGTGTCAATCAGATCTGGCTTAACTGCTGTGTTTTGGCAAATTCTCAAGGACTATTTTGTTTTGAAAAGTGAATTAATGTTTGGTATGTAAATAATGATCAAATGCAAATAGTATGGGAAAATGTAGTGTTTCCACATATTCTTAAAATCTAATTAAATATAATTGTTATATTCTTTATATTTTTCTGTTGAAATGTGACTTTGACTTCACAAAAAAATTAGATGAACAAATAAAACAATTTTGGTCAAAATTGTGCCTCGTTTAATTTTTTAATTGGCATAACAACAACTGATTAATCACAACACAAATAACATCAAACATTTACAATAAAAAATAACATTACAGATCATTAACAGTAAGACAGAATGCTGAACTGATTGTTAAAGACAAGATAAGTGTAATTTAAGGTATGCATTCATGCATTTGCCATAATATATATCCAATTTGTCTTTCATTCTCTCAGAAATCCCATCCAACACAGCCATGAGAGGTTGGGGCTGCACCTGACATAATTTACTTCCAGATGCCATCTTCTATGGATCTGGCTGTGGTCCTACACAAGAGAAACACAAGATTATTGGTCACACAAAAGAAAAGTTAGACGAGAGTGCATGACTACATTTAAATTGTATTCATTATATCTGCAATAACCATAATTTGGTTAGTCATAAGATTAGAAAAAACAACTTAAATTGCTCTGACAAAGCAAAACAAGTTAAAACAATCACCTGTACATGCCTTGTACAGTGTGGAGCTCAGACCGTCCCTGCCAACTGTTTTGGGCTTTTGCACCACCAACTCACTAACCGGTTCAGGATGGATTCCCTTAGAAATAAAAGGCAAAAAGCAATTAGTCTGTAGTCACTACTGGGGGTGTTTTTATAGTAATTTACAGTTGTTATGGATACACATCAGTTCTTGAATCATAATGACAATTTGATCACAAACCCACCTGTGTTCTTGGTCTGTGCCATCTTTGCAAGCCACTCGTGAAGGCCAGGGGGGGGGGGGACAGCCTGCAGACCAGCTGTGAATAATGTGCAGTCTGGAACAGGATGGCAACTATGTGATTGCAGAATCCTTTACCAGCCGCACAACTGCAGGAGAAAGCTTTCAGGTTGGCACTTTCTGCATCCACTGATATCTGGAAACAATAAATTAAATAGGTTACAATTAAGACATACTTATGTTGCTACATCAATGTAACATGAAACTGTAACTTTCAATAGGGTGACCAGATTTGAGTTTGTAAAAAAGAGGAGTGAAGTGAGTTTGTGAGATATTTCTAAAAGAGTACTTGGTGTTCAGAGCTGCGTACATGAAGCACATATGATGACATTTCATCTATGTTCAATGTTATTTTATTATATAGGTATCAAAAAAGAGGACATGTCCAGGAAAAAGAGGACGTCTGGTCACTCTACTTTCAGAAAAATAATAGTAAAAGTGAAGAAAGTACCGCAACCGCAGCAAGAAGAATGAAGATGCATACGGGCAACTTAACATTCTTATTTACCTACTAGTACAGCTTCATCACATTTTTGGTTGTTATATTAATCTCATGCCTTTTCACTTAAACATACACACAACATATTCACTGAGATGTGTTATACCTTATATTACAAATTAATAACAGCAGGATTTACAGTTGACGTCGTAAACAGAGTTACCGGTGGTGCGGCTATGGCTAAAGCTAGCTAAAGCTTACCTTGGTAATGGTGGATAAACTCTTCGTGGATGAATTCATATCCCTTGTCCAATTTGTTTCCTTTAGTGGACAAATGCATCTTCACACTCTTCACCACATCAGCGCTGGTGAACTTCTGAACACAACTCAGGCTCTTCAAAAACACTCGAGGCTCTGCCATTCCTCCGCCAGTGAGGCACAAACCGGAACTAGGTTTACACGTTGATGACGTGTTTCCGGTTTTTGCGAAAAAGGTCTATGTCGTGAAAACGAAATATGCGATTTCTTGGCTCATGCTGTCACATGCGACAAAATCGATAAGGGAATGTGGGTGTGGTAAACAAAAAACGTTCGCAAAAAAAGTGCTGACTCAGCTAAAAAAAAAAAAGTTTTGATTTTTTTTTTTTTAATAATCTGTTAACGAAACCAATATACCCTTGTCCGCGATATCCAAAGGAAGTTTTGAAATCATTACGCAATATGAAAAAATTAGCTTTTTTTCCAGGGATTTTCCCAAATTTTTCACACACATGTTGCTAGAGCAAGTCCACAACTAGCTCTGGAGTTTCGTAGACCTTTGACCTCGGGAAATGGCCGCCATCTAGAATTATTTTATAAAAAACACATTTACTGCTGGATTCAATCGTAAACTTGTCGTTGGAATTTTCAGCGATCGTCTCGAAACTTTTTGGGCATCAACGGCAAGCTACTCTGGAAGAGATGTTGCAATTACAAAAATGTATAGCGTGTGCGTGGCGAGCTCGCAAAGTGGCGCACTGTTATAACTTCCATGCCTTTCAATGCAATACAGTGAAAATTGAATGCATGCATTCATGTCAGAGACTGAACATAAATAAGAACACTGGACATGTACATATAAGGAATGTGGGCGTGGTTAGCATAAAAACACTGTTGTTAAGGACATCAAAAAGTTTACTTTATCCGATTCGTCTCAAACTGACGTCAATCTGTTCATCATCCCGAGGTGACTAAAACATAAAATGGTTGCTATGGAGATAAAATCAACAGAAAAGAAGCCATTTTGAAAAAAGTGGGATTTTTTTTATTAATTTATGACATATAGCTCTCACCAATGGGGTAATGTGTTTTCTGAGTCAGTTGATGATGCTGATCGCTAAGATAGCAATTTTAGCTATGTTAGCATAGCTAGCATAGTTAGCATAATTAGCATTTTGGGTCATGTGTTTTTCTGAGTCAGTTAAGGATGCTGATCGCTATGCTAGCACTTTAAGCCACATTAGCATAGCTAGCATAGTTAGCATAATTAGCATTTTGGGTCATATGTTTTTCTGAGTCAGTTAAGGATGCTGATCGCTATGCTAGCACTTTAAGCCACACTAGCATAGCTAGCATAGTTAGCATAATTAGCATTTTGGGTCATATGTTTTTCTGAGTCAGTTAAGGATGCTGATCGCTATGCTAGCACTTTTAGCCAAATTAGCATAGCTAGCATGATTATCATAGTTAGAATTATTAGCATATGCAGCTTTGACTAACCCACATCAAAGATGGGCGGTGAGGGTGGTGGTGCTGCGTAGAGTTGGGTGTGGAAGGCGGGTTACGTCTGCGGGTCATACAACGCCGCTTGCGGCTTTAATTCTCATTCTTTCTGCTGTTTAATGTTTGTTTCCATCATTTCTGTGCTTCAAAGGTAAGGTGTTTTGATAAATTAGTTTATTTTGGGCAGATTATGTTTTAAAAAACTGTTCAGTTTAATAAAATGAAAATAGTCTGGAATATAATCTGAAAATCCACGTTCAGTTCAGTTGCATCAGAACTTCCAGAGACCTGCTGCTGCTGCAGGTTCCTGGCTGCAGTCAGCCGTCCTCCTGTGGGTACATGTTTGTTGAAGCAGCATCACAAAAGGAGCGAAACGCCGCTCACTTCCTGTCTTGGGGGTTTCAGGTGAGGTTTCTTCAGCAGATGACGAGCTGTGTGTCTACAGTTCACGTCTGCTCTCATGCAGAGCAGCTTCTGCTGGGATGGGAACCAGCAAACTTTGCGTTCTGCTGCTGCTGCTGCTGCTTCTCAGAGCCGCTGAAGGTTCGTTCCACATTTAAGCTTCTGAGACTAACGTTGGTTTGGGTCCTAAAACTGTTCTTCCTCTGCAGGTTCTCGACAACGGATTCATAAGATCGTTCGCCATCAGCCGGATGTGATTCCAGTTTGCAGAAACGGTTCCAGTAACGTCATCCTGCTGACAGTCTGCAGGATCCACACTGAGGGGGGGCCCTGCCGCCTGACCTTCAGACCTGGACGCAGCTCTGATCCAGAATGTGGCTCCAAGTTCAGGATAACGGTGGAGAACCAGACGGTGTTCCTGCAGCTGAGCTCTCTGGGAGCAGAGGACAGCGGGAACAGCAGCTGTGAGTGTATTCATGCTGAAGGGACCTTCATCATGGAGCTGAACATCACCGTGGTCACCACAGGTCAGGAGGCTCCGCCCTAACCTTCTGACGTCTCCACACTGCCTCACAGAGAACCTCCTCTTTCTCTTCAGGGAATCGAACCATCGACTTATTTCCAAAACCAACCAACAAAGAAAACCTTTATTATGGGTGGATGTGGGTTCTGGTGGGGATTCTGGTTCTGGTGTCGGTCTCTGGAGTCCTGCTGGGAGTTTTGTGCGGATGCTCGTCACTCAGGTGAGACAGGAGTCCATCCTCTGATCTCCTCAGGAGCTATGCGGTCCACTTCACCTGCGTCTCTCCTCTGAAGGAGGGAGAACGTCTGCCCCGAGCTGCATTTGCACCGTTTACCCAGCAGGAGGCGACAGAGACCCGACAGCAGCCCTCCACAGACGGTAGAGAACCGGTCCAGGTGCGTCTTCACCTGCAGAGCAGTTCTAACCCGCCTGTCTTCCTGCAGCAGGTGGAGGACGCTGAGCCGTACGACGTGTTCCTGCAGACGGAGAACGTTCTGTATGAACCTTGCAGAGCCCACAGCTGCAGCTCCATCAGCCGTGTCCTCACGTGACGGCTGTGCCCCAGAGGACCTCCTCTGAAGGACTTCTAGTGTGTTTGAAACCCGAGCAGTGGAAAAGTGACTCTGCTTCTGCTGAAGTTGCAGCTTCACACCGGAAGTCAGCTGGACCTGCAGCTCCATCAGACTTCCTGTCTGAACTTTCTGATCACTTTCTCTGCTGAAGATGCTCCTCTTTCACTCCTTGAAGCTCGTTTTAGAAGGAGCTGCCCCCCCCCCCCCCCCCGATGGTTTCTGTGGTTTTTGACTGAAGTCAGAGTCCGAGCAGCCAATGAGCCGTGAGGATTTCTGTGGTTCTTGTCATGATGTGGCTTCCTGTCAGTTTCAGATAAAGATCCTCAGAGATTCTCAGGTCTTCATGGTCATTTCTTCTGTGTTCTCCTGTAGTTTGTTAGGTTTGTGTATTAAATACTTATGATTGTTTATGGAATGTTTACATTTGTTTATGAAATGTTCATGTTTCTGCCACCAAACCCGGTCTCCTGCATTTTGGCTCCTCCCTCTCCAGCTCCTGATGTGAGCGCAGAGAAAATAACAGACCTACAAACTCAGCAGGAACAGAGATCCACAGGAACCTGCAGGAACCGCCGTCCAATAGTCTGGAATAGAATCTGAAAATCCACCTTCAGTTCAGTTTGCATCAGAACTTCCAGAAACCTGTAGTCCGGTTCTTAACATATATCCTGAAGAGTGAACTGGTGAGGTCCACCTCTGCTCCTCTGGACAGAACCTCTGCTGGTCAGAGACCTGCTGCTGCTGCAGGTTCCTGGCTGCAGTCAGCCGTCCTCCTGTGGGTACATGTTTGTTGAAGCAGCATCACAAAAGGAGCGAAACGCCGCTCACTTCCTGTCTTGGGGGTTTCAGGTGAGGTTTCTTCAGTAGATGACGAGCTGTGTGTCTACAGTTCACGTCTGCTCTCATGCAGAGCAGCTTCTGCTGGGATGGGAACCAGCAAACTTTGCGTTCTGCTGCTGCTGCTGCTGCTTCTCAGCGCCGCTGAAGGTTCGTTCCAGATTTAAGCTTCTGAGACTAACGTTGGTTTGGGTCCTAAAACTGTTCTTCCTCTGCAGGTTCTCCAGAACGGATTCATAAGATCGTTCGCCATCAGCCGGATGTGATTCCAGTTTGCAGAAACGGTTCCAGTAACGTCATCCTGCTGACAGTGTGCAGGATCCACACTGAGGGGGGGCCCTGCCGCCTGACCTTCAGACCTGGACGCAGCTCTGATCCAGAATGTGGCTCTAAGTTCAGGATAACGGTGGAGAACCAGACGGTGTTCCTGCAGCTGAGCTCTCTGGGAGCAGAGGACAGCGGGAACAGCAGCTGTGAGTGTATTCGTGCTGAAGGAACCAGAGTCTTGGAGCTGAACATCACCGTGGTCACCACAGGTCAGGAGGCTCCGCCCTAACCTTCTGACGCCTCCACACTGCCTCACAGAGAACCTCCTCTTTCTCTTCAGGGAATCGAACCGTCGACTTATTTCCAAAACCAACCAACAAAGAAAACCTTTATTATGGGTGGATGTGGGTTTTGGTGGGGATTCTGGTTCTGGTGTCGGTCTCTGGAGTCCTGCTGGGAGTTTTCTGCGGATGCTTGTCACTCAGGTGAGACAGGAGTCCCTCCTCTGATCTCCTCAGGAGCGATGCTGTCCACTTCACCTGCGTCTCTCCTCTGAAGGAGGGAGAACGTCTGCCCCGAGCTGCATTTGCACCGTTTACCCAGCAGGAGGCGACAGAGACCCGACAGCAGCCCTCCACAGACGGTACAGGATAGGGCTGGGAATCACTGGGTACCTCACCATACGATACATTACTCAGGATAATGATACCATCAGGATATGGCCAAAATGTCATAATCCATATATCTCGTCTCTAACAACTCACGATATATCAAACTTTAAGAAAGAAGAACTTGAAAAACTGTTTTTTGGAAAATATTTCCCCATTTATTTATTTTTTAAACTCAATGATAATAAACAACTTGTGTCCTATTTGGTGTAATGAATAACAGACTTTTGTGTAACATTGCTGAAATCAGTAATACTCTGTCTTTGACAAACAATGACAATTTTCATTTGGAAATATCTGTAAAACTCAGTTTAAACAATAGTGAACATGAACAGCAGTGTCATTATTTAGTACAAAATTGCTGTAAACAGGATAAAAAATGAATGAGTCAAGTAGCTGCCAGACACATTGGTATTAACTTCAGAAAAACAAAACCATAGCCATCGCTTAATTTAAGAAAATAGCTGAGAATCAGATATTAATTCTGTGAACAAATTATAGTGTCTTTGTTAAAAAATAAATGACACCATTTAGTGCAAATGTGGTGTAAACAAAAATATAATTCTCACAGAAAAATAAAAATCAAGTAGTTAGGACCTTTCCTTTAAGTTATTTAAGACATAAACTGCTTTCAAAATAAATAACCAGGGATAAAATACATAAAACACTTGAAGTGCATCTAAAAGTTAACGTCTTTGTGAACAACACGTTTGGGTAAAGCTGCATGTGATGTATGTTTATGTTCATGTTTTTCTGGAGAACCACAGACTTTAGCATCAAGACGCCGCTCATCTACCGCTGCTTAGAGGAGAAGGGGGGTCTGAGGGCAGGGATGCCTCTTTCTTCCGTTTCCATCTCAGCCGTAGCTCTGGTCTGGACGTACAGAGCAGGGATCCTTTTTCAGTATTTCTGAGAGGAAATGTCAAAACTCTACTGCATTCAATAAAAACCCAAATCCCTCGTTCTCCAGTCGCTGCAGAGACTGAACCCGTTCTCCGTTTGTGTCTCTGTCTCTCAGTAGACGGCGGTAGCTTCTCCTGGTAAAGCTATCTGCGTCGGGCTGTGTCGGCTTCAGGCAGCAGCAGCCACGGCTTTCTCACACAACTCCGGGCGATGCAGCTTCAATGCTGCCGTTGTGGGTACCGGATCTTCTCGGGCTGCCGGATGTTCTCGGGGTCCTTCGGGGTCCTTCGAACATTGATGATGTCACCCTACGGTACCATCAGTTAGACAAACTACTTAGCGATCGATTTTACATTTAGTGATTTTACTACTTAGCGACGTCACCCCACGGGTATTTTGTACCCCCCATAGTGAGTGTGTAATTTGTAATGTGTTCATCCTCTGCTGGAGTTTGTATTTTTGTCTTTAAAAAGTTCGATTCGAAAAAAAAAAAAAAAAAGACGTCACCCCACGGTAACAGGACAAACTACTTAGCGATTTTACGTTTCCTTTTGTAAAGTTTTTCTCACTCATAACTAATAATGCCGTTTTTTTGTTTTAAAGGGAGAGCCACTGGCATTATAACTTATTATTCCAATCTGAGCAAATGTATGACTGTATAAAAACAATATTTATTTATGTTGTGCAGTCTGGTTTAATTCTCCCAAATGTCAGTTTCCCTTTTTTAATCTCAGAAAAAAAACATTGAATTCCACACTATGGAATTACAGGACTTCATCAGATTTAACATTTATGATTGCAAAGTTTATATTTCCCGTTTAATACTTGTTATTATCGAGCTCACAAATAACGGAGAGTTATAAATTGACCAATCACTATCGTAGACGTCATTGTGGCCACTTACAGCCAATCAAATAGTGTGACGTCATCATTGGTCGAAGGCCCGAGACGATTCGGCACCCACACCGGCGCGTCTTTTAACTTACTGCCGTCGCCTCTCATTGTTTTCCCGCTCCGCCATCTTTGTTTGAATGTGTGTTCTTCTTCGTCCTCCCGCAACAGCCAATCTCACAACGAGCGCCCCCTATCGACCCTCCAAGGAATTGTCTTACCAAAGGATGGTTAATGTAACGTTTTACAGGGTCTGTAAACGTAAATAAAAGGTGGATACTTGATGAAGACGTATCGAGAATCGATCACAGGACTAAGTATCGCGATATTTCACCATATCGATATTTTGGCACACCCCTAATACAGATCTGGTCCAGATGCGTCTTCACCTGCGTCTCTCCTCTGAAGGAGGGAGAACGTCTGCCCCGAGCTGCATTTGCACCGTTTACCCAGCAGGAGGCGACAGAGACCCGACAGCAGCCCTCCACAGACGGTACAGAACCGGTCCAGGTGCGTCTTCACCTGCAGAGCAGTTCTAACCCGCCCGTCTTCCTGCAGCAGGTGGAGGACGCTGAGCCGTACGACGTGTTCCTGCAGACGGAGAACGTTCTGTATGAACCTTGCAGAGCCCACAGCTGCAGCTCCATCAGCCGTGTCCTCACGTGACGGCTGTGCCCCAGAGGACCTCCTCTGAAGGACTTCTAGTGTGTTTGAAACCCGAGCAGTGGAAAAGTGACTCTGCTTCTGCTGAAGTTGCAGCTTCACACAGGAAGTCAGCTGGACCTGCAGCTCCATCAGACTTCCTTCATGTTCCATCCACTGCTGGAACATCAGAAGATCACAGAAACGTCTTTAACGTCCAGCTGGAGACCAGAACCCTGAGCATGGAGGAGGGTCTTCTGGGATGGACCCAGACGTTCTCCTGCGGTTCCTCCAGGAGGTTTCAGGTTCCTGATGGGATCCAGATTTAGTTCACAGAAACACAAACTGTCTCAGGTTGAACTTTTGATCTTCAGTTTTGGTTCCAGGAGAGTCTGATCTCCTCAGAGAGGAACGTCTGGAAGAACCTGTGGGTTCTCCTCTGGGGGGTCTTGCAGCTTCGTGAAGACGTTTCTGATTGTGGAACTGATGACCTCATGTGAACTTTTGTCCTCCAGGGCAGAAGACTTCTGAGGAAGTGTTTGATACAGTTGGAGCTTTGGAAATGTCATTTCAAAATAAAAGCCTTTAAACACGTTGATGAGTCATGAGCTCCAGCAGGTGTTTACCTGAACGGTTCTGACTCACCGATGGTTTCCTGTGGAGCAGCTGGGGAGGCACCTCCTCCCCTGGAGGAGTCACGGTTTTGCCCTCAGCTTCATCCACATGTCTGCAGACCTCAGAGGCAGAGAGGATCTATCAAACGGTGAAGCTTCTCCATTCATCAGCCGACCGGTTCTGAAAGGTTCCTGCTCAAACAGTTGGAAGGCGGAGCTTCTCTGCACCGAGCTCCACCCCCAAAGTTTCCAGACTTTCCAGGATCATGCAAGGTGCTTTCTGCACGAAGGTCTGAGGCTGCAGCCGCACGCTTTGGAGAAGTGACTCTGCGTGGTCAGCATCCGTGGAAACGGCGTTCTTCACGTCTCTAGAACGCTGCTGCAGACCTTCTGGAGCTGAAGGTCCCGTCTGGACAAGAAAAGGCTTCACTTTGCTTCCTCCAACGGTTAGAAGGTGGATGAAGATCCTGAAACAGCAGCTTCATCCTTCATCTTCCTCAAGGATGACGCTGCTGCTTCACGCCGCCGTGGCGTGAGGAGATGAGGTGAAGGCGGAGGAATCTCTGAAGCTCTGGGATCCTCACTGGCTGTGACGTCACCAAACCAAATGGGCAAAAAGGGCGGGGCCAAGAAGCCTGACAGGAACTGGAGGTTAAAGATCTGAGCAGTCAGAGGACACGCTCACATCCCAGCTGGTCAGACGCATGTCTGCTTACCGCTGTAGTGAAGCTGGAACGGTCCCTCAGAGACCGACGCGTCAGACCCCTAGTGGTCAATTTAAGAACTGAATCGGCCTGTTCCCACCCCAGCTTCAATTCAGTTCAGTTTCATTTCTATAGACCAACATTTACAGCAGCAGTCGTCTCTATGGCCTTCTAACCGCTAAATGTGAATAAACATGAATCATGAAGAACATCAATCACAGAATTCATTAGGAAACTGGACTGGACTGGACTGGACTGAACTGAACTGGACTGGACTGGACTGGACTGAACTGAACTGGACTGGACTGAACTGAACTGAACTGGACTGGACTGGACTGGACTGAACTGAACTGAACTGAACTGAACTGAACTGAACTGGACTGGACTGGACTGAACTGGACTGGACTGGACTGGACTGGACTGGACTGGACTGGACTGGACTGGACTGGACTGAACTGGACTGGACTGAACTGAACTGGACTGAACTGGACTGGACTGAACTGGACTGGACTGGACTGAACTGAACTGAACTGAACTGGACTGGACTGGACTGGACTGAACTGGACTGAACTGGACTGGACTGGACTGGACTGGACTGGACTGGACTGGACTGGACTGGACTGAACTGGACTGCACTGGACTGAACTGGACTGGACTGGACTGGACTGGTCATCTTAGACACCTTACACCCTCCTTAGTGATGAAAAACTCCTAAAATAAATAAGGATTCCAGAAAAATGAAGAAACCTCAGGGGTGCCCACATGAAGGAGGGATCCTCCCCCAGGACGGACAGGAGATGTACCAGAACTCTTAAAGAAGAATAATCTTATCTAACTCTACAACTACATGCTTAAATAGCAGACGAGCTTCATCCAGATGGAGTTGGGGGGACGACTGGGGGCGCTAGACGAGCCAGAGGGGGGGTCCACAGCCAAGATATAGAGGTGCAGAGGGGGGTCTTGTCTGTAGTCTGTGGGTACAGTCGTGGATAGATGGTAGTGCAGGTGGGATCTGGAAGTCCCTTGAAAATATTCCCTTGAAGTGTGTGTGTGGTTCAGGAGTCGTGTCAGGTTGGGTTGAATCAGGTCAGGATAGGTCGGGTCAGATCGGGTCAGGACAGGTCGGGTCAGGACAGGTCGGGTCAGGATAGGTCAGGACAGGTCGGGTCAGGACAGGTCGGGTCAGGACAGGTCGGGTCAGGATAGGTCGGGTCAGATCGGGTCAGGACAGGTCGGGTCAGGATAGGTCGGGTCAGATCGGGTCAGGACAGGTCGGGTCAGGATAGGTCGGGTCAGGATAGGTCGGGTCAGGATAGGTCAGGTCAGGACAGGTCAGGACAGGTCGGGTCAGGACAGGTCGGGTCAGGACAGGTCGGGTCAGGATAGGTCGGGTCAGGATAGGTCGGGTCAGGATAGGTCAGGTCAGGACAGGTCAGGACAGGTCGGGTCAGGACAGGTCGGGTCAGGACAGGTCGGGTCAGGATAGGTCGGGTCAGGATAGGTCGGGTCAGGATAGGTCAGGTCAGGACAGGTCAGGACAGGTCGGGTCAGGACAGGTCGGGTCAGGACAGGTCGGGTCAGGACAGGTCGGGTCAGGACAGGTCGGGTCAGGTCAGGTCGGGTCAGGATAGGTCAGGACAGGTCAGGTCGTAGATTGGTTGGAATGCAGGCAGGATCTGGAGAAGCCTACTAACAGGAAGTGGATGCCCCTCAGTCAGGTCATGTGACACTTTATGCCCCTGGGTTCACTTAAGGTTCGTTTGTTGGGTCTTTGCTTTGGTTTGCAGGGTTGCCAGGTCTGTTAGTTTGGAGGGTTGCCAGGTCTGTTAGTGGCTCTCTGAGCGTGTCATTCACTGTTTAAAACATTTTGACCTTGTTTTCTTTTTTGGAGGGGGGGGGGGTGCACTGTTGTTTATTTACTCTGCAGAAATGACCTTTCTTCTGTTTGCAGTAAAAACCTCCAAATGCAGACGTCTCTCTGATCTATGCAGCATATATCTATACCCCTCCATGTTCACGTGTTCCTGTTCTGAATGCAGACAGGAGCAGACGCTCAGCCTCCTGACCGACATGCAGACCGTCTCACACTTGAAAGCAGAGCAGGTCCGGGACTCGAACCCCCGTCTCCAGGAGGAGCAGACAGAAAGGCCGTTTCAGCCGCTCTGGTTTTTCCTCTTTTCAGTGGCTTCTGCTTTCCGGCCTGCATGCGGCTGAAGCGCTGAGTCAGATCAGGACCAGAGCCGCGCTGCTTCACAGGTTTGGCTGGGAGTTTTCACTGATGGGTGACGACAGCAGAAACGCTCAGAGGTCAGAGGTCAGAGGTCAGAGGTGATCCTGTCTGGTGTGTTTGTGTCTGGACTGAACCTGTGGGGCGTTCTAGAGCTTTCAGGAATAGATCTGCTGATGTTCTGTTTGGGCAGAGATCTCAGAATCTGTCCTTCCTTCCTGGCAGCAGAGGTCACATGACACCGTTCCTGTGGCGGCGCCGTGGCGGTTTGTGGCCTGGTTACAGGACGGGGTCATGTGACACAACAAGTTTTGATGTTTGGGAAGCAGGGGGGGGGGGGGGGGGTGACTGTCAGGTAAGCTGGGTGCTTTCCTGACTCCGCCTGTTCCTAAAACATGGCGGTCATGGCGTGCTGCGGCGCCTAACCATCAGATTCTTCAGCTTCAACGCTTCTCCTGTAAGTTGAGGAGGAACTTCCTGTCTAACTGGAATGATCAGACACCTCATTATGATTAACCTGCGGTTACCATGGAAACCTGTTTCTATCTGCTGGACGTAGACAAAGATGACCAGTTCCAGAGCATGGGGGGGGGGGGGGTGTGCGTGTGTGTGTGTGGGGGGGGGGGGGTCACTGTTTGTGATGTAACTTTTCTGAAATGACCTTCGATTCAGGAAGTGGCCGTGTTTCCTCTGCGTTCTCAGGAAGCGTCATCAGGTTCTACTGAAGGTCAGCTGGGGGGGGGGGGGGGGGGGGGGGGGGGTCGACCATCAATGCTTTCCATGAAACCCCCCAGGAGGGAGAAGTGACTCTTGTGGGGGGGCCTCCAGCCTTGTTACATGAACTTCTGCTTTTTGGGGATTTTTCCCTCTGAGGACAGTAAAGAAAAGGAAGAGAAATGCAGCTTTTCAAAATAAAAGTCCCCAAAAGACAAACACTTTGTGGGTTCAGAATCAGAAATCAGAATCAGAATCAGAATCAGAAAGCCTTTATTGTCATTGTTACACAAGAAACTTGTGACAACAAGATTACCGGTGCTCTCCAGCTGCTTAAACAATAAAAATAGATAATCTTTTAAAGAACAATAAACAATAATAAACAATAAATTTCAGGATCAAATCTTTTTCTAAATCAAACCCTGATAAGTAAATCAAGCGTGTTCCTGAAGGCAGCAGACGCCTTCAGGAACACGCCCTTCGTTTCTTGTTTATCACGTTGATCGCTGCTTTTAGACTGAAAACTGACAGAAAAAAGTCCCGTTTCAGTGATAAAATGCTTGTTTAGGATCAAATCTGCAGCAGTTTGATGTTTTCTGAGCTTTTGCTTTCAGTCTGGATGTGAATCAGCTGCTGCTGGGGGTGTGTGTGTGTGGGGGGGGGGGGTAATGTTGAAAGATAACCATAAGTGATGCCTTTAGGCGTCATCTGGGCTTCACGGGCTTTTGTTTTGACGCGGTGACGTCATCGCAGGAAGTCCCTTCTTTTTACTCTGTTTCGTTTTCCCGCGACAGCGCTTCGGGGCGGGGGGGGGGGGGGTGTTTATAAAGGACGGTCTTCATCAGAGCGGCACACCGGCATCATGCTGCTCCTCCTCTACCTCACTCTGGCCGCCGCTGAAGGTGAGAATCAGCTGTTTTTCTCCGGTTTGAATCAAACTTTATTGACACAAACGGCTGGATTTGATTACTTTTCCTGTGAATTTAGAGGAAGATTTTTTTATAAAACAAAAAAATAGACAAAAACACAAAAACAAAAATAGACATTTTTAGGTCCAGATGCGTTTATGGAACCGTCCTAAAGTCAAAATCTTAAAATATTTATAAAAAAAGATCAGATTAAAGCTGTCTGAAAGTGAATTATTGATCAAAAATAGTCCGTTTTTGGGATTTGTGGTTTCACTTTGATTTATTATATCTGTGTAAACTGTGTAAACACTCAAACCTGACCGGATTTACTGACATAGAATTACGTCATATATGTTTATGACTTACCCTCCTTAGGGGCAGATAAGCTCCAGGAAAAAATAAAATGTAACAAAATAAAAAGTTTCTTCTCATCGTTGATTCTTGTTTTTTTATTATTGGACTTCTATTGTTGTATAAATGACTTTAAACCGATTTTAGGCTGATCAAAAACCTCTTCTTTCATTGAACCTTAGGCTCCGCCTCCAAGGTGAGTGGAGCTGGCAGCACAGAGGTGGAGTTTGGTGGAGAAGCCCACTTTGAGTGCACCGTGGATCCCGCTAAAGGTAACGGCCGCCGCCGCGGCGCCTGCCCCCCTGCTGCGAGCCTCCCTCATGGCTCCGCCTCCCCCTCTCAGGTGTGCAGCAGGTGACCTGGCAGAGGTCGTTTGAGGACGAGTCCATCGAGAACCTGGCCACCTTCAGCAGCCGCTTCGGGCAGGAGGTGAACGCGGCGTACCGGGGGAAGGTGGAGTTCACCAGGGCGGCGCTGAACTCCACCGCCATCCGGCTGAGGAGCGCCTCCTGGGAAGACGAGAGCTGCTACATCTGTCTGTTCCACATGTACCCCGAGGGCTCCAAGAGGAGGCACACCTGTCTGAAGGTCACAGGTGAGCCTCCAGTCCTCCAGGATCACTGATCGCATCCCGTCACTCCCTCTCTGGGTTCAGGATTTCTTTTGGAGGTTCATTGTTGGTTTTGACCTCTGACCTTTGCTCAGGTGTCGTCTTTTAGAGGGAGGCGGTTCCGTCCTGACGCGCTGCAGGATGCACCTCCTGCGCCGTCAGCGGTTCTGTCAGCCGCCTCTGGCGTGAATGCAGAGAAAATGATTGCTGTGGTTTTGGTTTTCCCCTGAAGGCGTCTCCTCGGTGAACACCAGCGCGGCGCTCCTGCAGCAGGAGGAGGAGCGGGGGGAGGAGCTACACGCCTTCAGCTGCTCCGCCACGGGAAAACCAGCTCCATCCATCCACTGGGAGCTTCCCCCAAACGCCGCGGTGGAAAACCAAACGGAGACCAGCGTCAGCAGGAACCCAGACGGCTCCTTCACCAGCAGCTGCAGCGTCACGCTCAGAGCTCCGCCCCTCTGGAGCGGCGGGGTGGACTGCGTCCTGAACCAGGGAACCGGCAGGGAAAGACGACACAGGATCAGCTCCAGGAACCAGGAGGTGACGGCCAAAGGTTGGTGTTCAGAGTCCAGATGAGCTGTTCTGCATGGAATTCCCATGATGCATTGCAGCAACGGTGTCAGGAGAAGTCCCCCGCTGAGTCATGCTTCCAGTAGATGACTCCAGGCTGAGTCATGGCTCTGGGTTTCACTTTGATTAGGTTTCATGTTGAGGGAAAGACCGCGTCACTCTGAGCTGCTCCTTCAGGAGGTCAAAGGTCTTCCTCTCTCTCCTCAGGTTCCTCAGAGTCCGGGCGTTCTCGCTCTCACCTCACGCTGGTGGTCACGGCCGCATGCGTCGCCGTCGGCATCTGCGCAGCTGCAGCTGCTTCCAGGTGGAAAAGGTGAGCTGTGGGACCATCCTCCCTGAAACTCCTCATCCTCTCTGAAACTCCTCATCCTCTCTGAAACTCCTCATCCTCTCTGAAACTCCTCATCCTCTCTGAAACTCTTCATCCTCCCTGAAACTCCTTATCCTCCCTGAAACTCCTCATCCTCTCTGAAACTCCTCATCCTCCTCAAAAATTCTTCATCTTCCCTGAAACTCTTCATCATTTCTGAATCTCCTCATCCTCCCTGAAACTCTTCATCCTCTCTGAAACTCTTCATCCTCTCTGAAACTCTTCATCCTCTCTGAAACTCCTCATCCTCTCTGAAACTCCTCATCCTCCCCAAAAATTCTTCATCTTCCCTGAAACTCTTCATCATTTCTGAATCTCCTCATCCTCCCTGGAATTCTCTATCCTCCCTGTAACTCTTCCTTCTCTCTGAAACTCTTCATCCTTCCTAAAACTTTTCTTCCTCCCTGAAACTCTTCATCCTCCCTAAAACTCCTCTTCCTCCCTGAAACTCTTCATCTTCTCTGAAGCTCCTCATCCTCCCTGAAACTCTTCATCCTCTCTAAAACTCCTCTTCCTCTCTGAACTCTGTTTCTCTGCAGGAGGTTAAAGGACACACAGACGGTGGAGGAGGTTTGATCTGCGTTTCAGCAGCTCACAGGCTGCAGTCCAGGATCGAGTCTGCCGCTGCTCTCAGCCGCCGCCGCTGCAGCCGCAGCCGCAGCCGCAGCCGCAGGTCCAGTGAAGCAGAAGAGGCGCTTGGTCCACAGAGTTCTTCTGGGGAAGTTGTTTCTTCTGATCGTTCAGTAAACCTGCAGACGGCCTGTCAGGCTCAGAGTGGCGCCCTCTAGTGTTCACAAACATTTACCTCAATAGGAGCCACATTTCATGTGTTTCTTGCTCTTCTTGTGTTTTTGCACATGCAGTTTAGCACATGCAGCACAAGCTGCTTCATGCACTTTATTCCTATTTATGTTGTATTTATTGTTCAGAATTATAATAATTTATTTCAGTCCCAGTCACTCACCTGTGGTTCAGCAGCAGGTGGGACAGTTTTGTGTTTGGTATTAAATGCAGATTCCAGTGTTTCAGGTCAGCGTGTGACCAAAACATTTCTCATTAAAACTCTGGAAAACACTTCTTCACTTTGTGTCGTTTCTTTATGAAAGTCCACATTTCATTTTCTCTACTGCTGACTGAAGCTTCCTCCTCCATCATCATCATCATCATCATCATGTTTTAAATTCATTTTCAAGAGTTCAAACCGGAAGTGGTGGATTCTAAAAGCAAAAGAATACACTGGGTCGGTCTAAAGAGTTTTATTTGTGAGTTTTTTTTTTAAAAACACTTCTCATTCCAGTCTGGATGAACCTGCTGCCACGTTAGATGACGTCATCTGTTTTGGGACATCAGCGTCACAGCACCATCTAGTGGTGGAACTATAAAACACGTCCCGCTAAAACTTTGATTTCTGAATTATTTTTCACGTGTTTGTGGACATTTTGATTATTGTTTTTAACCGGAAGTGGGCGGGTCTATCTCTTTCTCTTATTCGGCGCAGCCGCAGTTGTGATTCATTGAGAGGCTGCAGGTTGTGGTCCAGAGAAACAGTAACGGAACCAATGTTCTACTTCTTTTTCTTTCTCGACTTTAGCGCGGGCAAGGGGGGGGGGGGGGGCACCGGAAGCGGAAGTATATTAGAGCGAACCTGCAGCTCATTAACGCTGATGAGCCTCTGCTGGATGGAGCAGCTCATCCATGCTGGACGTTTGTGTTCAGGCCAAAGTTTAGGAGCTGATTCTGTTTGTTTCCAGATGAACTCTGTGGTTCTGTTCTGTTCAGGTTCTGCTCTGAGTCCAGATCCTCCAGAACCTGCAGGACTGTGAGGTTCTGTGTCATGAAGGTCCAGCATGACTGGAAACAGACATGATGTTCAGATAGACTCCTGATGACATCACTGCTTTGACTGCAGTTAGTGACGGATTTGAACCTTCAGACCAACATGAACTTCTAAAACATCAATCACTCATGTTCCTGACAGCGTCAGTCACAGACCGGAAGGAGGTGACTCTCCTGAGGAGTCCGTCAGTCTGAGGGGGAAAAGTGACATCAGTGTCTGTTATTCTCATGAGTGGATTTGAACCCACAACCTCTCCATCTGCAGTCAGCTGCTGAACCTCTGAGCCACTGAGCAGAGCTGCAGAGAGGAGGAGCGTGCTCCTACAGGAGGTGGAGGTGAGCAGAGTCCAGGAGCGTCTGTGGAGACGGTGTTCAAAGACACACCAGGAGGTGCTGGTCTGCTGTAGGAGAATAGCTCAGTGGTAGAGTCAGTGCTCTGAGAGCCAGACGATGAGGGTTCGATTCCTGAGGCAGTAACTCACCTCAGGACTCACTAGGAGAAACAAACGATGAGGGTTCGATTCCTGAGGCAGTAACTCACCTCAGGACTCACTAGGAGAAACGTAGAGGAGGAAGAGGAACAGTAGGATGAAGGACAGGTTCAGAGGACAGATAGGAGAGGACAGAGCAGGGAGCAGAGAGGAGGAGGAGAGGAGGTTGACCTCAACAATGGATGTGGATGTGCATGTGGATGAGGAAGTGATGAGGTCAACCTCCACCTTGGTGGAGCAGAATGCAGGTAGAGAAAATGTAAGACAGTTTACTATTTTACACTGTTAAAGTCTTCCACCCTCTACAGCTGATCACCTGTTTGAGGGGGAGGAGTCTAAGAGCGGACAGGTTTACAACTCCCTCACTCTGTCTGCTCTCATTTATTCTGCCCTCCACCAAGGTGGAGGTTGACCTCATCACTTCCTCTTCCTCATCCTCATCCTCATCCATTGTTGAGGCCAACCTCCTCCTCCTCCTCCTCTCCTCCTCCCTGCTCCCTGCTCCCTGCTCTGTCCTCTCCTATCTCTCCTCTGAACCTGTCCTTCATCCTACTGCTCCTCATCCTCCTCTACATTTCTCCTAGTGAGTCCTGAGGTGAGTTACTGCCTCAGGAATCGAACCCTCATCGTTTGTTTCTCCTAGTGAGACCTGAGGTGAGTTACTGCCTCAGGAATTGAACCCTCATCCTCTGGCTCTCAGAGCACTGACTCTACCACTGAGCTATTCTCCTACAGCAGACCAGCACCTCCTGGTGTGTCTTTGAACACCGTCTCCACAGACGCTCCTGGACTCTGCTCACCTCCACCTCCTGTAGGAGCACGCTCCTCCTCTCTGCAGCTCTGCTCAGTGGCTCAGAGGTTCAGCAGCTGACTGCAGATGGAGAGGTTGTGGGTTCAAATCCACTCATGGGTCAGAATACCAGACACTGATGTCACTTTTCCCTCTCAGACTGACGGACTCCTCAGGAGAGTCACCTCCTTCCTGTCTGATCACCTCAGGAGATTGTTCTAATGTTTTAAGTTCTGAACATCTCCAGGTTGACTCTGACTTCAGAACCTGTTCTTCCGGACCTTCAGAACCTCACGGTCCTCTCAGAATAAACTCCCATCAGCGTCTCCTTCCTTCCATCAACGCTGATGAGCTGCAGGAACTTCTCCAGGAGTCTGGTTCTTCTGTCAGAACACGGTGGAACCCATGACTCAGTTCTGATGGACCTTCATGTTAGAACAGAGACCGGTGGAAGTGGGGGGGGTCAAACGGTTTTATTTAGCTGACAAACAGATGGTTCTGACTCAGGTATCAGCGGGTTCTGAGCTGCAGAACCTTCATGAATCTGATCAGAGTGATTCCTCCAGAACGTTCTTCAGCTAGCATCAGCAGGGTCCAGGCTTTGGACGATCACCGTCGTTCTGCTTCCTGCAGACCCCCCTCCAACCCCCCAAACAAACAAACAAACAAACAAACAAAATGTATTTAGGCACAGGCAGCCCCCCCCCCCCCCTGTTTCTTTCAGCTTCTTCTTTAACATCACTTTTAGCTTTTCTAACTCCCCCCTCCTTGTTTCTTTAAATGATTTCAGGGGTCATTGTGACCCCCGCCCTCTGAAAATACTCTGTATATATTATGGGGGGGGTCAGTACCTGCTAACCTCCACAGATCAACACAGCCGTCTGTAAACGGCTGAGCTGCTGCTTTTTCCCATTAGAGTCAATATTTCTCAGAGGTGTTGAACAGTGGAGCTCTATGCGCCGCACAAAGTCCCCTCTGAGGGGCCCTACCCCCCCCCGTCCTGTGGGGGGGTAGGGCCCCTCAGAGGGGGCTTTGCTGGTTCCTGCAGATTAATGCAGATCTGATGACTTTCTCTCCACAAACGGAGAGTTTTCACATTTTCCTTGTTTTGACCCAAAAGCAGAACAAAAGTTTCCACCTGGGACGTCCCGCAGCCCGGTGGAACACCTGAGCTGTGGGAGAACCCACCGTGGACCGTTATGGCCCACTCTGCACAACCAGAGTCCACTAGAACCGAGCGCAGAACCAGACGACCGTCAGGAACGTCTGCAGAGCATCAGAGCTGCTGCTGCAGAGGATTTTCTACCACTGAAGAAGAAAAAACCACCAGAATGATCAGGAAAATGCAGAAGAAACGAAGAGAAACGAAGAGAAAAAGTCCCATTTTTACAAGAACAGACCTGTGAAGTCAGAGGAGAAACAAAAATGGACATTTTATTCCAAGATGAAGTCATAAAAATACAAAAATAAATTCTGATAACTTTAATATTGTGCAAGAATAAAGTGATGTAATTATGAGAATGACGTATAAAACCGACAGAGAAGTTAAAACATTTAGAGGATAAATGTATAGTCATCGTTTTACAGGAAAAAGTTCCGTTTTTCTTTGAAATGTTTCCACAGAGACACTGAAGCTGATCCGGTTCTGCGTGTTTTAGTGGAACCTCCACTGGATCTTCAGGAACTGGTTCTGTCTAAAAATACCACTTTAAATCAACGTTTTCCTACTTTATTCTCATGACTTTTTCTCAGAATTGTACAACTTTCTTCTGGTAAACGTGACGTCTTTTCCTTCCTGACAGATTTCAGGACTTTTTCCAAACAGCAAACCCACTGAAAGACTGAATCCGTTTCTACAGAAACTGTTCAAATGTTTCTCTCATTGCAGCTGAAATCAGGAAACGTGTTTTTTTTTTGTTTTTTTGGACACAAACGTAACCAGAAGCCAGGGTGGGATCCTGTTTACCTCACATGCTGCTGGTTCCTGCCGGTCCTCCTGGAGACGGTTCCACGCCTGGTCCATCATCACCCGTCTGCAGGAGAGCCAAGGAGAACCAGGAGGCGGCAGGAGTCAGAGCTGTGGCGAGGATCCGGTCCTTACTGAAGGTTGTCAAATGTTCATCCCAGTTGTTGAAGTTCCTCGTTCCACGGGCCCGGGGGAACCAGCAGGGGCAGAACCAACCTGCAGGATACGTAAGTGCGTCTGCTGTGCTGCTTAGTGACGGATCTGCAGAGGAACGACAACAACACAATGTCATGCTTTTATTCTGACAGGTACAGCGGTGACAGGAGGAGAACCATCAACAGTCTGAAGAACAGAACCAGGAATGGTTCTGTCTGGATTGACGACTCGTCTGGTCCATGAACGTCACAGACCAAAGGCTCGGACCCAACCAGAGTCCATCTGCAGGACCACGCTGTGGTCCGTTTCAGGGTTTGGTTCTCCTCCTCAGAGCAAAATATACCAAAATGGGGGGGGGTGGGGTGGCAGCAACTGTCCCAGAGAGGGCGGGGCCTCCCTCCAGGGGTCTGCAGAAACTCCCCAGAGGACAAACAGTGGATCCTAGGAGAACGCTGATGCAGGTCCAGCTCCAGACTCTGGACCTGCCTGGTTCTGGATCCGGTTCTGCTCCAACATGCCCTCAACAGCCCCACACGGGGGCATCCCTGCCTGCCCAGAGAGTTAGGCAGTGCTCCTCCCCTCTGCCCCCCCTCTCAGCCCAGGCTCTGTGCTGCAGAGTTTGAGCGGCGCCATGTGCAGCGGCGGGACCTGCTGGAGCGCGTGCTGGTCTTCATGAGCGGGTAAGTTCCTGCTTTCTCAGTAGAGGGGGGCGTGGGGGGGTCTCCTGAGTTCTTAGCGTTCTTCCAGCATGGATCCTCAGAACTCCTTCTCCCCCCTTTCCTTCTGTTGTTTGACCTGCTGCAGAAGAACCACGCGTTAGAGCCCCCCCCCCGTTCTGTGGTTGATGGGGGCTCAGGCTGGGTTCTCACGTCTTTCAGCTGCTGCCCCCCCCCAATGTAACATCTTTAGATTCAGTTTTGGGACCGGTGGGGGGGGGGGGGGGGCACTAAAACTTCTGGATCTACTAAATCAACTGATCTGGAAACTAAAGCCCCCCCCATGTAATCATGTTATTTAGAAAAACAGGTGCAGCTGAATTCTGGCTGCAGACTTTGTTTTATTCTCTTAACGTTGATGGGATTTTCAAAATAAAGCGTAGGACTGTGGGACAGAAACAGTCTGGACCTGCTGGATCCTCTGCCTGCAGCTCCAGACGGTCTCAGATGAGGCCGTTTCTACCAGAATCTCCACCTTTGATGCTAAACTGAGCCAAAGTCAGACTTTGACCGTCTGATCGGGGTTGAACCGTCACTTTAACGTTATTGAAGACCCACAGGGGACCCCCCCCAGTGAGGTGCAAACAGGAGGAAATGAACAACGCGGCTTCATGAGGACCATCTTGTTCTGCGCATTAACGCTGCACATCTCCTGTTGCAGTTTTTATTTACATTTTTCTAAAGAAGTCAGCTGATGCTGCAGTCAGTGACTCAGCCCCTCCCACAGAGCAGAAGATGGTTTCCAGCAAAAACAAAAATACCTGAAAAGTACAGAAAATCCTCCATCAACTGCGATCAAGTTTAGGTTCACCGTCACTTTACGAATTTGATCAAAGTAGTGGATAAAAAATTGTTCAGAAGATCAACCAGGATGAAGGAGAATCCACAGAAACGGTAACCATGGCAACGAAGGAGTGAAGCTTCTAACGGTGATTTTCAGCTGGTAGAACCGTTTGTACCGTCTCAGGGGACCGTACCCTAACCTGCATCATCGTGGGGGGGTCCAGGTGTTTGTTGTTGGTCAGAGTTGTGTTTAGAGTCAAATCAGAATCAACTTAAAGGGAAAAGAACTATAAACCAACCCCCCTGTGTTTTTCAAATAAACAATATTATATTTTAATGTTACTATCATATAGTTATTTGAATGTTATTTTCATTATTCTGTCAAATTAAAAAATATATAATTTTTAAATGTACAATTATATTTTTCAGATTTCTAATAATCTTTTAAGTTTATAATATTTTTCTTTTGAATTTACAATTTTACCTTTGACATTCATAGTTGTATTATTTTCAATATTCTTTTAAGTTTAAAGTTTTTTCTTTTCAAATTTACAATTATTTTTTCAGACTTTTGTTATCTTTTAAATGTAAAATATATTATTTCAAATGTCAAATTTTATTTTTCTCCTTTTTTTGCTTTTGTACTGAATGTACTTTTGAGTTTAAAATATTTGTTAATTTTCATATTTTTTGTTTACTATCTGTTTTTATTCACTTTCTTCATCAACTTCATACATTTTTCATTTGATTTAAACTTTGATTTCAATGTTGATTCATGAAAAACGCAACTTTTGGTCATTTAGGAACAAACACAGACACAGGACCAACGCTGGAACATAAACCTTCTGCCTCAAACAAAACGTTTTTAACAGTAAAATGTAGGAATCCTGGTGTAGAGAGCGGGCTGCACGCTGGAGCTGTGGATAAGTGCTCTCTTCGTAGGTCCTGGTTCGATTCCCGGCTGGGTTCTGTCTGTACAGGGTTTGCGTGTTCTCCCGTGCATGCGTGGGTTTGTCTCTGGCTCCAGGGGTCTTCCTCCCCCCATTCAAAAACAGTAACGGGACACAGGATGCAGATGGATGGATGACAGATGGATGGATGGATGATGGATGGATGACAGATGGATGGATGGATGACAGATGGATGACAGATGGATTGATGGATGGATTGATGGAAGGATACCAGATGGATGGATGGATGGATGATGGATGGATGATGGATGGATGACAGATGGATGGATGGATGGATGACAGATGGATGGATGGATGGATGGATGGATGGATGGATTACAGATGGATGGATGGATGACAGATGGATGGATGGATGGATGGATGGATGGATGACAGATGGATGGATGGATGACAGATGGATGGATGGATGGATGACAGATGGATGGATGGATGGATGGATGGATGGATGGATTACAGATGGATGGATGGATGACAGATGGATGGATGGATGGATGAATGGATGGATGACAGATGGATGGATAGATGGATGACAGATGGATGGATGGATGGATGGATGACAGATGGATGGATGGATGACAGATGGATGGATGGATCTTAAGGGGAAGGTCAGAGGTTCTTCCTGGTTGGCTCCTGATTGCAGTAGATACAGACCAGACGTTTGGACACACCTCCCCATTCACTGTATTTTTCCTTGTTTTCCCTCCATAAGCTCAGACTGAGGCTGAGATTCACCGTCACTCATCCTCTCCTGAGGGAGGGGTGGTGGGGGGGTCAGCATCATGACTGGGGGTGTTTTCATGCTGAAATGGAGCCCAGAGGACGAGTGCAGCTGTGCTCCTCTTTAGGATTCCTCCTCTCCACCTCCTCTCGCCGGGGCCAAACCGGCATCATTACCCCGGCGGCCATTGTTGGGGGGCCACGGCGCGTTAGTGTCTTTCTAACTGTGGCTAAACTCCGTCCATTCAGGGCTAGAAGAGAGCCGCCTTTGGCAGATAGTTGGCAGCTCGCACAGAGAGGCCATTCACCCCGTAGGAAGGAGCGCCGAGCGCCGCCTCGGAAACGCTGCGCTCAGTGTTTGGATGGAGGCGCGGTGGGCGCCCTCTCTGCTCGTCTGCTCTCAAACATCCGTGACCTGACTTCAGGCCTGAAGCCTTTGGCTGAAGCTTCAGTTCAGAGCTGAAGTCCTCAGCAGAAATTCATCTTCCCTTCGGGGGTGACGGAGGAATTCCTGCTTCCTTCCACGGCTCCTGGATGGAGTCCAAACGCCGGGTGGATGGGAGCGGAACAAAGGGCTGGGACACAGGGGTCAGACGCTGACCCCCCCTCATTATACCAGCCGAGTAGAAACAAATTACAGGCTGAACAAATATTTACTGCCATGCATCAACGCAGAGGACAGACAGCGTTCTGCCGGATGCTAACCGTTAGCGAGCCGGGTCCAGATCCCCTCGCGGTCAACCCCAGACTTACCAGTGACAGCGGCTCAGATATAGGGTCAGCAAGGGTTTGAGCCCGTGAGGATGCTCCACCTGATCAGCCGGGACTCTTTGGCCTCCCCAGTAGAACCGCCAACTCCTTAAAGTAGAGGTTCTGGGATGAAGTTCAGAGTCAGGAGTGGAGGGTTCCATCCTTCCTGTAGCTGTGAGGGACGAGAACAGAATCGTCCGCATAGAAGAAGATCTTTAGGACCTTTTGTGTTCAAAACATCCATTTATCAATAAAGTTTTCTAAGAAAAAAAAACAGAAACACAAAGCAGTAAATTATTTCAGGATTTGATAGTAAAAACCTTTTTTTTAAATTAAATAGTTTCTAACTTTTCAGCAGAGATCCTCAAAAGTCTTTTTCTTCCATCGAGTCTCTAGTCCGACAGTGAAGGTCTGTTTTTCTGAAGCTACGTAAACATTTGACAGGACGTTTTGCATTTGGTGTTCACACTGGACCGTCGCTGATACTATGCATCCACAGCTGGAAGAGTCGTGGTGTGAAATGTCAAACGTGTAAATCTGGAGAATCTCACTCCAGTCTTTTTCTTTCTCAGCTCTATTCCGATAAAGGAAAGACTCGGTGTCGTAGAATTCCAGCCGAACACAAGCCAAAGTTTATTAATTCTGCTTCGTGATTGATTTTCAACAGTTGGTACTTCAACGTTTTTAGTCCCTGATTAGTCAAAGGTTTAACTTTTATCACGTGTTCAATGTGTGCAGAGCTCGAGAATTGACTTAACCTGCGTAGCGACCCGCGATCGCGAATGCAGAGGCCAAAACGCACGTTTTACATCGACTTTTCACTGGAAATGGTCGCTTCAACGCACGTTTCTGAGGCTGATGTGAACGTAGCTTTAAAGTCAAGGAAGCAGAAGAACTCTAAAGCTTTTCCGACTGAAAAGCACGAGGGAGGGGTCGTCATGGTCTGTCCTTGCACTGGTAGATCCCATCCTCAGGTACGGAACCTGAATCCTCACATTGACTGCATCTCAGATCTAGATCTGTGTTCAACTGCTGCTGAGAAGACGCCGTGTGGAAAAAGGGACGAGGTGCAAGCTCCGCCCCCCTCCCTCCCCGGGGCTAACATCCTACAAATGAAGAAGGTGATCCTGAACAGGAAGTGAGGCGTTTCTGCTCCTCGGCAGGAGGATGGAAGCTTCCTGAAGGACATTTTTCAATCTTTGAATGTGATAAAAGTGAGGGGCTCCACCACTGAGGGGCTTCCTGGAGGCGGGGGCCAGTCAGGACACACCTGCCCATGTGAGCTGCAGCCAGAAGGTCACATGTTGGCTCCGTGATGCTGTTTTTCCCACAATCCCAATGGTCACATGAGTCCGAGCCGCTGTAATCCTCCCGGAAAAACAGGACTGGATGGATTTGTGACTCGGCTGACCAGATTAACCCCACTTTTGATTTCAGGTCAGAGCGGCGGTCGCAGAAAGGTCACCTCAGAAGAAGAAAGGTTCAAACTGTAGATACACAGCTTTATCTGCCAGGAAAGAGCCGGACAGCAGGACTTTGTCCAGAAAGATCTAAGGGATCAACCGAGTGGAACGAAAAAGTTCAGGAGTGAAAACGGGGCATTGAACGCATCATTTCAAGTCTCACTTTGAACAATGTTTGCAATCAGTGAGGGAAAAATGGACTAAAATCTGCTGTTTATGCTTTTATTTTTGTAGTCCCTCACCTCCTCCCTACAGGAAGTGCAGAAACAGAAGACCCGCAGAAATAAAAGCAAAGACACAAAGAGCTAAAAGTAAAACGGAGACATTTCTGACACAGTTTTCGTCTCAACACAGAAAAACTAAAACCTTGAGGCTCCATCAAAACGAGGACACCTGGTGGCCGACCGATGTAACAACAGCCTCTAAACGCGCGGCTAAAACGGCGTTTTTTACCCGCTGGTTATCAAATTTATTCTGTTGAACTTTTAGAATTAAAACGAAAAGACGTAAATGTTTATGCTAAACAGAAAATCAGAGATGCTAACGATGAAGATGTCTGGATCAGAGTAGCAGATACCTGGTGTGGATCTGGTGTGCAGAGCTTTTCCCCTGACATTTCCAAATGTAACAACAAGTTTGAGATAAAAAGGACTGGGTGTTGTCGGGTCAGATTTGACCCGCAGCGGTGCAAACGGCCTATCCATGACTCCTCAGTGGTTCAGGATTAATAAGTGCAGCAGCGATCCCACCTGGGGGGGCTCCTCCTGGGTCGGCCCGCTTTGCGGCAGCAGGACGTTCAGCTCCTGTGGCTTCATTAGCCATCAGTGTGGACCGTCCCTCTGCGCACAGACGGCTCCTGTTCTGGAGGCCCGGCAGCTGCAGGCTCTGCTGAACCGGGTCGTTGTTCTCGTCAGCTGCTCGGTTCTGCTGCTCTTCATAGAAACGTGTTTACGCTGAATAGAATTCACCAAAGAAAAGACATTTTAAAACTTTTTACTTTACTGTGTTGAAAGCATAGAATTTATTTTTAATGATCTTTTTCTTCCGTTTGGACCTAAAACATTTGAGGCTTCGGTGCTTCAAAAAGATTCATCCTTAATGTTTTTTGATCTACCGTAACTCTTCAACCGTTGACACAACTAACATGATTGCAACAGATTCTTGCAGCTTTAGGCTGTAAGGCGACACTAGAGAGGTGAAGTCTAAACATCATTGATGTAAACAGATTCTGGTCCAAAGTTCAGCTAATTCAAAAAGAGGGCGGTATTTAGTGTCACCAGCAACATCTGGTGGTCAACTGAAGTAACAGCAGCTCTAACCGGTTCTGGTTTTGGTTCTGACAGCCCGACTCAGAGATCCTGAAAGCATTGAGCTGCTCGTCTTCTGCTCTTCTTGGCGTGAAATGAAGTCAGTTCAGTCGCCTTTGATTTTTAGGAATATGGACGCCGCCATGTTGGAGCCAGACGTAACAGACAGTGATTGGTCTGAGTTTCTATGGCAACCACTCTCACCAAATAGGAGTGAGCTTGACGGAAGGCCACGCCCCTTCCCCGCGAAAGCAGGCTACACAAAATCTGTCAAACGTTGAACGTGGGGTCCGACAGGCTCCGCCTACTTTTACTGAGGCGTCTGATTGGTCCATTTTAAACTTGAATAACTTTATCAAGAGGTTGTTAAATAAAAGAACCAGATCCAGAAAGTTTATTCTGACCAATAGAAGCTGTTTATGTCTCTACTGAAGTCTGGGGGTTACTGGGAACCACTTCCTGTTTGGAACGCAGGGGGGCGGGGCCACTCAGTCCACTTCTCATTTACAGTCAGTGATCCTGACACAAAGCCCCCCTCCATTTCAGGGTCTGCTCAGAGAGTGACAGCGGGGGCTTTTGAGACAAACTAACCATGACTGAGCTGCTGACAGGGAGGGGGCCGACGCCCACCCCCCCACCCCCGCTTGTGACCTGCAGTCTGACACAAATCTCTCCTCTGCTCCAACAGGGTCCTCCTGGACTGTAACCATGGTAACGTCAGGGCGGGGGCCGTGGACCCTCTCCCCCTGCGTGGTCCTCGCGCTGCTCGTCTGCCGGTCGGAGCAGACGGAGGTCAAACCTGCAGGCTGCAGCTCTGAGGAGCATCCCATCGCCTCCTACCAAGGTGAGCTCCACAACGCCTCGTCCACGTCTGCGTCAGACAACAACCATGAATGATCTCAGTCCCTTAAAGTGGATCCAAGGTTAAAGGTCGCATAGCAGGAACTCGTGCACACAGATCCATGATCCTGTAAGTCTCTCCTGCTTCCAGCCCTGCGCCCGTGGATGTGGGAGTTCTCCCACCCAGAGGCCAAGGACTTCTCCCAGCTGGCCGTGGACCTGAGCGGGAAGCAGCTGATCGTTGGAGCCAGGTGACCTGTCATCCCCCTCAAACCCAACACGCCATTGCTCCACTGCTGACAGAACCACGTCTCTTTGACAGGAACGCCCTCTTCCGCCTGACTTTGAACAACGTCTCCCTCATACAGGTACGCTTCCCGTCTGCCTCTCAGAGGGGCAGGTGGGGGCAGATGTGCAGGGAGGGGTCAAAACATCACGCTGAGCCTGGAAACATGCAGATGAGTGAATACAGGAGCAGCAACAGGAAGGAGGGCAGACAGGCCCACGGTCCGCCAAAATAAAAGACTGAACCTTAAACTCAACAAAGAAAACTCAAATCAACAAAAACTCAAATTAAAGCAGTATTTTACGTTTACTAACAGTAACAAATACATATATGAAGCTGATTGCATTTTATTTTTAAGATTAAATCCCTCATTTCTAGTTTTTTTTTATCTTATTGATCCATCTTGTGTCCATTTTTAAAGTTCTATATAAATCTCAAATTTTAATAATTAAAAAAATGAAATGCATTAGTTCAGGTTTCTTAGTTTATTTTTGAACTTACTTACTTTAAAGGTACTTTACTTTTGTTTTTAAACAGGTTAAGTTCTTTTGTCTTTTAGTTTTGTTTCATTATGTAGCTGAGGTTTGGTAAGTATTGACAAGAATCAGAGTACACAGGCAGTACACAGTCAATACAGTCCATACGTAGTAAATACATAGCAGATACACAATCAGTGTGTACTCAGTTCAGTCAGAGTGCTGTTGATACATAGTAAACATTAAGTACACAGTCAATATAGAGTCAGTACATAGTAAGTATGTTGTCAGTACATGGTCAATAGGGATTCAGTACACTGTCGGATTTGTAGTAAGTACAAATCCAATACACAGTCAGTGCACAGTATACAGCCAATAAGTATTAAGTACATAGTTGATACAAAGTTAGTAGCACGTATACAGCCAATAAGGAGTTGGTACATAGTAAGTACTTGGTCAGGAAGCATATAGGATGCAGTCAGTACAGAGTCGGTATGTAGTCAGTGTGCAGTCAGTACGTGGCCAGCACTTAGTCAGTATGTATCAGTACATATCAGTACACAGTGGTCACTGAAGTCTGTTTGCTGATCCAACTCCTTGGTGTCTGCAGGCCTCAGAGTGGGCTCCTGATGAAGACACGAGGCGCTCTTGTCAGAGTAAAGGCAAATCTCAGGTGAGACGTTCATCTACTGAAGTCATGACAGAAGGAGATTTCCTCACAGATGCACTTCTCTGCAGGAGGAATGCCAAAATTACATCCGGGTTCTGCTGGTCAGTGGGGCGTGGCTCCTCACCTGCGGCACCAACGCCTTCACCCCAGTCTGCATGACCCGACAGGTGGGTGCATTTCCGTTCTTCTGCAGACTACGGTCCTCACAGATGGATGGACCCGGCTGTTCCTCTGCTGTCAGATTTCAAACATCAGTAAGGTGTTGGAGACGGTTAACGGCGTGGCCCGATGTCCTTACGACCCCCGCCACAACTCCACTGCCATGGTGACGGAGCGAGGGGAGCTGTACGCCGCCACCGTCATCGATTTCTCCGGCCGGGACCCGGTCATCTATAGGAGCCTGGGGAACATGCCACCGCTGCGCACCGCCCAGTACAACTCCAAGTGGCTGAATGGTTAGAGGACGGTAGCCGTTGATTCCCCCTTCAGCTGAACCGCCGCCCCTGAACCACCTCTGTTCTGTTCCTGCAGAGCCTCATTTCGTGTCGTCCTACGGCATCGGCCCGTTTGCTTACTTCTTCCTGAGAGAGTCCGCTGTGGAAAACGACTGTGGGAAGATGGTGTTCTCCAGGGTGGCCCGGGTCTGCAAGAACGACATGGGAGGGCGGTTCCTGCTGGAGGACACCTGGACCACGTTCATGAAGGCCCGGCTGAACTGCTCACGCTCCGGAGAAATCCCCTTCTACTACAACGAGCTGCAGAGCACCTTCCACCTACCAGAGCAAGACCTGATTTACGGCGTCTTCACCACGAATGTGTGAGAAATCTTCTAGTCTGGAAAACGGATCCTTTCAAGATCCTCCACCATGAAAAGGGTTTTGACAGGATTCATGCTTTGGCAGAAAGGCCATGTCTTTATAACTTTAAAGAAAGAAACAAAGGCACCAAAGTTTCCCTCCCTGCTTCGTCTTTTCAACACAAACTCCTTAAACTTGTTAAATTATGAACATTGTTTCAGTTTGTTTACACAATCAACATACCCTTTGATATTGTTCTGCAAATATATGCTGATGACATGATTGTGTTTACAGGAACAGTCTCTCAGCCTCTGCTGTGTGTGCGTTCAATCTGAGCGCCATCACTCTCGCCTTCAACGGGGCCTTCCGCTACCAGGAGAACCCCCGCACCGCCTGGCTCTCCACCCCAAACCCCATCCCAAATTTTCAGGTAATTCCATGGATTTACCTTTCCCCTGCCTCCTCCAATAAGAGGCTTTGGAAAAAATATGCAACCTTCACCTCTGACACATGAAGTACTCCTTAACTACGTCACACGGCCCTCTGTGAGGGGCGTTCAAGTGGCCACTTCCAATTAGAATCTTTGTAAATTCAAAATTCAACATCAACTTTGCAATCAAATGTGCATAAATGCACATTTTAGGCTTCTGTGTTCTAAACGCTTGGGTTCATGGGTACTACGCGAGTTCTACGACTGCTTTTGGGGTTCTAGGTAAGAAAGACACGGCCAATGAATGAATGTAAAACCAGTTGAATTTTGACCAATTAGGGACTTGGATTTGGTAGTTGGTAGTGACGGATAGGTAGTGTCCTTTTCAATTCACAGAAGTGCCAACCGTTTGAAAATTGATGATGAAGAAGAAATGAATACTAGCGGTTTGTGTCCCGCTGGAATTCTATCATTTATCGGAATAGAGCTATAAAAGAAAAAGTCTGGAACAAGTTTTACCAGATTCTCACGGCTACGACATTTCACACTAAGACTCGTTCAACTGTAGGTCTGACATTCACCTGCAGATGGTTCATGTGCTCTTGAACCCGCATCACATCCCGGTGTGTACGTAGCATTAAGTAGTATTTTCCTTGACCCTCTCCTTTATGAAAGAGGGAAGATGAAAGAGTATAGGCGTGAAAGTGTCCTGTTTTCGGCTAATCAGTGCGGCACGTTGGAGGAAGACGGGCCCGGAGGAAACCTGACCGAGCGCAGCCTCCAGGACGCCCAACGCCTCTTCCTCATGAACGACGTTGTCCAACCTGCCACCATCAACCCGCTGCTCACCCAGGACAACGTGCGCTTCTCCAGGCTGGTGGTGGACATCGTCCAGGGCAAAGACGCTCTCTACCACGTCATGTACATTGCAACCGGTGAGAAGTGAGAATGTGCATTTGGAAATCAGGGATTAATTTCCTGAACCTTGTGTTCTTTTTGTTCACAACAGAGTACGGGACCATCCTGAAAGCCCTGGCCACAACCAACAAAAGCCTTCATGGCTGCTACCTGGAGGAGCTCAGGATCCAGCCTCAGGGTCACGCCGGACCAATCAAAAGCCTGCATTTACTCCACAGTGACAGATCCCTGTTCGTAGGCCTTGACGATCGACTGCTGAAGATCCCGCTGGAGCGTTGTTCAAGCTATCTAACTGAGCGGTACTGACTGTTCTGTCTCTTCTGCATGTTTGAGAACCAAAGCATGCTTATAGTCTTTCTGAACTCCACAGTCACTGCCTGGACACCCGAGACCCTTACTGCGGCTGGGATCACAAACAGAAGCGCTGCTGCACATTTGAAGAGAGCTCCAACATGAACCAGTGGACCCAAAACATCACAGAGTGTCCAGTAAGAGCAAGCTGCAGTTATGGAACCAATGTTTAGATTTTAGGGGTTGAATCCACAGATCTCTTCTGCCTGCTTCTGTGGAGGTGAGGAACCTGACGCAGGACGGCGGTTTTGGTCCATGGGCACCATGGCAACCGTGCAACCAAGATGAAGGCGACGGCTTCTTCAGCAGCTGCTGGTGTCGGTCCCGCTCCTGCGATGAACCGGTTGCCAAATGTGGAGGTCTAGAATGCAGAGGCCCAACCATCCAAGTGGCAAACTGTTCCAGGTTCATTCATTCTACCAAATTCTGGTTTCTTCCAGCTTCAAATGTAGATTCAGGATTTCTCATTCCGCGTCTCTCAGGAATGGCGGCTGGACTCCGTGGTCCTCCTGGGGCCACTGCAGTAGCAGCTGTGGCATTGGGTTTGAGGTGAGGCAGAGGTCCTGCAACAACCCGGCGCCTCGCCATGGAGGTCGGATCTGCGTGGGACAGGGTCGGGAGGAGAGGTGAGGATAGTCTTCAGCACCGCTGCTCAGTTCTGCTGCTACTTTAAGGTGTCACGAGTTCCACAAGTTGAATGAGAAAGGGGTTTTAGAAAGTTAGAGACTTCTTTGGGTGCAGGTTCTGCAGAATGTCCAGAGTGAACCTGATCATCATCATCATCACGTAACAAAGCTTCTATCTTTGCATCAGGCTCTGCAATGAGAAGAAGCCATGCCCCCTGCCTGTGTCATGGACCTCCTGGAGCTCCTGGACCCACTGCAGTGCTGAATGTGGAGGAGGGGTCCACTCCAGAACTCGGACCTGTGAGAACGGAGCCTTGTGTCCGGGATGCACCACAGTACTAAACCGAACACAGAATTCTGTGCTGGGACTGTATTTCAGTGAATAAAACAGTCTGACATCGTCTTTGTGCTTCGTATCTTCCAGGAGTTTAAGGTCTGTAACTTAGAGGCCTGTCCTGAGGTTCGCCGCAACACCCCGTGGACCCCTTGGATGCCAGTCAATGTCAGCCATGACGGGTCACGGCAAGAGCAGAGATTCAGGTACACCTGCCGGGCGCTCCTGGCCGACCCCCAGCAGCTTCAGCTGGGGAAGAAGAAGCTGGAGACCCGGTTCTGCCCCAACGATGGTTCTGGAGCTTGTCAGTCTGAACGTGAGTACCAGACAAGACAAGAACGATCATAGCCGTTATGTCAATGAAAAATAAACCGCATCCACTGCTGCCTGGTTGAAACAGCTCAGTTGTGCTTCACACATCAACTTTAGAGTTTGGCTCCATAAGCAGCTCATTTATGAACGAGTCAAAGTGGAGACGAACAACCATGCTGCTCAATGACGGACTAGTCAGAAAATTCAAATGAAAGACATTTATCCTCTGACACTTATCTCTGTAAACACTACGCCTATAGACAGGCTGCCACTGCACCGCCCCCTTTGTCCAATTAGCCAATCCCAGTCTGAGATTTATGACATGAGAGGTACTGAACCTCCATCCAAGAAAACCAACACCTAAACTAAAGAAGCAGGAAAGGGTCAGAAAACTGAGAATTCTGGGTTTGTTCCATTTCAACCATATTTACTGTGGAGCAATGCTTGAAGATTCTAAGATATTAAAATAAAAAAAAACCTTTTGTGTACTTCTAGCCTTGGTTGAAGACTTACTAAAGTCAAGTGGCCGAACTCTGTCCCACCCCCAAAATGCCAAATGGGGATCCTGGGAAATGTGGTCCGGTTGTTCCCACCCATGTTCTGGAGGCTTCCGGACGAGGAAACGTAGCTGCTCCACAGCGGAAGGCAGGACCAACCCCGCCGCCTGTGTTGGATCTCCAGTGGACTATCAGGACTGCAACACCCAGCCCTGCAAAGGTAGGCGCCTGCATCCGGGCCCTGCCCAGCGCTGCCGGCGCCCCACAATATTCACGCTTGCTGTGCACTACAGTGGGAGGGGCCTGGACGTGCTGGTCCTCCTGGTCTCAGTGTTCATCCAGCTGTGGGGGCGGGTACTACCAGCGTGCTCGAACCTGCAGCAACCCGCCTCCTGCGAACGGGGGAGACATTTGCATCGGCCTGCACACGGAGGACGCCCTCTGCAATACCCACGCCTGTGAAGGTACGCAGGAACCCGCCGGTTGTTCTCCATTAGAACCAGAACAGCAGAGTGGAGGTTCTGATCATATCTAGAGAAAATGGCCATCATCTGCTGCCAAGTGGCGTCACGCTGCACCGTTCACGGCCTGAAGGTCGCTGGACGTTCAATAAGGTTCTGTGAAAAAGCAAACGTGTTGGTGTGGATCGGACGTCCTGAGAGGGTTTTCTGTCTGTGGACAGGCTGGGGGGAGTGGGCAAACTGGGGGCAGTGTGATGAAGACGGGCTGCAGCACCGCGCTCGCCGCTGCGGGGAGCAGCAGCAGGCGGAGCTCCGCCTCTGCCAGGGGAACCTGACCCAGAGCCGACCCTGCCGGCCCCACGAGGTCCCGGGTGAGCGCACCGTCACCGAGAAACCCGAAAACATGACGGGATGGGGTAGGGAGCTGACCTCTGACCTTTTGAAGACCCTTACGGGTGGACGGAGGCGGGGGGGCATGTGACTTCCCTGTAACTCTATCTGGACACACGTTCCTTCAGACGTGACAGAATGACGGCGGTGAGACGGAAAGCTCTGACTCTGGTGTTTCTCCTGTCCTTAGTGATTTTACCGGGACAAGAGGAGCAAAGCTGTGGAGGTGAGAGCTGCAGACGGAGGTTTGCTCTTCTCTTCATCCTCTCAAACGTGAAGAACGTAGTTCAGCGTTTCCGTGGAGACGCTCTGCTTCCTGAAATTCTCCATCTTCTGGAGTTTGACCTTAGTTTAGTTCAGATAAATCAATAAATGAACATGTTTCTAAAAGACATTTCAGTTACTGCAGTAAAAGGAGGAGGAGGAGGTTAACCTCTGACTGCTAATGCAGCCCGCTGACATTCACCTGCAGCAAACATGGAGGAACCTGCCCTTCTGTAGCTCCTTCGTTAGCGGGGGCTAAACAAGGGTTTTCTGATGGTGACTATTTCATCTCTTCTCTGCCCCCCTCCCTCGCTGCTTCAGCCTTCACTCTGTTCCAGCTGGTGGCCGTGGGCTCAGCCAGCTTCTTTGCCGCCGCGCTGCTGTCAGCGCTGGTTTACTCCTACTGCCACCACCTGAACCGGCCGTCGGCGGAGTCGGCGGTTATCCACCCGAGCACCCCCAACCACCTGACCTACAACAAGCAGGGCAACGCTGCACCAAAGAATGACAAGTACATCCCCATGGAGTTCAAGGTATGCGCGGTGGGCTGGACGCACGAAAAGCTGGAGGACCAGAGGACCGTCAGAGGTCGTCTGAAGGTCATCAGAGGTCGTCTGAAGGTCATCTGAGGGTCCTCCAGCTGAAGGTCATGCCCTGGTCCGCCCACTGTACCATAACTCTCTCTCCACTCTGCAGATGCTGAACAAGAACAACCTTCACGTCAACGATGAGACATGCAACCACTTCCCGCCACCGCTGTCCTCCACCAACATGTTCTCCACCACCTACTACCCCCCCTGTGTCAGCAAGTACGATTTCCACCCCGACTCCCCCTGCAGGACCTTCCTCCACAGCTGAGAGGAGGCGGGGCTCCAAACCACGCCTCCTCCTGCTCCTCATCATCTGCTTTTTGGTTTAGAAAAGATACAAATAAACTGTGTTCTGATGCTTTTAGGACAAATTTCTGATCCTTTTGTAGAAAAAGTTCTGATCCAGAACCTGCGTCTCGGTTCCTTGGCTCGGAACAGCAGCTCCACGAAACACTGAGGACGGTTCCTCTGAATAGAGGGCGGAGCCTCCAAAGTCTTCAGTCCAGAACTCCAGATTTCATCTGCAGACTTTGATATTTCTAAAAGACAAATCTAACATCAGGAACTTCAAAAAATTCTGCAGAATTTTCCTTTTTCCTCTGAGAGTCGGTTCACCTTTCATGACTTTTCCAAACAGCTTCTTGTTTCGTCTGAGTCCCAGGCCCAAAGAACGGATCCGCTTTGTGGTTCTGGGAGTTCCTAGAGGACGACCTTTGATGATGAGGAGCAGAGACCCGTGAAGGAGAAAGTCTGGACGCTTTCATCGCATGTTTTCACTTTGCAGGAGCTCCTGTCCGCACATTGTCATTCCTCACTTTATTGAAAAAAAAAACTTCAAAGGAACCGAGTTCACGGAAACGTCGTTTGGAAAAGGAACCGACGAAACGTTGACCAAAAACGTAAACCTTTTCTGTGACGGAAGATTTAAACTCTGACATTGTCATAAAGACGTCTAAAGGGGCTGAGGGTGTGACCTGATGAGGCGACTCGCTGCAGGAACGTGACCTGATGAGGCGACTTGCTGCAAGAACGTGACCTGATGAGGCGACTCGCTGCAAGAACGTGACTTGATGAGGCGACTCGCTGCAAGAACGTGACTTGATGAGGCGACTCGCTGCAAGAACGTGACTTGATGAGGCGACTCGCTGCAAGAACGTGACTTGATGAGGCGACTCGCTGCAAGAACGTGACCTGATGAGGCGACTCGCTGCAAGAACGTGACCTGATGAGGCGACTCGCTGCAAGAACGTGACTTGATGAGGCGACTCGCTGCAAGAACGTGACTTGATGAGGCGACTCGCTGCAAGAACGTGACTTGATGAGGCGACTCGCTGCAAGAACGTGACCTGATGAGGCGACTCGCTGCAGGAACGTGACCTGATGAGGCGACTCGCTGCAGGAACGTGACCTGATGAGGCGACTCGCTGCAGGAACGTGACTTGATGAGGCGACTCGCTGCAGGAACGTGACCTGATGAGGCGACTCGCTGCAGGAACGTGACCTGATGAGGCGACTCGATGCAGGAACGTGACCTGATGAGGCGACTCGCTGCAGGAACGTGACCTGATGAGGCGACTCGCTGCAGGAACGTGACCTGATGAGGATGAAGGTTTCCCCCCGAATCTCCTGACCTGTTTTAGTTTAAGTCACAGAGTTTTTCAGTCCAGAAAAGTTGAGTTTTTTCTCTAAATTGATCTTTTAAGTTCTCATTTGGACATTTCTTTTATCTTTAAACTCTGTTTATGTTTCCGAGGATTTCCTGGTTTCACAGCAGAAACACGGATTTCAGTTCAGCACAAATGAAATGTCCTGAATGTGAAGATGTCCTTCGTTAGCCGTCAGCTCCTTAAACTAAATGGAAGTTTTTTATTTTGTTTTACAGCCGAGGTTTCAGTCAAATTTGAATTTTCATGACTCATTTTGCCAGTTTTGAGGGTTTTACTGTTAACTTTGGTCACATTTGATGGAGAACCTTTTCTAAACCAGGAAAAAAACTAAAAATGTTTTTTAAAGTCAGTTCAGACTCGGAGGTCGTTTCTCTGACTGGAACTGCAGGTCGAGTCTTTGGTTTGCACTTGTGTCTCTGTCATGTACGGGTCTGGAGTATTGGCATGAAGGGGGGGGGGGGTGAAGTAATCAACATGGAGTTTATGGGGGGGGTTTCACAGTAAAAGGCTTCACAATCACAGTCAATCTTTGTCGTTTGTTTCTTAACGGCCTCAAACGTTGAACACCGTAAACGTTACAGTTTTTGTCAGACGTGCACTGTAAAAATTAAAAAATCAGGTAGAATATTTGTAACAGTGTTGCCATGACATCAAAGACGTCAGTCAACTCTGTGAAGGTTTCTTTCAGAATAAAAGCATCAGGTCAGTTTCTCTTGATGTAATTGATCCAAAATGTGAATAAAACTGGATTTTCCTCCAGAAAACTGTCAGCGTCTTCACTCCCAAAGAAGCATCATGGCAGCTTCTTCAGCAAACCTGCAGATGATTTTGCCCCCCCCCCTCCCTGAAGCCGGGGCAGGAACCTTTCTGCACTAAAAGCTTTGAGCGTCAGCAGCTCCTCCGTACGGCGCTTGCAGCCCTGCAGGAGGTCAGGAGGGCGTACGGATGGATGCACAGGCAGGAAGGAAGGGGCTTGTCTGACAGCCCCCCCCACTTCTTCTTCTATCAATATTGCAGGGCAGACAAAAAGCTGGGAGGTCCACCTGGAGATGTTTGTGTGCTGGAACCTGATGTGGTTCTATTTCTGCAGGAGAAGCTTCAATAATAGATAAGAGAAGCAGAATCTAACCTGTGGACCAGTCCGCTGCACCTGCAGCCCCCACTTTAACAGATGGGATTGACCCCCCATGCCGTGTAAAGATGGAGCTGCAGTGGTTTTGGTTCACAGTCCAGCGAGCAGCTCCACCGCCGGACTCCAGAACCTGTTTGTAAATGAGCAAACAGCTTTTCTGGACTGAATAATTCATCGGCTTCCATCTTCCTGCAGGTTAGACCCACGTTTCTGCGTCTCCGTCTGCAGTTTGGACCACCGTCCCTGATTCACTCCATCAGACTCTCTGAATAAAACAAAAGGACGCTTCTGTCTCTGTTTAAAGTCGATGACTGGATCCAGTCTGTCCGATCCGCATCAGAACCGGCTGGAGGTTCCGGTTCTGTTCACACCGGTCAAGGATTGAGGCAGGGGGTGTGGACTTTATTCTGGTCTGTTGTGGACTAGAGAAATCGGAGTCTAAAGACAAAGAGTTCAGTGGTCTCTACCTGCAGATAGAATGGCGTACCCCCCACCCCCCACCCCCCCTCTGAAGGTGTCATTCAGAGCAGAAACCTGAGGCCTTCAACACTTTCTCCTCCAGACGCAGAAGAGTGGTTTTGTCGTCGTCATGGCGATGATGCCATGTGGTCATGAAGCAGGACTGTCTGATCCCAGGAGCTGCATAATCCAGCATATTTCCTGCCGGAACAGTTGATCAAAGAGCCTGAAAACCGTCAGAACCGGTGGCCGCGCCTCTTTAACAGTGCATGTGTTTGTTTACATTCACGCATGGTTTGATGCGACGCTGAGCTGCAAAGTGGATCCGCCGTTTCTGCTCCAGAAGCTGCGACTAAAACGCTCCGACCTGCTGGAAGAGGCGGAGAACCCGAACCTCCAGTCAGGTGACCTCCAGTCCAGAGACCTCAGAGGGGGAGGGAAGTGAAAGCAGCAAAATGTAAACTCCAGAATAAAATTAAGTCATATTTGACCGATTCTATTGAATATAAAGCCTGCTTTACCATAAAAGGAAGTGTTTGATTTGTATTAACTTGATTTATATGCGATTATAAAACTCACATTGAGTGAGAAACGTTCAAGAACATCCCATTGAGGTTCAAGAACATCCCAGTGAGGTTCAAGAACATCCCAGTGAGGTTCAAGAACATCCCAGTGAGGTTCAAGAACATTCTAGTGAGGTTCAAGAACATCCAAGTGAGGTTCAAGAACATTCTAGTGAGGTTCAAGAACATCCCAGTGAGGACCTGCTGCCTCAGAAACCCGAGGATCTCTGACACCTTAAACCCTTGTTCTACCCTAGGCACGTTAACGTTGGCAGTGGGGTCATCTAGACCCACTAGACAGAGCTCTGAACCTTTGTTCTTCAATGATTTGTGATCTTCACTGGTGTCCATGGATTCCATGAAATCCTCTCCACCTTTATCCACCTTTGTCATGCTAGGAGAACACCTCAATGGAAGGGGGGGGTCATTGGATAGCACAAGGGTTACAGACAGAGATGAGAGAACGATGCTGCCATCTGCAGGGAAGAACTGGCGATGGAGACCAGAGTTTCAGGAACAACTAACACTGCATCTTCATCTCATTTCTGCATGAGTTTTTCCAGGTGAAGTTAGTGAGTCCAGATCAAAGTTCCTCCACTAATCCAGTAAAAAAAAGAACATTTCTGTGTCGTTTATTTACATTTGAGTTTTTATGGTTTCCTAAAACACAGAGGCTTCATAAAGTCTGACGACAACCATCACTGTGACACCTGCTGGACCTGCTGGACCTGCTGGACCGATAACACGTTTATCAATCTGTCCTGAAATTTAAATCAACAAAGGTTGAGTTTGTAAAACCGTTCAAGATCATTTATCTATAAACTATTTTATTTAAAGCTTAAAAACAAATAAAGGAACTCAGAGTTTTCTGGATTCTAAAACAGTGAAATGACTTCATAGGTTAAAGTTTGTGGAGTTTCAAAAAGTCTTTAAAGGATCTGAAAGTTTGTTTTTTTACAGCTTTATGTAGTTCATCCGTAAAAGTGAGAAGGAGGAGCCTCCTGCAGGAGCTGAACCAACTCCCCGTCAGATTTTCTCCATGCAGAGCTGCTGCAGACTCCTTCATCCTCCAGTGAAAGAAACTGAGATGTTACCTGATGAAGCTGCTGCTGCTGCTGCTGCTGCTGCTGGCTCTGGGAGGTGGAGGTCCGGATGAACGTCTTCCTCAGGTTCTCTAAAACCATCTGCTTCCATCATCTTGAAGCAGTGATAAACACAGGAGTTCTTCCCTGAGTTCATGTTCTGTTTAGATCAGTGTTTCTCAAACTTTTCTGAGCCACGGCACACTTTAACCTTCACAAAAAGTCACACCAGCATCCAAAAAAACAGGAGAAACTCATAGTCTGTATTGATCTCTAGTCCCTCCATGATCTCACGTGCATTTTTAAGATAATTGTGGCAGACAGACTCTCTTCTCTGAGCTTCATGGTTTTGTTCTCTTGTTCCACGGTCTGACACCGGATTCTGTGGAAAGCTACACCGCTAAAGACGAGCTTTAGCTGGTATTTCTGTTGGAACTGAGAGACTTTATGAGCAGAATCAGAACAAGGAAGTGAAGACTTTAACCACTTCTGATTGGTCAGACTGATGACCTGCGCTTCTGACCACGGTCGGAAAGACGAGAGAAAAAGAGAAGTCAAAGGTTCATCAATACGGAGCCAGCAGCGCCAAATGCCTCATAATATGCCACCCGTTACCCGTGACGCCTCATATGGCCCGTGATCTACACTCATGTCCTTGAAGATCGACGTAATGAGCACCTTTGATATAACATATACATGCATAATATATATAATGATGTCAAAACGGGCTGTGGCTCCGAGTGCTTTTTTTTCCATTAGGGGCGGTCCCAAATGGCTCTTTGAGTAAAAAAGGTTGCCGACCCCTGGTCTAGAACAATCGCCTCAGCAGCCTGGAAGGTTCTGTCTCTCCTGGTCCAAAACCGTGTGCCAGGGTTCTGATCCACAGACCTCACTGCACCAGTTGGCCTGTAGGGGGCGATGGCAGATTTTCTAGATGTTTTTATCTGATCAGGTGAACTGATGAGACAGTTTGAAGCAGTTGAGGCTTCATGCTCAGACTGATGGTTTGGTTTTTGATAAATAAACGAGCCCACAGACAGAGGAACGGGCCAGAACCAGGAGTGAGAACGAGAGGAGAAGATCGTCTTCCTCCCACTGGCAGAACTCACCTGGTTCTGGAGGCGGTTCAGAGCCTCGGTTCCTCTGTGAGACTTGGACACGTGGACGCTCACGACACGTGGACGCTCACGACACGTGGACGCTCACGACACGTGGACGCTCACAGCTCTGGCATGTTCTCCTTTTTTCAGTGGTTTTTAAAGCTCCAATGACAGCAGCTAGATCTGGATTGGCCTCCCATAAACTCACCTGCACTAGTTCTGGGACGTACCAACCCAGACATGGACGGGGGTGGGGTGTCATATTAATGTAATATCCTATAGAAATGGGATTTTCTATCCATGTTTTGAATGACAGGAGGTTTATAGTGAAGATTACAAGATACAAATAAACCTCCCTCCCTCCCCCCATCTGTCTGTGTAATGGTTCCGTCCATCCTGATGGGCTTCAATGATTAACATTATTTCGAATTATAAATGTACTTTGTCCTCGTTTGTGTAAACTTTTAATATTTTTACTTAAATTAAACAAAGATAGTTAAATGTAATGACCCAAACCCCCCCTCCGTCCCTGTGATGGTTCCGTCCATCATCTGCCTCTGACAGGCGGCGTCTGTCGCCCCTCGGCGGGAAGCAGCGCCCCCCGCCTGTCTGTCTGTCTCACCCGCCACCTGTCTGCCCGCCGCCTCGCGAGCGCTCATGTCCTCGCGCGCGCGGTGAAGCTGGAGCACGCCGGCCGGAACCCGCCTCCCCTGCGCTGGGCTGGAGCGGAGCAGCCCGCCGTCTGGACGGACGTCCTGGCAGAGATGTCCCGCCACATCTACATTCGGAACAAGATCGGGGAGGGCATCCCGGCGCCCATCTTCCAGGTGGGGGGTGTTAGGCATGTCAAGGATGCGCGCGCGGAGCTCCGGAATTAAAAACCCTAAACTGATCCCAGATCGATCCGGTGGAGCTAAAGTACAACTAAACCGTCTGCTGGTAGTTTGAAGAAACTTTATTGATCCAAAAATAGGAAGGAAGTTTGCAAATAAAGTTTTTTCCCTCCTTGTTATTCTGTGGAAAACTGTTCTTTTCTGCGCTGCGTTCAAGGTGCCTCGTTTTTCTCGCAACTCGACTCAAAACTATTCTACTACGGAAAGTTGTGTTTTTGTTACGTTTAAAGTCTGTAGGTAAAACATATATATACCGGCATGACGTCATAGCTCAGGTAAACGCAGCGTTCCCTGAGATGAAGCGATGCAGTGTTTCCAAGTCGACGCTGTTTTTCCATAACGTGAGATTTAAGCTAAATATGTACAAAGTAACCCTAAAAATAACACATTTTGAAATTACATTTCTGAATTGAATGACTTAGATTGAAATATTATGCAGCTTCTTTAATCCCTTGATGTCTGAATCTATGTCCAGCTGTGAAATAAAGTTTCGTTTCCGTTTTTCCTGTTAACTTTGGGTGGATTAGGACTGCAGTGGTTTGATCATCCATGGGGGTTCCTGCGTGTAAACGGTGGTTTCTATGGTTGTCGTGGCGTCACAGGCCTCAGGATCAGCCCAAATGTCTGCCGTCTTCCGTCCTCCTCATGGACCGCCGTCCGCTTCCCTCTTTCCCAGCTTTTCTTCCGCTCCCCGGGGCAGAACCACCGCGGTGACCCACATTAGCGGCCCCGTTTCCCGGGCTGGGGGGAGGCAGACTTTAAACGGTGACATTGTCGTTCACTCCAGAGACTCAGCAGAAATAGGCCGAGTCGCCAGCAGATAATTAACGCGCGTCCCTGGAGGAGACGGCCGCTGCTAAATCCGGCTCGATGGAGGAGAACGTTGGTCCAGAACTCCTCTGGTTCTGCTGCAGGCCGCTCGGGTTTGTCCGGCTGCGTCTGACCTGTAGTTCTGTCACTTCAGGTGAATCGAGGGACTTACTCCAGGAGGAGCCGTCTGAAGAGGTCCGATGGAAGCACCACCTCCACCAGCTTCATCCTCAGACAGGTACGAGCTGCAGAACCGGTCCTGGACCCCTCACATCCAGCTCCAACCCGTCTCAGGAGAGCTCTGGGTTTATTCAGCACCATCTAACCTGTTACGATGAAGCAGGCAGCAGAAGATTTCTGACATATTTTCGGTTCTGTACCAGCAAAAAAACCCACACGTTTTGTTTGAAAACTGAAAAAACTAAACAGCTGCTGGATGTGGTTTGATGGTTGGGATCACAACAAACTGAATCTGGTTTGACCACGCCGTCAGGAGGAATTCAAACACTTCTAGTCTTCCATTAAAGTATAGATTTAGTGCCGTTTACGAGATCAAACACAAATGATTGAATACAAACTATTTTTAAATGGAAAACACAACATATTGTGAATTTAAAAAGTGTCTCACAGTCACTTTTAAGTGACACAAAGGTCATTTAAACCCCCGAAGGTGCTGGGAGTCATGCGTCACTGTGGCCAGCAGGGGGCGACATTAGTTTTGTAATCAGAGTACTGAGTTTTCAGGATTTAGTTGACTGTTTTTATGTTCAAATATGTGGTTGATTTACTCACCAAAATCTGCTATAAACCGTATAGAAATGTGAAAATGAATCAAACATCTCAGAGGGAAACAGCTGGACCCTGAATGCATCATTTAGAACGCGTGCGTCATTGATCTGCTGCTGGGCAGACAGAAGGTTGGCGTTCACGGTTTGTCCTAAATAAATACTTTTGACTTCTTTTGCTCCAGAAAGGATAAATTTCCCATGATTCCACGTGATAAAATCCAAACCCTTCCTTCATGTTCATCACTGCTGCTGTGACATCACAGCGTCCTCCTGATTCAACAATTACATCATGGATGACTACTTTTTCAGGCTTTTTCCAGGGCTTTCTGCCAGATTCATTCAGAAAAGATTTTTAAAACAAATAAATGAACCCCGTTCACATACTTTTTCCTGACATCTGCAGGAAAACCCTGTAAAAGAATAAACACAGAAAGCTGTGACGTTTGAAGCCTGTCAGACGTTTGGATGTAGTCAGACATCACTTCTAAACGGAGGGATCTACATCCAGGCCTCGACCACGTTCACGTTCGCTAAGATCTCCAGACGCTGGGCTTTTATTTTGACGTGTTGTGGGACTTCCTGTTCCTGCAGTAATCATTTAACGTCTACTACGTCATTAAATCTGAACGCGCTGCGTCCGAGAGGATCAAATAATCGTCTCGCTTCTATTCATCTCTTTAGTTTTCTATTTTCTTTATCTCTTAAAAAGATCAGCTGTTCATCAAAGTCATTGTTTATTTGAACAAAATTCAAATGTCCTCTTCCATGGGGGCGTGTCATGGGGGCGTGTCCTGTGTCTGGGCTTTGACTAAACTCTCCTGTAGTCCCGCCCATTAAGTCATTTTGGGGACACTGTTGAAGTGGGCGGAGCAAACTCCTGTTAGAATGATTGAGCCTCCTGTGGATGACGTCATAGATGTCAGAAGCCCCTCCCACCCGCGCTCCGTGTTGGTGTGGGTCACCAGCCTCTAGTGGTCGTCATAGAAACCGCAGCATCCGGAGCATCCTGGTCCTGGCTCCGGCAGTGGAACCGGCTGTCCTCGCCACGCCGTAAACTACATGCCAGGCAGGGGGCCGGACGTCATCCTGTGGGGGGGGGGGGTCTGAAGGGCAGGGGGTAAAGCTGACGACAGAAGAAACTGGAAATGAGGAGGGGGCTTTTTTCTTTGAACTACCCAATTCACATGGATGCACACTGCCCCCCAGGACCGCCCCCTGTGCTCCGGTGTGTGGTAGGGGGTGGGGGAGGGGGCAGACCTGATAATGGAGCTCTAAAGGCTCGTCACAAACCATGAAATGGGGGGGGGTTAATCATGAGGACTGGGAATCAAACCCTCATCTGAGAGGACTGGGGTAGATGGGGGGGGTGGGGGGGGCATTCCTGCCTCTGAATCAGATGGACTGAAAGGAGAGAGAGGAGATAAAGAGATGCTGCTCCCCCTTTTACACCTCCACCCCCCTCCCCCTCCCCGCTTCTGCCTCACTGCACTGAAAGAAAGCCTCCTCCCGGCCGGCCAATCAGCTGCCGGCTTTGTGCGCGTGTCACCGGGCCCGGATACAGAGGCAGGATGTGCTGCCGTGTCGGTGTTGGTTCCTGCTGGAGATGAAGCGCTGGGCCTTCCTGCAGGACCGTCGCCTCCATCCTCGGACGTGAAGCCGCCGCCGCCCGCAGACCCGCCCCCGCCCGCAGCAGCAGCCCCCGTCCCGTGGAAGGGGGGGCTGTTTTCTGAATCCTTCCTCTCTGCTGTGGAGAAGGACTGTCGTCATCTCCCCCTCGTCTTCCTCCCCCCTCGCTTTTTCTCCCGGTTCTTGTAGAGGCTCTGGCTGGAACATCACACCTCCATGTATGACAATTTGTACCTGCATGGATTTGAAGACTCGGAGGCGGTGAGTGCTCGCCGTGTGCACCTGCTCACATGCACGCGCACGCACGCACGCACACACCGGCCTGCGATGGGTGCAGCGTGATCCTGGAGGGGTTGGGTGTGTGTGGGGGGGCTGATCCCCTCTGAATGGTCTACGTTAGCATCTCCGTGTCACGGTGGGTGTCTGACGCTGGCAGAACCGCAGCAGGAACCCCCCCAGGAGGCAGAGGAACCCCCCAGAGATGAAGCAGTTCCTGATTCCCCGAGGAGGACAGAGCAGCGTAAGGAACGGAGCGGTCCGCGTCCCGCCCGGGTGACCAGGCGCCCGCAGACACGCGGCGTGATGTCATGAAGCGGCTCCTGATGATGATGATGATGATGATGAGTCACATGCTGGAGCTCCAGAGGAACGCTGGGATCTGGGAAGCGACACGTGATTCCAGATCCGGGAAAACTTTGGAGCTGAAATGGAAGAGCCGTTTAAGGTGGAATGAAGGGATCAGGAAAAGCCCAGCCGGATTCTCAGGAAGGATGAGAGCCGTTTGGGCCGTAATGTTCCGCCGTTTGGGCCGTAATGTTCCGCCGTTTGGGCCGTAATGTTCTGCCCGTTCCTACTGCTTCAGCACCCGGCCGGCCCGGATGGAGCCGTGCCGGCCGGGTGCTGAAGTTGTGCTTTCTTTCTGTCTTTCTGCTGCCGTCTGAAGAAAAAGTGCTTAGCTGTGAGGACGGCCGCGGCCGGGCTGCTTCAGACTAATGGGCCCGTTTAGCCGAGTCATGGTTCTGAGCGGAACGTTCTGATGAAGGCAGCACCGGGTCCAGCAGAATGCCGATTCTGCTGATGAGTTCAAGGCAGAACGAGACAAACGGCCGGCTTTTCCTGCTTCTTTCTTCTCACAGAGCCGAGGCGCCGATGTGCCGCCGACCCGGATCAGGACAGAATCCTGCCAGAATTCAGTCCAGACCCAAACCTCAGAGGAGACTTTCTGACTTAAACTCTTTGAGATGAAAGGAGCATGTGTAGTCAGCTCTTATTTTGAAAGTCTTCCTGTGCTGTGGGAGGGGTGGATGGACCGACCCTGAAGTGGTTCTGTTCTTGGCAGGGCTCAGCGGATTCCTACACTAGCAGACCGTCAGACTCAGATGTTTCCCTGGAGGAGGAGCGGGAGGTGCCGGCCCAGGTGCAGAGCCAGAGCCCCAACCAGAGCCAGGCGCCGGGCCAGAGCCGCCAGGAGCGGGAGCAGCAGGCCGCCGTGCAGCTGGAGCGAGCCAAGGTGACGCAGACGGGAGCTGTGAGCGCCAGACGCCAGCAGGGTCACCGGGAAGCAGCATGGGGGCGGGGCCTATTCCTGACCAGCTCGTTAGGACAAATGCTTTAAGCAAAGCTGTAGAAAAGTTTCCAGCTAAACTCATTTATCAAAAATTTCATATGAATTTAACAATTTGTAGGCTTTTATTTTGTAATTTCATCCCCAACAGGATGTGATGGTTCTGCCATCGTCCCTGTCAGGGTCACGTGGCTGCTGGAGCCTATCCCTGCTGCTGTTTCCTGTTTTATTTTGAAAGGAATTTCTCTTAAATGCTTTTTTTTGCAGCAGAAACATTTTCTGGAATCTTTGTGTCATCGCTCATGTCTGAGCTGCAGGAAAAGTGCTGATTCCTTTTTGCTGGTGGCGTCCTGCAGGGCAAGCCCGTGGCGTTCGCCGTCCGCACCAACGTCAGTTACTGCGGCGCCTTGGATGAGGACGTCCCAGTTCCGGCCACCGCCATCTCTTTCGACGCCAAGGACTTTCTCCACATCAAAGAGGTAAGCGCCGCCGCCGCTGGCGTCATGAAGGTGGAAGGTCCGTCTCCATCGTCTGCTTCTGCTTCCCGCCGCTTAGAAGTTCAACAACGACTGGTGGATCGGCCGGCTGGTGAAGGAGGGCTGTGAGATCGGATTCATTCCCAGCCCTCTGAAGCTGGAGAACATCCGCCTCCAGCAGGAGCAGAAGAGGGGACGAGTACAAGGGTGAGTGATGGGAACCGGAACCAAACCACAACCTCAATGTGTGAGGGAACCAGAACCTGAATATATGAGGGAACCAGAACCTCAATGTATGAGGGAACCACAATCTCAATGTATGAGGGAACCAGAACCTCAATGTATGAGGGAACCACAACCTCAATGTATGAGGGAACCACAACCTCAATGTATGAGGGAACCAGAACCTCAATGTATGAGGGAACCACAACCTCAATGTATGAGGGAACCACAACCTCAATGTATGAGGGAACCACAATCTCAATGTATGAGGGAACCAGAACCTTAATGTATGAGGGAACCAGAACCTCAATGTATGAGGGAACCAGAACCTCAATGTATGAGGGAACCACAATCTCAATGTATGAGGGAACCAGAACCTCAATGTATGAGGGAACCTGAACCTCAATGTATGAGGGAACCACAATCTCAATGTATGAGGGAACCTGAACCTTAATGTATGAGGGAACCACAATCTCAATGTATGAGGGAACCTGAACCTTAATGTATGAGGGAACCATAATCTCAATGTATGAGGGAACCTGAACCTTAATGTATGAGGGAACCAGAACCTTAACGTATGAGGAAACCAGAACCTCAATGTATGAGGGAACTACAATCTCAATGTTTAAGGGAACCAGAACCTCTATGTATGAGGGAACCTGAACCTCAATGTATGAGGGAACCACAATCTCAATGTATGAGGGAACCAGAACCTCAATGTATGAGGGAACCACAATCTCAATGTATGAGGGAACCAGAACCTCAACGTATGAGGGAACCACAATCTCAATGTATGAGGGAACCAGAACCTTAACGTATGAGGGAACCAGAACCTTAACGTATAAGGGAACCACAATCTCAATGTATGAGGGAACCACAATCTCAATGTATGAGGGAACCAGAACCTCAATGTATGAGGGAACCAGAACCTCAATGTATGAGGGAACCTGAACCTCAATGTATGAGGGAACCAGAACCTCAATGTTTAAGGGAACCAGAACCTCAATGTATGAGGGAACCACAATCTCAATGTATGAGGGAACCTGAACCTTAATGTATGAGGGAACCACAATCTCAATGTATGAGGGAACCAGAACCTTAACGTATGAGGGAACCAGAACCTTAACGTATAAGGGAACCAGAACCTCAATGTATGAGGGAACCACAACCTCAATGTATGAGGGAACCACAACCTCAATGTATGAGGGAACCTGAACCTTAATGTATGAGGGAACCACAATCTCAATGTATGAGGGAACCACAACCTCAATGTATGAGGGAACCACAACCTCAATGTATGAGGGAACCACAACCTCAATGTATGAGGGAACCAGAACCTCAATGTATGAGGGAACCACAACCTCAATGTATGAGGGAACCACAACCTCAATGTATGAGGGAACCACAATCTCAATGTATGAGGGAACCAGAACCTTAATGTATGAGGGAACCAGAACCTCAATGTATGAGGGAACCAGAACCTCAATGTATGAGGGAACCACAATCTCAATGTATGAGGGAACCAGAACCTCAATGTATGAGGGAACCACAATCTCAATGTTTAAGGGAACCAGAACCTCAATGTATGAGGGAACCACAATCTCAATGTATGAGGGAACCAGAACCTTAATGTATGAGGGAACCACAATCTCAATGTATGAGGGAACCTGAACCTTAATGTATGAGGGAACCATAATCTCAATGTATGAGGGAACCTGAACCTTAATGTATGAGGGAACCAGAACCTTAACGTATGAGGAAACCAGAACCTCAATGTATGAGGGAACTACAATCTCAATGTTTAAGGGAACCAGAACCTCTATGTATGAGGGAACCTGAACCTTAACGTATAAGGGAACCACAATCTCAATGTATGAGGGAACCAGAACCTCAATGTATGAGGGAACCACAATCTCAATGTATGAGGGAACCAGAACCTCAATGTATGAGGGAACCTGAACCTCAATGTATGAGGGAACCAGAACCTCAATGTTTAAGGGAACCAGAACCTCAATGTATGAGGGAACCACAATCTCAATGTATGAGGGAACCTGAACCTTAATGTATGAGGGAACCACAATCTCAATGTATGAGGGAACCTGAACCTCAATGTATGAGGGAACCACAATCTCAATGTATGAGGGAACCAGAACCTTAACGTATGAGGGAACCAGAACCTTAACGTATAAGGGAACCAGAACCTCAATGTATGAGGGAACCACAATCTCAATGTATGAGGGAACCAGAACCTTAACGTATGAGGGAACCAGAACCTTAACGTATAAGGGAACCACAATCTCAATGTATGAGGGAACCAGAACCTTAACGTATAAGGGAACCACAATCTCAATGTATGAGGGAACCTGAACCTCAATGTATGAGGGAACCACAATCTCAATGTATAAGGGAACCAGAACCTCAATGTATGAGGGAACCAGAACCTCAATGTATGAGGGAACCAGAACCTCAATGTTTAAGGGAACCAGAACCTCAATGTATGAGGGAACCACAATCTCAATGTATGAGGGAACCTGAACCTTAATGTATGAGGGAACCAGAACCTCAATGTATGAGGGAACCACAATCTCAATGTATGAGGGAACCAGAACCTTAACGTATGAGGGAACCACAATCTCAATGTATGAGGGAACCAGAACCTTAACGTATGAGGGAACCAGAACCTTAACGTATAAGGGAACCACAATCTCAATGTATGAGGGAACCAGAACCTCAATGTATGAGGGAACCTGAACCTCAATGTATGAGGGAACCAGAACCTTAACGTATAAGGGAACCAGAACCTCAATGTATGAGGGAACCACAATCTCAATGTTTAAGGGAACCAGAACCTCAATGTATGAGGGAACCACAATCTCAATGTATGAGGGAACCAGAACCTCAATGTATGAGGGAACCACAATCTCAATGTATGAGGGAACCAGAACCTTAACGTATGAGGGAACCAGAACCTTAACGTATAAGGAAACCACAATCTCAATGTATGAGGGAACCTGAACCTCAATGTATGAGGGAACCAGAACCTCAATGTATGAGGGAACCAGAACCTTAACGTATGAGGGAACCAGAACCTTAACGTATAAGGGAACCACAATCTCAATGTATGAGGGAACCAGAACCTCAATGTATGAGGGAACCAGAACCTCAATGTTTAAGGGAACCAGAACCTCAATGTATGAGGGAACCAAAACCTCAATGTATGAGGGAACCTGAACTTTAACGTATGAGGGAACCACAATCTCAATGTATGAGGGAACCTGAACCTTAACGTATGAGGGAACCAGAACCTCAATGTTTACGGGAACCAGAACCTCAATGTATGAGGAAACCTGAACCTCAATGTATGTGGGAACCAGAACCTCAATGTATGTGGGAACCACAATCTCAATGTATGAGGGAACCTGAACTTTAACGTATGAGGGAACCACAATCTCAATGTATGAGGGAACCAGAACCTTAACGTATGAGGGAACCAGAACCTCAATGTTTAAGGGAACCAGAACCTCAATGTATGAGGAAACCACAACCTCAATGTTTAAGGGAACCAGAACCTCAATGTATGAGGGAACCTGAACCTCAATGTATGTGGGAACCAGAACCTCAATGTATGAGGGAACCACAATCTCAATGTATGAGGGAACCACAATCTCAATGTATGAGGGAACCAGAACCTCAATGTATGAGGGAACCAGAACCTCAATGTATGAGGGAACCACAATCTCAATGTATGAGGGAACCACAATCTCAATGTATGAGGGAACCAGAACCTCTATGTATGAGGGAACCAGAACCTCAATGTATGAGGGAACCACAATCTCAATGTATGAGGGAACCAGAACCTCAACGTATGAGGGAACCAGAACCTTAACATATGAGGGAACCACAATCTCAATGTATGAGGGAACCAGAACCTCAACGTATGAGGGAACCACAAACTTAGTGTATAAAGGAACCAGAACCTTAGCGTATGAGGGAACCAGAACCTCTATGTATGAGGGAACCAGAACCTCTATGTATGAGGGAACCAGAACCTCTATGTATGAGGGAACCAGAACCTTAACGTATGAGGGAACCACAAACTTAGTGTATAAGGGAACCAGAACCTTAGCGTATGAGGGAACCACAATCTCAATGTATGAGGGAACCAGAACCTTAACGTATGAGGGAACCAGAACCTCAACGTATGAGGGAACCACAAACTTAGTGTATAAAGGAACCAGAACCTTAGCGTATGAGGGAACCAGAACCTCTATGTATGAGGGAACCAGAACCTTAGTGTATGAGGGAACCAGAACCTCAATGTATGAGGGAACCAGAACCTTAGTGTATGAGGGAACCAGAACCTCAATGTATGAGGGAACCACAAACTTAGTGTATAAAGGAACCAGAACCTTAGCGTATTAGGGAACCACAACCTCTATGTATGAGGGAACCAGAACCTTAACGTATGAGGGAACCAGAACCTTAACGTATGAGGGAACCAGAACCTCTATGTATGAGGGAACCAGAACCTTAGTGTATGAGGGAACCAGAACCTCTATGTATGAGGGAACCAGAACCTTAGTGTATGAGGGAACCAGAACCTCTATGTATGAGGGAACCAGAACCTTAGTGGATGAGGGAACCAGAACCTCTATGTATGAGGGAACCACAAACTTAGTGTATAAAGGAACCAGAACCTTAGCGTATGAGGGAACCAGAACCTCAATGTATGAGGGAACCAGAACCTCTATGTATGAGGGAACCAGAACCTTAACGTATGAGGGAACCACAACCTCTATGTATGAGGGAACCAGAACCTTAACGTATGAGGGAACCAGAACCTTAACGTATGAGGGAACCAGAACCTCAATGTATGAGGGAACCAGAACCTCTATGTATATTGGGTCCACATTAAAGGTTAAGAGAATGAACAGATTTCTTAAAAATGAAAAGATTCATTTAATTTGTAAAACATTTCAATCCAAATTTTTAAAAAACCATCATTGAAATGATTTGGGTTTTGAGTGTCACAAATGTTTTCCTTAAATCTGTTACGGCTTCCCTCTAAATAAAGTAACTCTGTGGTCAGAGTAGGAATGAAACGCGTGTTTCAGCTGCTCTAGTCCTAAGTGCATTGTGGGAAATGTAGTCGTGAAGGTGGTTTTTCCGCATTAATGCCGTGCTATTCCTGTCTCTTTATTCCTTCTTGTCTTTTCCAGTAAGTCTGGAGGGAACTCCTCTTCCAGTGTAGAGGATGAGGTCTCTGCCTCAATCCGGCCGCTCATATCCTCCGCAGGTGAGGTTACCTGCTGGGGGGTGGGGGGTCAACCTGCCAGCTGAGAGCCCCAGCTGCTAGATGAACATAGACACATTCAGAGCTGCACATAGAGCTTAAGGTCACTGCATAGAGCTGCTGCTACATTTTCCCATCATCCTCCTCTTCCTCCAGTTGAGGACTGCAGGCGCTCAGAGACTGGGGCTCACCACAGTGAACTCAGCGGCGAGGCTTTGTGAATATGACCTTAGGACCACAGAAACCACTGTTGGATGTAGAGCCCGATAGGTTTCCTTTGTTGTGACGCAGAACCGGAGCTTCTGCCCCACTGACGGCCTGTCTTCTCTCCCCCCACAGGGAAGCAGAAACAGAAAGTGGTAAGTTGGTGAATCCCGCCCCTCTCCTATCCGCTCCACTCCTGTTGGCGCCGCCGTGAAGCAACAGGACTAGCAGCGCCGGCAGGAAGTGATACTTCAGTCCTGCTGAAGTATACGCATACCCATCATCCATCTATACGCCGCAGAGCCTGGCGCTCATGGAGCAGCTTCTGATGACACATATGTTCAGATGATTTCCACACACAGACCATCACTCTAGTCCTCCTCTCAGGAGTTTGCTCCTCTCTAAATGGGACGGTCCTCGTTGTGCGTCTGCAGCCCCCTGGATGGTCAAACACAAACATACAGAGGGTCAACCACATGCAGACAGAGGGACGGGAGCGCAGAAAGAAGGATGCATGCAGCTGTGCAGACAGAGGGTCGAATGCAGCTGCGGAGACAGAAGTTCGTATGCAGCTGCGCAGACAGAAGGTTGAATGCAGCTGCGTAGAAAGAGGGTACTATGAAGCTGCGCAGACAGAAGGTCGAATGCAGCTGCACAGACAGAAGGTCGAATGCAGCTGCGCAGACAGAAGGTTGAATGCAGCTGCGTAGACAGAAGGTCGAATGCAGCTGCGCAGAAAGAGGGTACTATGAAGCTGCGCAGACAGAAGGTCGAATGCAGCTGCGCAGAAAGAGGGTACTATGAAGCTGCGCAGACAGAAGGTCGAATGCAGCTGCGCAGAAAGAGGGTAGTATGCAGCTGCGCAGCCAGAAGGTCGAATGCAGCTGCGTAGAAAGAGGGTAGTATGCAGCTGCGCAGACAGAAGGTCGAATGCAGCTGCGCAGAAAGAGGGTAGTATGCGGCTGCGCAGACAGGAGGGTGTTGAAAGTCTCCTTTTCACACCTCTAAATCAAACAAAGACCCAGAGAAAACCTGTTTTGCAGAAACATTCCAGTCTGTTCTTGACCTTCAGGGATGTTTTCCTTCAGCCGTTCTCGCCTCACACAGAACATGGCAGAACTAAGGAAGAACAGGCAGGAAGCTAGCTAAAGCTAAAGCTAGCCATCAGACATAAACAGTTTTCAGGAATGTTATCTTTAGGGCTGGAAATAAATTATCACATGAAACTAAACGGCTCTGGCCTGCGGGGGGCGCTGCACAGACGTCACATGAGAACCATCCATTGACGAGTGTTTGGCTCATACTTCCACCGTCTGTGATCGGTTTGTTTCATGAGCCGCGTGTCACAGTCAGCTGTTCTCTGTTGTCAGACGGAGCACGTTCCCCCGTACGATGTGGTTCCTTCCATGAGGCCCGTGGTGCTGGTGGGCCCGTCGCTCAAGGGTTATGAGGTGAGGACTTCTTCTGCAGACATTTTCTCCTTCTGTACCTCAGACTCCTTCCTGCCAGCGAGGCTGAAGCTCGTCTGCTGATGTTCTCTGCAGGTCACCGACATGATGCAGAAAGCTCTGTTCGACTTCCTCAAGCACAGATTTGACGGCAGGTAAGGAGAACCGACTGTCTGAGGAGGAACTTCAGGAGAACATGGTCCGTTTAGGGACCTGAGGCTGCAGGATTGATGCTGTTCTCCTGCGCTTCCCCTGCAGGATCACCATCACGCGGGTCACGGCCGACATCTCTCTGGCCAAAAGGTCCGTCCTCAACAACCCCAGCAAGCGGGCCATCATCGAGAGGTCCAACACGCGCTCCAGCTTAGGTCAGGAGCCCCGCCCCGCCCGCTCTGCCCGCCACGCTCCGGTTCGCCAGTGCTAATGACAGATTCTGATCTGCTCCGCAGCCGAGGTCCAGAGCGAGATCGAGAGGATCTTCGAGCTGGCGCGCTCGCTGCAGCTGGTCGTCCTGGACGCAGACACCATCAACCACCCCGCCCAGCTGCTCAAGACCTCCCTGGCCCCCATCATCGTCCACGTCAAAGTGTCCTCGCCGAAGGTGGGCCTTCACACCCCGACAAACACGCCAACGGGTTCTCCAGAATCCAGAACCTGCAGAGAATGCAGCGTAGTCAAGATGATTCTGCAGAGAAGAGACGAAACGAAGGAAACCAGAAGGAGGATGAAGAACGAGGAATCAGAACATAAGTCGCTCCTGATTATCAATCGCTCGGGTTCTTCTGCACAGATCCAAGCCCGCCGTGATGCTGCGTTCACACGTTTGTCAACGCACTTCCAACGATGTGTTCATGGTCTAGACGCTCCCGTGGCGTGTGGGAGGAGCTACTGTCAAGGGTTTAGCCTCAGCGCCACACAGAAGCTCTGACCCTCTGTCTCTGTTTTTAGTGCGTGGAAGACACGGATGACGATCAGACGTCAGCGTGGTTTAGCTGATAAGTTCTACAGAAACGTGGGTCATCTGGGTTCACGGCATAGGTCTGGTTTTTTAGCTGATTTTAGCGATTCCAGCGGTTCTTCTGTGACCTGCTTTGACCATTTCCTGTCCTGCATTTGTCTGAGAGGGAGAAAAATAAGAACGTATCAATGCAAATGAGACATGTTCTCCTGCATGTCTGTTCTGTAGCAAACACTGATCCCTACAGCGCCCTCTGGTGGCCGATGGTGGGAAACAGAAAACACCAAATCCATGATTTATTTTTCTAAAAGCCTCTCGTGGTTCCCCTGCCTGAACCAAACGAACCACGACTTTTACTCTGAAAAAGGGGCGTTGAGCCCAGGTCACCTGGTGAATGTTAGCGCCAAAGTTCTCCTAAAGGTAAAGAGAGGAGGAGCCAGGATGAGGAGACCGTCATGATGTGAACTCAGAGTTTTCAGAGAAATGTCCTGGAGGTGAACCTGTGATGGTCCGAACCGTTCTGTCCTGCAGGTTCTTCAGCGGTTGGTCAAATCCAGAGGGAAGTCTCAGAGCAAACACCTGAACGTCCAGCTGGTGGCGGCAGACAAGCTGGCTCAGTGTCCCCCGGTGAGTGACCGTCCCGGCTCCTGTCCTCCTGCGGGACCGGAGGCTCTTATTCTGAAAGGGTCCGTCTGTCCGTCATCAGGAGATGTTTGACGTCATCCTGGACGAGAACCAGCTGGAGGACGCCTGCGAGCACCTGGCGGAGTATCTGGAGGCGTACTGGAAGGCCACCCACACCTCCCTGGCCACGCCCCTGAACCCCCTGCTGGGCCGGAACCTGGGCTCCACGGCTCTGACCCCCTTCTCCACCAGCATCTCCGGCCTGCAGGTACGGCCGCGGCGCCGCGCTCGCCGCTTTGGACTTGTTCTCTGACTAGAACCTGTCTGTGATCAGCAGAGCCAGAAGCTGCGGCAGAGCAACCACGCCGGAGACCACGCCACCCCCAACGAGCGCCGGAACCTGATGGCGGCGGACGAGAACTACCACAACGAGCGGGCGCACAAAAGCCGCAACCGCATGTCGTCGGGCTCGCAGCACAGCAGGGAACAGCAGGACCCCTACCAGGACTACCCGGACCCGTACCAGGACGCCTACAAGCCGCACCGCAACCGCAGCTCCCCGGGCGGCTACAGCCACGACTCCCGGCATCGACTCTGAGCCCGCCGGGGCCGCCGCCGGGGCCGCCACCGCAGGGGCCGCCGCAGGGGCCACGGTGACCAGGAGGATCCCCACTCCACTTTTTTAAAGAACCTTCTGGCTGCGCAGAGGAGACGGGATGTCTGAGCGCCGACGGATCCACTCAGAACCCTCAGACGGCGGCGGCGCCGGGAGCATGGCGGCAGATCCAGGGACAGCCCCCCAGGCCTTGTACAAACCTCCACCTTTAGCTTACTGCATGCTGATAGACGCCCCACCTCTGCATCCACCCAGATGACCCTCTGGACCTTCAGGACGGGTCGTCCCGGTGGCCCGGCGGAGCGGTTCTGCCGTTCAGGTAGCTTTGATTCTGGTGCTTGACATTCCCAAACCGATTTGCTGCTGGAGGACCAGGAGGAGGAGGAGGAGGAGGAGGAAGGCCAGCTTTTCTGTAGCGTAGCTTTAGCATCTCATCTCAGAACCCAGACCCGGTTCTGAGGTGGAAGAGCAGCCGGTCTCTCTGACAGCAGCAAACATCTGATGCATTTCCAGAACTTTCTGTTGGTTTTGGAGCTTCAGGCCCACAGAGACTCCTTCAAAATAAGATCAGAACTCTTTTCAGAAGCGGCGGGTCCACGGGTCCGGCTCGGCGCCGCTGGCATGTTGTCCGGACTGCAGAGCATGCTCTATCCAACCCTAAATAGCCCCCCCCTTCCTTTTTCTGACGTGATGTTGATCAAATCGACCCCCCCCCCCCATGAAAGAAGAGCAAAATAAAAACCTGAAGTCCCAAACCAGCAGTTCTGCGTGGTTAGGGGGCGGAGTCACGGAGCGGCTCCCACCTGACACACGGAAACACCCGCTTACTTTAGAGGTGGGGGCTCCCGCTCTACCACTGCTGTGGGTTCAAGCCCCTCTGTGTGTGTGTGTGTGTGTGTGTGTGTGTGTGTGTGTGTTCTAATGTGTGTGTGTGTGTGTGTGTGTGTGTGTGTGTGTGTCTAGACGTTTACAACTTTCTTGTCTTCTTCATCGGTTTCCGATTCTTCATTGTTTTGTTTTCTAAGCATTAAAATCCCATGATGCATTGCTCCCACAGCTAAAGGTTCAGACTATCAGCCAATACATGCAAATGTGCTGCAGGTCCAGCAGGTGGATGGAGCAGGGTTACCATGGTTACCACCACACAGCACCTCCTCCTGAAACCGTCTCATGGGGGTTCTGGTCTCTGAGTTTGTGAAAACGACGATTTTAAAAGATTCTAGTTTCTCTTTTAACTTCTGAGAGGCTCCGCCTCTTCCTGTTCCATGAAACCCTGGTTCTGAACCACAGAGAACCCCACAGGAACCGCCTAAAGATCCAACCTATCTGAACATCTGCTGGATGAAGTCGGGTTCCAGCGGCGCAGACGTTCCTCTACAGGCCGGCGTTCCTGACAGGAGTCTGCTCCTGCAGGAGCTGCACCTCCTCACCTTCCAGGATGTGTGAAAGTCTTTACTCACAGCAGGAGCGGTGACTCCACTGAACGGGTTCTCCTGCAGGAGCTCCGCCGTCTTCTGGATCCGTTTGGGACGACCTTCATCCATGCTGCTGGAGTCCCACCCTCCAAAATAAAAGTCCAGTGACCAGAAGAACGACACCAGAACCTCTGAGGCTTTGGTTTGGGTCGACTCCAGTTTCTCTCAGCAGGAACCAGAGGGTTCCTGTGAAAAGGTTCTGGTCTGAGAACATTAGTAGAACAGAGAAGAACATCAGGACCAACGGTTCTTAGAAAGTTCTAGAGTTTTTAGGACTGAATCCTTAGCTGGACGTGACGGAACATCGGGTCTGCTGCTTCAGGAACCTAGAACCTGGTCCACGTGAGAACCTGAGGTTCTGCAGGAAAACGTCCCACATGTGAAGAACTTTAGAAGAAATCCACAAACCTCTGCGTCTGGAGCGGTTCTGACCGGAAAGTTCTTCTGGGTTTTGGGTTTGTGTCTCACAGAGTCTGAAGATCCGACTCCGTGTTCCGCCGCTCCACACCAGCAGAACATGATCCAGAACCTTCTCACTGCAGAACAGGAAGGAGGACAAGGATCCCAGGAGGAAGGAAGATGACAGCTTCAAAATAAAAGACCCATTCATCATCTGTTTAGTCTGAATAAAAGTTCAGATTTCTGCTGAAAGGATCATCAAAGATCGTCTATGTGTTTCTGTGATGCTCAGCTTGTGTTTAAAAAGAAGATTCCTGCTGCTGCAGCGGATCATCTTCACTGATGATCAGAGGACAGAAAGAAAAATCACTTTCCTCCGTTCAACATCAAACTGTTCATGTTTCTGTCACCTTAAGGCGGGAACGTGCACGCACGCGCACACAGTGCCAGCATTTGGACAAAAACCGTCAGTGAATCTTTACGAGCCCCGCTGCCGCACCTGCTGACTCAGCTGGTGACGCAAACGACCACTCTGTCACACCTGCGCCTCAGGAAGGGCGCCACCTGCTGGCTCGTTTTAGAGCTGCACTTGAACGCAGCATCTGTGGTTTTACTAGAAAAATGATCTTAAAATTGTAATTTCTGATTCAAAGAATCTACAAGAGAATTTTCTTCCCTCTGTGGAAGCCATTAGAATGTGTTTTAGCCATTTTTAGAAACGTTTCAACAAACAGAAAAACGTAAATTTAAGTTTTTACGACCACAAGCATCACATGGATCCTTCCGCGGGAATCCATTAGATCCTCCATGATCCCTTCCAGATTATTGCTGGAGACAAAAAGTGACAGAGTGAGAGCTCTGAGTTGATGTTGTTATCTTTGATATTCTCTTCTATGCGGGATTAAATCTACGGGAGCCAAACAGCCGTGACTCTCCTTTAAACCGTGAACCTGCCCATATCAGTCACTTCCGGTCAGGAGCAACGAATCCAGTCTGACCCGTTCAGGAGCGCCGGAAAAACCCGAGTTTCTCCGATCGACACCGCCGTCGTGTAGTAGCAGCGGAAATGACGTAATCGCATCCACTTTGTAGTTTTCCTGACACATATCGCTGTCTGCAGGATGTTTGTGTGCATTTATACATGCCAACATATCCCAGAATTCCCTGGTTTCAGCGCCATCATGTTTGAAAAACAACTTTATTCCACAAAAAGGAAATAAATCCAGTAGAAAACATCAAACTAAAGCTTGGTGGGTGATGCTAAAGCTGCTGACGCCCTCTTTTTAGATTTGATTATTATTGAAATACAATCATCTGCCGTCCCCGATGGCAGCGACCCCCTCAGGGATGAAGCTGCTGGCCGTGGTCCTGAAGGAGTCTCCCACCTGGAGAAATACAAGTTCTAAACATGAGTTACATCAGTTCGTAGAGCTGGCACTTTAAAGAGGAGGAAAAAGGCAGGAAAGGTGTCTGAAGTTCCATTAAAGTAAACCAGTTGTTTAAAGTGAAATGTATTTTATTTTGATCCATTGGCCTCTGTGAATGAATGTGTCATAATAAGTAATTAGGTACTATGTTGGTATTTTTCCACCTGAGATGAACAAACCCAAAAACAAAGAGACAGATAACCAGCTGATCAGAAGTTATTTGGTTTTTATGTAACGAGATCAGAATGTGGCCCCTGAACCAAAATGAGTTCAAACCCCTGCTTCACGTGGTTCATTGTTTTACCTCACAGGCTCCTCTGGAAGCTCAGTAACAGTCAGACGGAGACCTACTACTCTTTGGTCTCTATCTGTCCAGTTTTTGGTGACCAATCAGATGGCTTTAAATCCCAGCGCCTGATGATGGTGACCACCAGAACCTCAGCTGTGTTCAGACTTGGGTTGTTCCTCCACCTCATTGGCTGCAGTTCCTGCGTCCATGGAGTCCCTGGATCAGTTGGTATGGACTACCTGGTTCTGATACATGGACTGTTCTGGTCATGTGGTTTTCCTTACAGCGATTAGATGACCAACACAGAGTTCTGCTGTCTCTGCTCGGCACATGCCACGGTTTCAACATCGTCAGTTAACTCGAGACCCCAAAGTCTAAATGGGAAACACCTCCGAAGGTGGTAGAGAATGAGAGGGCAAAGATCCTGTGGGACTTCCAGATCCAGACTGATAGGATGGTAATGGAGAACCAACCAGACATCGTAGTGGTGGATAAAGAACAGAGGAAAGCCGTTGTGGTGGATGTGGCAGTGCCAAGTGATGGGAACATCAGGAAGAAGGAACATGAGAAACTGGAGAAATACCAGGGACTCAGAGAAGAACTGGAGAAAGCCTGGAAAGTGAAGGTGACAGTGGTGCCTGTGGTAATTGGAGCACTCGGGGCAGTAACCCCCAAGCTGGAAAAGAGCTTTTTATTGATTTAGTTTGAGCTTTTTTCTATTATTTCAGTTTGAAATCACCAGAAGAGAAATAATAAACAATTGAAACCAAATAGTTTCCAACATTTTCTGTTTGGTTCTCGTCTTCTTTGACCAACAGCTTTGTTTTCTGCGGTTGCCTCAGACTGACAGTCATGTCAGATTCAGCAACAGAGGTGGTTTCTAGATGTTCATCAGAGATTCTCTATCTGACCGTTGAACATCATCCCTTCCTTTTTGATGAATCACAGTGAGAAAAGCACAAACATGTCTGAGAGAACTGATCAACAGATCCATGTTTCCTCTGTGAAGGCGTCTGCTGGAACTAAAGATGTTCAGGGAACCACACAAACAAAGCTACCTCTGATCAATCCAGATCATCTCCAATGATCCAACCGGGATGTCTGAATGTTCTAGAACCTCCCAGCTCCATCAAAGTTCTGATCCAGATCAGTTCCAATCTGTTCAGAGTGTTGACGGTCAAAGAGATCCTCTTTCATTGGATAGTGTAGAGATTCATCCTCCAGAACGTTCCCCTCAGTGGTTCTGTACATGTCCAGGTTTTTGGACCCCCACCAGTTAGTGAACGGGACAAACGGATCCACAGAGGACCCCATACCAACAGGTCTGCACGCTGGACGGTTCCCTCTGGATGGGGGGGGGGGTTTGAGGATGATTACAGTTTGTCCTTCAACACCGCCCTCCCACACAAGCTGGAGAACCCGGTACTGCCCTGTTCAACCTGCTGTGGTTCAGCGGCTGCTCCTCCAGTCACAGACAGAGAGTCAGAGTAGATCGTCAGACGATACCGCATCCCCCCAGGGTCGTGTACAGAGTCCTCTGCTCTACTGATCACAGCAACAGCATCAAACAAAGTGGGGGGGCTCATCTGGGACAGCTACAAATCTGCCTTCAGAGGTGGGGGGGCAGCTGGTGTTCAACCAGCAACCTCCTCTCAACACCTCAGACACCAGAGGCCTGATGACGGCAGGAAGAAGACGGACATCCTGCCTCTGCTCATCAGCAGGGACTTCCTGTCTGGAATGCCTGGGGGGGCGGGGTCACTCAGTCCAGTTCTCAGATACAGTCAAAGGTTCTGAGCCGTGAGGCCTTCTTTCAGAGAACTGCATCCCAGAATGCAACAGCCCATCAACCTGAAGCAGCAAACATGGCTGACGGTTTGAGTCTTCAGCCTGAAAGTTTTTCTGAAACATGGCGTTTCCTGCAGGTCAGAAAGTCTCCTTCATCACCTGCAGCAGCTTCAGGTCTCACCAAAAAGGCAAGGCAAGTTTATTTGTATACACAAAGTAATTCAAGGTGCTTCACAAAACAGAAAAATGCATTCAAATCATAATACATCATAGAAATAATCAACGTAAAATTTACTTTAAAAGAAAAGATAAAATTAGAAAATTGGTTTAAAAACAAAGGAAGGACAGAAAAGTGCAGATAGGACCTTTCAGTCATAAACACGGCTAAACAGAAATGTTTTCAGTCTAGATTTGAACATGAACACAGAAGAGGCCTGTCTTACGGCTTCAGGGAGGCTGTTCCATATTTTAGCTGCAGAATATTGAAACGCTGATTCCCCTTGTTTAGTTCTGACTCTGGGAATCAACAGGAGGCCGGACCCTGAGGTCCTCAGAGTACCAGATGGTTCATATGGCACTAACATGTCAGAGATGTACTTTGGGGCGTGGCCATGGAGAGACTTGTACACAAGCAGAGCTGCTTTGAAGTCTATTCTTTGAGGTACAGGGAGCCAGTGCAGAGACCTGAGCACAGGACGAATGTGATCATACTTCCTGGTTTTGGTCAGGACTCCAGCAGCAGCATTCTGGATGTACTGAAGCTGTTTTACAGCTCGTTTGGAGAGGCCGGTGAGCAGGCCGTTACAGTAGTCTAACCTACTGGAGACAAATGCATGAATAAGTATCTCCAGGTCTCGCTTTGACATTATGTTTTTGATTTTGGCAATGTTTTTCAGATGGTAAAATGCCGCTGATGTTACTGACTTGATATGGCTGTTAAAGTTCAGGTCAGAGTCCATGATTACCCCTAGATTTCTGACTTGATTTGAGGGTTTAAGAGACAAAGAATGAAGGTAGCTGCTGACACTTTCTCTTTGTTTCTGTGGGCCAAAAATAATGACTTCGGTCTTGTCTGAGTTTAGCTGGAGAAAGTTGTTCTGCATCCACGCACTGATCTGTTGGAGGCAGTGGTTGAGAGAATCCACCTGAACCGTCCAGCGTGCAGACCTGTTGGTATGGCGTCCTCTGTGGATCCGTTTGTCCCGTTCACTAACTGGTGGGGGTCCAAAAACCTGGACATGTACAGAACCACTGAGGGGAACGTTCTGGAGGATGAATCTCTACACTATCCAATGAAAGAGGATCTCTCTGACCGTCAACGCTTTGACTCTGAACAGATTGGAACTGATCTGGATCAGAACTTTGATGGAGCTGGGAGGTTCTAGAACATTCAGACATCCCGGTTGGATCATTGGAGATGATCTGGATTGATCAGAGGTAGCTTTGTTAGTGTGGTTCCCTGAACATCTTCTTCAGTTCCAGCAGACGCCTTCACAGAGGAAACATGGATCTGTTGATCAGTTCTCTCAGACATGTTTGTGCTTTTGTCACTGTGATTCATCAAAAAGGAAGGGATGATGTTCAACGGTCAGATAGAGAATCTCTGATGAACATCTAGAAACCACCTCTGTTGCTGAATCTGACATGACCGTCAGTCTGAACATGATTCTTCATTTCTAACAGTCTGGCTGAAGATAAAAAAACCTGAAGAAAACAGTTTTTCTGAGAAGCTTTTCTCCTGAATGAGGAACTTCTTCCTAATCTTCATTTCCCTTTCTCTGATCTGCATCTGTCCCTGCAGATGTTTCCTGTCCGTCTGCTCTCTATAAAGAGCCTGTGAGATGCTGGACTGCAGCTTCAGAGCCTGAAGACCTTCAGCAGCTGACACACGCCTCAGAGGTCCTCCTGCCTGAACCAGCGTGGGTCCAGCATCCCGTTCTGAAGCTCCTGAAGAACCAGAGACTGTGGGTGAGACCATCAGCCATCAGTTCACTCTCCAGAAAGTCTGCAGTTCCTTTCAGTTTGAGGGACTTTGAAAGTGTCCTTAGAAAACTGCTTTATCTGCTGCTTCCTTCTTCTGAACGGAGACAGACAGACGTTTAGAACAGAACGTCCTGGTCCTTCTTTGGGGATGAAACAGGGAATTCCAGGAATGTCATGGTTTCTGCAGAAACGCCATCCATCACTGTGATCCTGGTCCCATTAGGATCTCTAGACGTGTTGGTTTCTGCTAAACGCTTTCTGGAAGAAAGTGTTGAGGATCTGCAGCTGCTTTGGTAGAAAAACCAACAGATGTTGTTGTTTCTGCTTCCAGGTGACCATGAAGATCCTGCTGAGCTGTTTGCTGATCCTCATGCTGGTTGATGACTCTTCTCAGTCAGTCAAACCCAATGGAAAAGTCAAGCCCACCCCCAAGCCTGACTATACAGAATCACGGTATGAAAAGTTTCGCAGGCAGCACATAGACAAAGACATGGCAGAGAACAAATGTGACTCAGTCATGAATCGCAAGAACATCCTCAACAACGACAACAGCTGTAAAGAAACCAACACTTTCATTCTTGATGACCCAGCAAAAGTCAAAAGAATCTGTGAAGGAATCGCAGACGGAAAAATGACGCAGAGCACAGAAATGTTCACGATCGTCAAGTGTGAACTGAAGAACACAGGAGCCAGGAAACCCAGATGCCAATACAAAGGCAAGAACCTGACTAACAGGTACCTGAAGGTCAAGTGTGAGAACAAACTGCCTGTTCACTTTGATGGTGACATAGTAAACTTTGGTTTCTGATGTCTGTCTTCCTGAGGCGACAGTGAAATGTCCTGCTAACCTTCTCTGAATCCCACTGAACATGTGGCTTTACTGCAGCAGAGCCGCTTATCTAGATCAGCTGATCCTGTTCTGTGCTGCTCACAGTTTGCATTCCTGTACTCTGCTTGCTCCAACTCCAAACAAAGAGGAGTTCTGCTTCCATCAATAAAAGCATCAAGTTGACTCCCAAGGACTCAGTTATTGACCCACATTTGGAATCCTGATCAGTTCAGAACTAGGACTTCTGTAGAGCCAGGATCTATGGTCCCAATGATGGATCAATAAACCTGCAGGAATGAGTCTGAACCCTGAAACTCTGCAGAAAGCTGTGGAGGCTTAGAATGACCTCACTTCCACTAACAGATCACAATCCTGTCATTTCTAGTGGAAACGTTCCTTTTCTGATGGAAACATGTTTGACTTCCACCAACATAAAGAAATGTCCTTCAAATGTTTCAGAAACTTATTCCTACTCTTTGCTCATTTATGTCCATAAATGTCCATTTTCTAACTAAATCCCACATGTTTCTTTATTTTGTGGATGTCAGACTAAATGTAGAAAAACAAAAAGCTCTAAAGTCCATGAATTTGTTCTCAACATCAAACTGTTTCAGTGTTAAATCTGTGATGTTTGATGTGGTTTGAAATCCTCATTGTGTGTTTTTTTCATTCATTCTCTGGTATTTTAGTTCATCATTCCGTGTTTTAACATCAACCTGATGCATTAGAGTTTCAGGAAGGGCGCCCTCTGCTGGCAGACTGCAGAGCTGCAGCTGCTGGATGTTCAGCTCAACGGAAATACCCGATCTTCTCCGAATGTGGCCGATCCGGTCTGTGACGTCACGGGACTTTCGTTTGACTTCTGGTCTTGAAGGAAAACTTGAAGTGAGTCAATGTTCTGTTTGACAAGAATGTCTGATGGTTCCTCATTTATTGTCCTCACCTGAAGAAACAAGCGCGTGTCACCCGGAAATTCCAGCACACCTGCATTCCCACAATCCTTTGCGAGCGATTTTTTTACAACTTTATTGTACAAAATGGAATTACATTACAAAACAGAATTTAACAAAATAAACTTCATACATGTCAGGGGAGCAGACATATAACATGCATTTACATGAAAACATTCAGGTTTCTACAACTTTCATATAAACAGACAGATTTCTGATTGAGACTCTTGGAGATGTTACTGATATACATTTATATTTGTTTGATTAACACAGGAAAAAACATAGAAGATGAAGAACATTTACATTTATGAATATAAAATGTAACAAAAATAATAATACAATTAATTATGAGTTTTTTATTCGAGTTTAAGTTTTTACTATGAAAGCCAAAAATTATATATTCAAACTTCTGAGTAAAGTTGGTCTGAATAATATGGTTTCTAATAAATTGTAAAAACTTTTTCTAAAAAAATTCTAATTTCAGTCCAATTCTAAAAAAGATGGTTGATTGTTTCTGGATATTCTCTGAAAAAGTACAGTTAGGATCAATTGTTTTAATGTATTTTAGCAGGAATTGATTGGGGGGGTAAAGATGGGATGGGATGGGAGGAGTGAAGGAGGGAGAGGATGAAGGTGGAGATAGAGGGAGGCATGTTAGAAAAGTTTCTGTTCCAAATCAATATTACCAACCTTCTTCCACAGCCCTGCTATATTTTGGTTTATAATAAATATATTATGAGCTGACCTATCTATTCTACCTGTCCAAGTCTCCCCCTCTCTTCCTCCCCCCAGAGGGGCTGGTCACATGTTTCTGTTGTTTTCCATGTTTCTTTTCTGTGACCAGCCCCTCATCCTTCCTCCTCCTGTCCCTCTCCTTCACTCCATCTGTGCTGCTCTTCTCTATCCTCCAACCTTTTCTAGCATCTGCTGCTGCTTTCTCCCATTTCCTTGACCTTTGCCAACCAGACAAACTACACTGACCTTGATTGACCTTCGGTCTGACAGAGGTAAGTTACTGCCTCTGTCCCAAGTTTGGAATTGAACCCTGCACTCCCACCCATAATAGCCTCTTCTCTACCACTGTGCTATACTTCCTAGACCAGAACTGCAGCTCGTCGTTCTTATGAGGTGAAGATGTTAGACTCTCTGAAAAAACTTGGAGAGTTTCTTTCCAAATCCATGCGGTGGGATTTGAACCCTCACTCATCTGCTTGTTAGATCAACTCTACAACGCTGAGCTGTTCTGCTTGTGTCAAATCAGCAGCTCGTCTCTCATTGAAGGTGAAGATGTTCTACACTTTGAAGAAAATGACAGAGATACTCAGTGGGATTTGAACCCTCAACGTTGTGAATGGAGGTCAGGCATCATTTCCCTGAACCCATCAGTCTGGCTTAGAGGAGCGGCTGGTGGTTCTGATGAGAGAAGATGTTCCACACTCTGAGAAATGTTTTAGATTCCTGACTAAGATGAAAGTTGGGATTTGAACCCTCAAGCTGGTGTTTAATGGTCAGGTGTGTTTGGACTGAATCCTATTGTCTGAACCAGACCTGCAGCTGGTGGTTCTGATGAGGTGAAGATGTTCCACACTCTGAGAACAAATGATGATCTTCTGAACAAAGACTCTCAGTGGGATTTGAACCCTCAGGCTTCTGCCTGGAAGATCAAGTCACTAACACTGAGCTGTTCTGTCTGCATCACATCACTGCAGAAAAAGCAGCAATGATCATTTTAGAGTCCAGAAAAGCACATTTACTGATTCAGAGCTGAGAACAAAACTTCTACTGTCAAAAATACCAACAGAATCCAAACATGAAGTCTGTGACAGAGATGAAAATATTTGGGTCTAAAACAAACCAAAATACTCCAAGTTTCTACTTTCTAGAGTTTTTGGGGCTCACTACAAACTTGTGCAGGTTGGTGGATATTTTTACATCTTTTCTTTCCAAAGCTTCATATTTGGAAAAAATAAGTCATAAAAAAGGATTTGGATAAATGATTCAAACATAGAAGCAGAAATAGAAGGTAATATTTGAGTAGGTCATAAAAAAACTTGAATTTTCAGCTTTTTAAAATAAGGAAATCTTTGGACTCATTTAGAAGTTATAAAAAATGTCCTAAATTGAAGTTGTAAAGAAGAAAATTCCTAATAAATATTGTATTTCTGCCATTTGAAATGTCATATTTATTGATCAAAGTGAATCAAATGTTTGTGGATAGAAAGGAAATGGTTTGAAAACGTTGGTCTGCTTCACAAAGTGGAACGACCTTCTTTACCTGAACTCACCTGACAAAGCAATGACACAGCCTTGTTTTCTATCAATGGCTTCAACCGTGTTCAGGTTACCGGCCTCACTTGGCCTTCAGCCTCATGGCTGCGGCCCAACCATAGCCGTGAGGATATCCATGAACATTCTCATGAACACCAGTGCTTTATTGCTGAAACATCTCATTTCTAGAGGGAAGGTATCTTTACAAGCCACTCTCTATCTTTGGTTTTCTTTTTCTTTTTAGATTCAGGAAGCAACAACAGTCTGATATGGAAGCGAACCTGCAGCATAAATAAAAAGCAAAGTCATAAAAACTAGAAATGCTTTTTCATTTTCAAAATGAAGCTGCATTTTTTGACTAAAAAAATAAATAAAAAAGCAATCCACCAAAATGCTTTTTCATCTCCTCCCTGCTCTGCTCGATCATATGTTTTTAAATACGTGCGGTCATATGACGCTGAAGTTGGTTTGTGATTCGTGAGGGCTGGACCTGGTCCAGTCCAGGTCCAACGGTTTGTGAACAGGACCTGGTTTTAGGTGATCTTAATGTGAAAAATGCAGCAGAATGTTCCTTTGGTGCCCTTAAATATACTCTTAACTGTAATAAAAGCACATTATGAAGACAGTCTCCTGCAGCTTCGCGCTGAGTGAGTGTTTTTGGTCCAAGCAGCAACCGTTTAGCATGATGACCTTCATCGTGAACACCACACAAAACTTTGCGGCGCAAGGAAACAGGAACAACATACTGGTAGGATTTCTTTTTAGTCACAGGATGCACAGCCACACGACACAGAACCCCATCTCTCATAGAGAGTTTCCCCCAGCTCCTCAAAAATGTTATGACCCCAGCAGATTCCATGGCCCGCTCCCTCCTCGATGGTCTCCTTCCTCTTTCCAAAAAGAAAATCACTCTGTTTAACTCCAGATCTGTCCGTTGTTTTTCTGCCAACTCATCGTGAGAGAGAACTGCTGAGCCAACATGTGGGGGCCTCAGGACTGTCTGTGGAAACTGAGGCAAAAGCATAGCATGCGGGACCAACCCTGAGTCACAATTTGCGACGCGGTCGAACACAGCAGCAACTTCATCAGACGAAACAGAACCAGACTGAACAACTGTTGCGCACTGCATAACAACAGGTTGACCACACACTGAAGTCACATCACGTGGGTTAGCAGACCATCGAAAGGCATCCTGGATGCCAGTGGCCCCCACAGCAGCACCCCCAGCCAGCAACTCAGCATATGGCACTCTGGTTAAAAGGTGCGATGCGCTGGACTGCACAAATGGCTCCCTGCTCAGAGCATCAGCCACAACATTACGAGGTCCAGGAATGTACTTTATGTCAAACTGAAACGGAGCAATTTTAGCAATCCACCTCTGCTCACACGCATCCAGACGAGCTTTGGACAAAATATAAGTTAATGGGTTATTATCTGTCCACACAGTGAACTGATGACCCTTTAACCAATGGTGAAATTGATCACACACTGCCCATTTGAGTGCGAAAAACTCCAATCTGTGCGCTGGATATTTTGACTGAGCAAAACTGTGGGACTTGCTTGCAAATGCTACAGGTCTGGCTATCGTACCACCAACAGGAACTTGTGACAAGACAGCGCCTAAACCGTCAGCAGAGGCATCAACAGAGAGCAAAAATGGTTCATCAAAGTTAGGGTGAGCAAGCATGACCTGGTCCAACAATGCCAATGAGTTTGCTGAAAGCTGACCTACACTCTTCAGTCCAATCATCAGCACCAAGCTCCGTTTGAACATGCGCTTTCTGCCAACTCCGCGTGGACGTCCAGAACAAGATGTCAGTCTGAACAGCGGCTTAGCTGTGGCGGAACAGCCCTCAATAAACTGTTGATAGTACACCACCATACCCAGGAAAGAACGGACCTTGCAGCGTGAACGAATATTCGTGCTGTTCTCCATAAGGTCAGCTTCCGTTATGGATGTGATTGCCGCCACTTTATCTCGGTCAGACTGGATGCCATCAGCACTGATGAAATGTCCCAGAAACTCAACTGAACGTCTCAAGACATTACATTTCTTTAGGTTGTGTGACTGGAGTCTCTGACAGACCATTTCCAAACGGTCAAGGGCCAGACTCTCAGTGGGAGCAAACACCAAAACGTCATCCAAATAACACAACCGACTGAGAAAGTTCTGATCGCCAAAAATGCCTAACATCATCCTCATGAACGTCGCCGGACTGCAGTGACGTGCGGTGAGGTCAGTGACTGGTGAGGCACTGAATCCTCTGGAGTCAGATTTACAATGAAAGAACTACATATTTCACCGTTCATCCAACGGCAGCTAACAGCTTCTAAAATACACACAAGAACATATTTGTCCCACAGAGAATATTTCTTTTATAGATCGATAGAACACTCTTCTTGTGTAAATTATTCATATTTACTGTAAACAAATTAAAGAATAATATAGATGTGTTCAGCTCACATTTGACCATCAGTAACTATTTCTGGTCATTTTCCAACTTCAAATTCTAATCATTTATCATATGTTGTCTGAGAATGATCATAAAAATAAAATAAATTATTTTACTTACATTTTTTATCCACTTGCTACCAGGTTATTAAAAAAAAAAAAAACATTGAAAAACGTGTTTGTCCTTACTTTATGAGTCCATGTGTTCATCTTTCTCCACAAAAATCTCTAAGCATTCCTTATTTTCCTTTAGTTTATAGGAATTTCTCCTCTCAATGGAGACAGACCTTTTTAAGCCCCGTACACACCGGGACGAATATTCGCCAGCATTTTTCGCCACGTCTTTTGTGTTCACACCCAGGCGATTTTCGCTGACGATGAGCCGAGCCAACATGCAATTTCATTCCCTGACATTAGATGGCGCTTAATGTCAAACAGAAATACTCCTGTACACAAAGTGGTTTTCACTCAGAAGAAGAGAGCCAGTATTTACGCGCTTGTCAGGATCATACAAAGAAAACATGAATATTTCAAGCACCAGTAGCTCCAGCTCCAGTTCCAATGATGAAGAAATTATTGTTCTGTTGATGATGAAAGACGCCAGAAAAGACGCTGATTTTGGGTACATCCCATAGTTACGAGAAGAGAAGAACATGGTGAGTTTTATCGACTGGTACAAGAGCTGAAAATGTCTCATGAGCGTTTTCGGGGATATTGTAGAATGTCCGTCATTATTTCTTTGCGGCAGTGTAGACGCTACTTGGCGTCTATCTTCTTTGCTGGTATGTGTGCTCAGAAAGGCAGTGTTGTGTTTGAGCGCCCCCAAGTTGTGTTTTACTGTAACTTCAGAAGCTCCAGACACGTGAGCAAAAGCGCCATTCTCATTGGTCGAATAGATTTCGACGCGAGGCGTCAAAAAAAAAAAAACGAACCCAAGGCGTTTTTTTTTTTTTTGACGCTTTGACGCGTGGCGTTTTTTCGCGTCGGTGTGCACACTCTCATTGGTGCCCTTTGTTTAGTCACGAGGCGAATTTCGCCGGCGAAAAATTCGTCCTGGTGTGTACGGGCCTTTAGTCTTTTTTTAACTACGGCAGCAGTGTAGCTACAAAGCAGCTGTCAGCTCACGTCTGCCCCCTGCTGGTGAGGCATGCCTCCCCTGAAGCCCTTTCTGCAGGCCTATTATCAGGGCTTCCACTGCACGTCTGTGTTAACATTGAACCCTACCGTCAGAGGTGAGGCACAGCGCTGCAGAGCCTCACCCGGAGATTCAGCTCCGTCTGTGATCGCGCAACCCCTAGGTGGTGCTGCTGTGGGTGACAGCTCTAAATCACTTCAAATGGAGTTACTCTAAGTCTCAGTTCAATGAGGAGATTGTTTACTGTCATGTATTCCAATATTTAGCAAGGAATATTCCACCCCAAAGAAGTTGTATGATTTACAGTTGAATCAGAAAAGAATACTTCGTTTAGGCAATAAAATAACACAAAATAACAGTCTGCAGAACTGGGTGACTTTCTTATATTTAACACTTCACAAAAAACAAGTGGCCACTGACATGAAAAGGAGGTTCAAATAAAATTGAGATCTCAAAAAGAAAACCTAAATCTGAATCCAACTTTCTCTTTTCTTTAGAATAAAATAAATAACCCCTTGAGTGCACTCAAAAAAAAAAAATGAAATAAAGGTAACCCACTTAATGTCCAAACAGTAGATGAGATGAGATGAGATGAACCAAGGAGGTAAGATGACGGAATGATGAGGTAACGTATTTCTTCACAAAGTTATCAAAGTCCAACGTAGCTCTTTAACCAGATTTCTCTTCCTGGGTACACTAACTGTTGGAAGTGAGTTTTTTTTCCAAAACTTAGAACAAATACAGTTTTAACAACCACAATTCATTTCAGTCTTTTTTTCCCTCTTTACCTCGCTCAAGTCTTTTTTCCTCTGACGCTGTGCTTTGAGAAAAGTTGAAAAGACTATGGCAGGCCATAAAAGACGTCAAAGATAAAACCAATGACAGGATGATCACTCCTGGCAAATAAAAAAAATCAACATTTAAAATGTTGAGTGCCACCAGTGGCGAAACTGAAAATTACACTAAATAAAAGAGTGTAAAAAATACCTAAGAAACTTAAGCAGGGTTACAATCGCGCAACACTCAAATTCGGCGATTTTAATCTCAGAAACTGTGGAAAATGTGTTTAGTTGACTGAAAAAATATATTTAACACAGATCAGGGGAAAATAATATTTACTTAATTTCTCTTTTTCTATTTTATCACGATTTTGACAGGTGAGGCTCTGCCTCACCTGCCTCACCTGACCGCACGTCACTGCCGGACTGTTACAAAGGCCCTGGGGCATCCTGTTGTACTCATACAAACCAAATGGCGAAGGAAAGGCTGTAAATTTCTTGTCGTCCTCATGAACTTCAACATTGTAATAGCCAGAAGTCAAATCCATTGTTGAGAAGAAGGCATTACCACCTAAAGCAGACAATGCATCCGCCGGATGGGGAAGCGGATGTGCATCCTTGACTGTGCGAGCATGAAGCCAGCGGAAGTCATTGCAAATTCTTAAATCCCCATTTTTCTTTAAGACCACCACAAGGGGTGACGCATACTTGCTGCTGGACTTCCTTATAATGTCACGCTCTTCCATTTTATTCAAAGCTTCTCTGAGTTTCTCATACTGCGTTGGTGGTATGCACCTACATGGAAATCTGAAAGGTTTGTCATCTGTTACTCTGATACGGTGTAGGCAACCAGTGGCCTTACCACAATCTAACTTTTCCCTAGAAAAGATAGACTGGTGAGATCTGCCAATTTAGCTTTGTACGATGGAGAAACTTCACACGACTCAACATCAATGACTGATAAACCCAGTTCACCTAACTTTGACTGAAGTGAACTGGCTACAGTGTTTGGTCCGACTTGAGGACGGTCTGGCAAGGTGGATGTCTCCGACACAAGGCTGGACATGGTCACACGGTCGCCATGGAACTGCACTTGCTGACTAACTGCAGACCGATCAGCATCAAACTCCTCAACCGTCTCACAGAGAGACACATCAGCCAACTTAGCGTTTCATTTAATGGTTAAAGGTTTGTGAGACGGATTGATCACTTTGAGAGGCAGCCAACCATCCTCCCTCAGAATAGCAACTGATCTTCCAACTATAACTGATCTTGGTCTGGTTTTAGCATGCGTAGGCTCAACTACCACTACACTGCCTGCAACCTGCTTGTCCACCAATTGCAGTTTGGCCCACACCAGATGTTCAGTCACAGGCTCCAGCGTGACAGCTTTCCTGAGTTTGACAGTTCCCACCGCTTCTGGGACCTTTGTCTCCACTCCAGCTATTAAACTCAGCAGTTGCTGTCCTGAATCACTCCCGCAGTCACGCGCTGTAGTGTCACTGTCAAGACGTTCTTTCTCCAGGCCACTAATCACGTACCTTAACAGGTTACTGCCAACAATCAAGTCTTCGCTCTGGTCATCCACCACCAAAGTAGGGACTAATCCACTGCATCCGTAGAATTCCATCGCAATGTCACACATGCCCACTGGTAAGGTCTTCGAGCCCCCGCACCCAATTAGCACAGCGTCCGTAGGTTGGAGGTTGGGGTCCTTCAACACAGCATGCTGCAACAGCTGAGGAATTACTCTAGAGCTTAGTGTACATGCCATCGAACCACTGTCCAGTAATGCCGAAACAGTCACTTCACCACCCAGCGTCACCTTTTCATAGAATAAGTCATTGTAGCATGTATGACTTACATGACATTTACAAAGTAGGTTTTAATTAATTTGGGCTAGTTTGGTTCGACTCATGGAGGAATGTGAATGTTTAAAAACCACAGACAAGACTTGAGTTGCTAATGTAAATGTATTTACAATATACAGTGAACACAAAACCACAATATATACAACAAAGGAATATTTTTAGTCCAGAGAATGTTTTCTGTTGGTTTGTCTTTATAGTTCTTAAGCCGTCCGTTAGGCCTTATGAAAGAGTTTTTATAGTTCTCTTTTGGGAAAACGAAAAGAAAGAAACACTCCAGCTGATTTGTTGGATGAGAAGGGGGTTAGTTCCTACCGCACTGGCAGTGAAGAAGGCAGATTCCAAGTCAGGATAGGGGCTTCTTTTTAGCTCACCATCTGCAGAGGGTTTATCCTCCTTTTCTTGTGGGAGTGGTAAAACTCCTTGATAAACAGTTCTGTCCAGTGCTCAGGCTGAGCATCCAATAAATAGGACCTGGCCTGTTAAAACAGTATCAATAAATAAATCACATTTTTCTTTGATCAAAAGAAAGCATATTCCTGCAACCTCCTTAATTAACATAATAAACAAATGCATATGCAATTCATAATCAGGAGGAAACTACAAAAATCAATATCTTAAGTGCATCATTGATAGTTGTACAACATTTTCATGATTTCAATTCAATGTAGATGATCATCCATAATTTCATTTCAACGAGTACTCACAATTCATATTTCAACATTATTTATCAAGCAGAAATATAGTTCATTTTAACCACATCCAATCATAAACAAACACCAGCTGTCGTAATCATGGCTGCAGTCACCAGTTCACTTTTTGTTCTACTGTGCTGATTTAAATCCCGGCTTCAGATAATGAACGCCGATCTGCAGCAGCGGTACACAGACCAGCTCCCTCGTACATGAAACCTGTTAGTGTTTTGACAGGTCTCCCAAAAACGAAAGCCATGTCACTATAGAACTTATAGTCTGGCGGGAATTGCACAGCGAAAGGGAACCGGCAAATTTAAAGTGACAGTGCAGAATTTCATTAGGAGCGACAGTACAGAGTGTCACTTAAAGTGATAGCGCAGAATTTCAATCGGGGTTACATCATCATTCTGTTTGAGTCTTCGAATATTCTGAATCACCGGTATCCGTCCCATTTTACTCTCTTGGCACACACTTGATACACTTGATCCATATCAACTCTGTCATCTTCAGGGGGAACACATTCAGGCCCAACACTTGCCCCAACCACATGCAGGCCACCTAGTTTTCCTGCTGCCTAACATTTTGCTTCACCGGACTGGAACACTCTGCCTTCGTGCACTATGCGGCCTAGGCTGTTGTTGCGCAATAACACGTTGAAGCATGGAAATGACCTTGTCCAGGCGATCCTGAGAGCTTTCAATTGGCTGTTCGACAGGAGGCGCCGCAGCTGCAGCTCCCGCGAAGACAGGGGGGACACTTTGCTGCGTAGGAGATACACCCTGCTGTCGCAACAACCAAACACTGTCATCATGTTGCATGGACTTGCGTTTTCGGACCTTACGATGTTCAACCAGCCTTTCATGAATGTCGGCAACGGTCCAATGAGTCATGGGCTTACACCTCAATATCAATGACAGTTCAGGGTCTGGACAGTTCTGAATAAACATTGTGACTAAGTCACGTGACAAACAGTCAAAAGTCACATTCTGTCTTTTTAAAGTGTCTTCAGTCAACTCCAAAGCCCTGTTTAGTCTCAGCCAATGGTCAAACGGGTGTTCACCAGAGTGGGGTCTTGTCGCATAAAAATCAGCTAAGGGCAGATTAGAGTTCCCTGTGTCACTGAAATGCTGTTTCAATGACTCAAAAATCGGCTCTGGGCCTTCAGTCAACGTTAACACTGGCTTACTACGTATACCCACTTTCACAACGTCACGCGCCCTCCCAGCTAATTTTGATCAAACTTCTTCAGCTTCTTCAGGCACAGGGATGCCCCTTTTTTTCACATAGGACAGCATCAAAACTTCCCACTCAGTAACAGAACATGTGTCGGTACCATCCCCTCTAAAACTCACTGGTTCTTTGACATCCTGTCTTAAAATGACATTCAACATAGAGGAGTCATTGATGGCTGACCCAGACACACCTGTAACAGCACCACCCAGTCGTCGCTCAATGCATGATGCAATGCTCTCACCAATGGAAACGCCCACCTGAGAAGCTATCTCGGCTAATAGCTTATCAGTGACACCTTCCTGCGAGTTAGCAGTCCCATCACATTGTGGAGAAACATCAGTATCAGTGAGTTGGGACGATCTTTCAAACTGTGGTTTAGGTGTCGATGCATTAGGAGGAAACATGGCTGTACCTCTGCCTCTTCCATGTGCAGGAGAGAGAGCAAAAGATCCAATAGATCTGTCCTTATCCATCGTGTGAAGAAAAAGAGAAAAAAAACAATGAAACTTGTGGCAAAACAAAACTAAGATAAGATTGTCATATAACACTCACTTAACTTCTTTTTCTTTTTTTTAAAATACTCAGGGGATTGAAACCCAAAATGTCACATCACCTGTTGCATGAAACCTTCCTCACACACCCAGGTTACTGACGTCAACTGCCCACGCAGGTGGAAATCAGCTCCACCGGAGACTCTTGTCAATCACTGCTGAAGCCCTTCGCTGCAGCGACGCGCGTGCTTGGCGCCACGTGCACGCGGCCCAGGTCCGATGACGAACTCCGCTTCGATTCCTCCGCAGTGTGCTGCGCAGCGATCCCCGAGATCAGGCGTGTTGGGCGAGGAAAAACCTTCGCGCCCCCTGACGAATCCGAAGAACGGGTGACGGCACCAATGTAACCGTTTTCTGGTCTCTGCTCTGCGTTGTGTGATTTTGTGCACCCTCAGGAGGCCACGAGACACCGGAGAAACTTTCTTGGAGCGGTTTTCTTTATTTTCTGGTTGTGACAAAATATGGCATCAACACGTGCTGCACTCCAATAATGCCCCAAAACTAAAAATATACATTTCAAATGAGCACCAACATTGCATACAAAGAACTAGATTGTCATCATGCTCACCTCTTCCAGATTAGAAACGGCAAAAAGGGAAGAGGGGGGGAAGGAGCATGAATTTATACCCTGGTCTGAAGGACCCTGATGGCAATCTAATCAATTGCCAGGTATAAAATAAATTGAATAAAAAAATACAATTTTGTGCAATTATATAATACTTTTGTGAACCCGTTACATTAAATGAAAAAGCATTTTGAAATATTGCTTTTTCCTTTTAATTTTGAGTCATTTGATGCAGTTACATTTTGAAAATTAAAAAGCATTTCTGTTAATCCATTTCAATGGTCAAATTAGTCATTTCTAAATGAATTATGCTACGCATTTACCAGAGAACGTCTTGAAAATGAAATGTCAAATACTATTTTAATTTTAATTATAATGAAGTGACAGAATAAGCTGTGTTGAGGAAGGAAATGAAAAAGCCTTTCTAGTTTTGACTTTGCTTTTTATTTATGCTGCAGATTCGCTTCCATAGTCTGAGAGGCAAACAGCACAATTGCAGAGGCAGCAGATAGTCTCAGCATTATTCAGACACAAACAAGGAACCGTTGTTTTATCCATTAAGCACAAATAAAAGACTGACAACGCCAAATGTTCAGTTTTCTGATCATATAATTCACATATATAAGTGTGGCAATACATTATATAACAATGATATTAATACTAATGATAAAAATAACTATAGAGTTGATTAATGCAAGTAAATGGTGGTCTAATTATTTGATGGTTTCTATACTGTTTATGGCAGAATAATATATGATCATTTAACATGGCCCATGTTAAATGATCAGATATTCTTCTATATAAAAAGTTAGTAAATGGACTTAAACATAAATAAACGTAGAGTAGTGGTCTGGGTTGAAACATTCCCAAAGTGAAGCATTCAGGTGTTTCTCTGAAAAGCATAGATGTTCAAAACGGCTGGACTTCCCCTTTAATGTTAATGCATCTGATAAAACATGAATCAGTGATAGACTCACCTGAACTAATGCGCCTGACAGACAAACGTCTGTCTTCCCCAGCATGGACATCTGCCTCTGTTTCTTTTTCTCTTATGTTGTATGTGGATGTATATATATATTTAATTATATTTATATATATTTTTCTTCAATATATACACATTTCAATCCCCCTGAGACACAGTGTTGTTGTATTATGTTGTTTGTCAATAAAGTTTTAATAAAAAATCATTTTCCATCGGCGGACGGGAATCAAACCTGCAGGAGGCACAGCAGCTGCAGTTACCGGTGACTGCCACGAGAGGGCGCCAAACAGCTGCATATTCCAATCTGCTGCCTGGAACAAACGTCAACACTTTCCATTCAACGACCGACAAGAAGAGCATTTCAAATCTATCCAAATACCTTCTGGACTGAGAGACTCTGGTGGTTGTGAAGTAATTTAGAGAAGTGTTTTTGTTTTTTCTACTTTTTTATTGAGGTTCTATCAATTTGTAGGTAGATAGAAGCCTTGGCTTCACCAGACACCTTTTTCTGTTCATGTTGTTCAATGTTTATGTTGATGTTTAAGTTTGTGTGTTTAACATAACCAACATAAATGTCTCTCTCTCTCTCTCTCTCTAAAAGTTCCCGCCTTTCTGCCTCACACAATCTGAGAGGATTTTTCTGCAGCGTGTTGATCTGGAAACTATTTTATTTTGAAAAAACAGACATGCTTCTGAATTCTTTGTTTTAATGTGAAAGTCCTGTCCAACATCCTTTTTTAGTGTCTGATTGTTAAACTTTATTTCAGTTTTAAGAGTCTGAAGACAGGAAAGTAACTTTTCAAAATAAAAGCTGAGGTTCCACTGATGCAGAACCTGCAGAACCTTACTCCATGAAGATCTGTGATGAAGAGCTGTTCCCCATAAACACTCAGACCACAGAGAATCTAGAACCAGAACCTTCAGAGGTTCTGATGGTCATATTTCTCCATCTAATGCTGAACAGAAAGGATGTCAGCTGGAATGGAAATGTGTCTCATCACAGTTTAGGTCCAAAGACGTAGTTCAGCCTCACCAATCAACACGCCTCCACAACATAACAGCTGATGCTGGACAGCTTGGTTGGAATATTTTTCCAGAGATTAGGTTTGAATGGAGAAATGAGAACATTGGTGGAGCGCTCTGATTGGCCAGAGAGGTGAGTCATGGCTCTCTGTCCAATCAGAGTTTGGAACATGTCCCACAAAGCTTCCTTCATGTTGAACGTCTTTCTCTGTCATCCATTCACTTGATTTCTGATTTCATGCTCAACAGTTCAAGCTGATGTCTTTGTGTCTCAGCCTCCAGAAGGTTTCAGCACCACCATCCGGACAGCTCCCACTGCATGTTCTCCTTTAAACCCAGCCGGGCTCCAACCAAGAGTTTGGGAAGAAATCAGGAGAACCTGGAGAACGGAGGAGGAGATCTGAGGATCTCTGCAGAGAGAACGTGTGGAGAAAAGACAGACGTGCAATGAAGCGAGTTCTCTGACCGAGTCCTCATGAGAGACACGCTACATGTGTGAAGCAGGACAGACGTGTGATTAAAGGAGGGGAGGAGGAGATCTGAGGATCTCTGCAGAGAGATTACCAGGTTGAGTTTGTGTCTGTGGTCTTCTGATCTATGTCAATATTATTTTTATTCTCTGTCTGATTTTCATGCTGGGAGGGGGCGGGGGAGGGTGGGTGGTTTGTTCCATGATCTTAATGTTTAGATTTTCTATTCAATGTTGAATCTTGTACAGACAAAATGGTTCAAAGTTTCTCTCAGCTGGATCACTTATTAATATGTTCATAAAATAAAAACAAGTACAAGGATCAGTAGATTCTGCACACATACTGCAGATTAGCATCCATCCATCCATCCATCAACATTCAGTTGGAGGGTCTCTCTGGACAATGTCCCATGTACCTGTTGTTCGTGGATCCACAGCATTCAGAGGACGTCCTCCTCAGATGGACGTCCTCCTCATATGGACGTCCTCCTCTGACGGACGTCCTCCTCTGACGGACGTCCTCCTCAGATGGACGTCCTCCTCTGATGGACGTCCTCTGCTGTGGAGCTCCAGTCTTCTGCAGGAGGTGCAGCCATCAAGTCCCCCACCATGCCGTCCCAGATGGCAGTGACCCCCTCAGGGATGAAGCTGCTGGCCGTGGTCCTGAAGGAGTCTCCCACCTGCAGAAATACAAGTTCTAAACATGAGTTACATTAGTTAGTAGAGCTGGTACTTTGAAAGGAGGAAAAAAGCAGGAAAGGTGTCTGAAGTTCCAGTAAAGGTAAACCAATTTTTAAAAAGTGAAATGTATTTTATTTTGATCCATTGGCCTCTGTGAATGAATGGGTCATAATAAGTAATTAGGTACTATGTTGGTATTTTTCCACCTGAGATGAACAAACCCCAAAACAAAGCCACAGATAACCAGCTGATCAGAAGTTCTTTGGCTTTTATGTTACGGTCCAGGTCACTTGAGATCAGAATGTTTTACGGGGGGGGGGGTTAGTGAGGAAGTACCCAGGTGCAGAGAGGAGGAGGCAGGAGTTTCATGTGGAGAAGGATTTTAATAACTAAAAAAACCAAAACTCGAAACACTCTAATACTCGAAAAAGAGGAACATCAGACTACAAACTATGGACTAGCACAGGAGGAAGGGAATGACGAGACTTAAATCCATGCAGACAAACGAGACACAGGGGGAAACACTCAAGACAGGAAACCCTACAAAATAAAACAGGAAGTTAAACTCAAAACATCACAGAACAAAAAACAACTAGAACACAAAAGCAGAAAAACCTAAAACCGTGACAGAATGTGGCCCCAACCAAAATGAGTTCAAACAGACTGACAGTCATGTTTGATTTAGCAACAGAGGTGGTTTCTAGATGTTCATCAGAGATTCTCTATCTGACCGTTGAACATCATCCCTTCCTTTTTGATGAATCACAGTGAGAAAAGCACAAACATGTCTGAGAGAACTGATCAACAGATCAATGTTTCCTCTGTGAAGGCGTCTGCTGGAACTGAAGAAGATGTTCAGGGAACCACACAAACAGAGCTACCTCTGATCAATCCAGATCATCTCCAATGAACCAACCGGGATGTCTGAATGTTCTAGAACCTCCCAGCTCCATCAAAGTTCTGATCCAGATCAGTTTCAATCTGTTTAGAGTCAATTCAATTCAATTCAATTCAATTCCATTTTTATTTGTATAGCCCAAAATCACAACAACAGTCGTCTCGATAGGCTTTGAAGTAACACATGAACTCAAAAGGATCATGAATACAAAGAGTCAATAGGAAAAATACTAAAATAAACTAACAAACTGACTAAGCTATACTGGCATCCCTGCCCTTAGACCCCCCTTCGCGGTAAGGAAAAACTCCTAAAAAACCGGATTCCGGAAAAAAAATGAAGAAACCTCAGGGGTGCCCACATGAAGGAGGGATCCTCCCCCAGGACGGACAGGCGATTTACCAGAACTCTTAGAGAAGAATTAACTTATCTAACTCTACTTCTACATATTTAAAGTCCAGCAGACGAGCTTCATCCAGCCGGGGTTGGGGGGGACAGTCAGGGGCGCGAGTCGAGCCGGAGACAGGAACCACAGCCAGGTGTAGGAGCAGGAGCAGAGAGGAGGTACACAGTCAGGAGCAGGAGCAGAGAGGAGGTACACAGTCAGGAACAGGAGCACGGATGGACCAGAGTCAGAGTGTTGACGGTCAGAGAGATCATCTTTCATTGGATAGTGTAGAGATTTATCCTCCAGAGCGTCCCCCTTAGGGTTTCTGTACACGTCCAGGTTTTTGGACCCCCACCAGTCTGTGTACAGGGCAGCACGCTGGACGATTCCATCAGGATTGGGGGGGGGGGGGGGGGTACTAACAGTTTGTCCTTCAACACCACCCACCCACACAAGCTGGAGGACCCAGAACTGCCCCGTTCAACCTGCTGTGGTTCAGCGGCTGCCCCTCCAGTCACACACAGAGAGTCAGAGTAGATCATCACACGATACAGCCTCCCCTCAGGTTCAAGGACCTGTTGGCTCCAAAAATCTTCAAATGCAATCATATCAACATGTATTGAACACAACTACTGTTCACACACACACACACACATGCACACAAACCAACACATGTGAATCACATGCTGTTTGGGTAAAGGTGAGCCACACCTGTGTTCGAGGGCCTCATTTCTAAACGTTGCGTACGCACAAAAGAAGGCGTACGCCACTCTCTACGCAATAGTTGAGATTTATAAAAAGCAAACTTGAGGGGAAAATGTTTGGTCCTTCATCAAGCTCTGACCCAGGCGTACGCACAAAAACGGGTGAAATGAGAAACGGCGACACCGTCTGCAGATGGAAGAAACACGTGAAAGTGAAAATGACAATACTGCCTCATGAATAACATGAAGACTTCACAAAGCAAGTCTCACAATAACAGCTACATGAACACCTGATTGATCCATCAGCAGTGAAACAAACAAAAACAATCAAATGAAAATTACAACAGAAATTCAAATGAACACATATTTGCAAAAAGAAAAGTGAAATATGTTCTGCAATATTGGCATGTTATGCAATTCATCCTCATAAATAATATAGTTAACAGAACGAAATAATGTACAAAACTGATATTCTCCTCAATGTGTCCGTCTGGAGGAGCAGATATAGGTGCAGACAGACAGACAGACAGACAGACAGACAGACAGACAGACAGACAGACGTATTAATTGTCCACTGGGGAAAGTTGTTTTCATAGTAAACATTTCTTCATAAGCTACAGAATTATGGTATTCATGCATATGCCTTTAGTTTGTTTTCTTTGTGATAAAACAATGTATGGCGTATGTCTCAACCATTCAGAAAGCAACAAGAAATGACATTTGATGAACAATTTCCCATTTCCACGTGGATTATTACCCACATCTGTAGCTTGTCAGATGCAGTTAAATGGATGGAAATAAAATGCCCCATCACAATGCGTAATGACCACAATGGCTGATCTTGGATCTTAGAAGATGTGGCAAATGGAAGAATTGGGAGTGAACGCATCTTTAGACAGCAAGAAGACTTGCTGGCAAACGAGGACCAGTGGCTTATGAGCCGGTTCCCACTTCCTCAAGCCATCCTGTTGGACCTCTGCGGGCTTTTGGGCCCGGCGTTACAGAGGAGCACTCGGAGGAACCACGCGTGTAACCCGGTGCATCTGGCGCTCCGGTCCCCCCCCTCACCCCCTCACAACCTCGGACCGGCCACGGTCCAAGGTTGTGAGGCTCCAGCATTTACGGCGTCTGCCACCGTTTGCCACTCACATGTCTTTTTGGCATCAGTAATGCCCACACTCTGTCCTCCAAACAACATTTTTCTCCTCTTTTCCACCTCGCCAACGATAACTTCTACTTCACATTGAGTTGTTTTGATTTCCTCTCTGTGTTTGCCATGGTTTCGCAATCAATGAATATTTATTTGTGGGCGTTTCACGGACTATTTATGGGCAACTATGGGCGTGTCATGAAGCCGCTAAAGCTGAGCAGCATTTAGAATTGATTGTGATTTATTAAGGGAAGGATGCGTAGGATGTGCGTGATCACGGTTTTATAAATCTGAATATTTCTGTGCGTACGCACGTCCTATGTTTCATCCGTACGCCACTTCTGACGCAAATCCTACGCAACGTTTTAGAAATGAGGCCCCTGGTGAGTATTTATGTTCTGCTGAGGTGGATGATGGAATGTAGAAAGAGGGAGAGTGCCCAGCTGTCCCGCCGAATCAGTGGACGTAGCCAGGGGCCCCCCACTCCCACACATTATAGCAGAAAGAGGGAATCTGCCCGCCGGGCAATCCAGTCAGACCCCCAGACCAGGGCTAGCAGGACCGCCCCAGGGGCCCCCAATGCCAGAGAACAAGGAGGTACAGGCGAAGGGAGAGTGCAGCCCCCAGCCAGGAGGAAAGTCTCCGACCCACCAGGGGATCCAGCATGGGACCCATCCCCAGACAGCCCCCCATCCCGCCAGGGGGTCAAGCCTGGAACCCCATACCCGGACAGCCTCCCCAACGCCAGGCATGAGCCAGGGCCCCCCACCAGTGATGGGGTAGGGGCCAGATGGTCCGAGGTCCCACCTTCCTTGTGTGAAGTATGTGTGTTTGTGAGTGTGTGTTTGTGTGTGTGTGTTGGAGTGTATATTGTTGAGGTGTAAAAGGTGTGTGTGATAAAGGGGACAGTTAAGAGGACCTCTCCTGCTTGCTGGCAGTGATGTCCAACACCCCCCCCCCCCCCCAACAGTGGTTCTACATGTCTAAGGTGCAGTTAAAACCAAGAAGGGTGGGGGGCAATTCCATGCAGCAACAATAGGAGGTGGGCCATCTTACTGGCTGTAAGATGAAGGGGGGTGGGTCGGGGACAGCTGGCAGACTGGCCCCCAATTAGTGAAGCTACCGCCCCCCCCCCCCCCCCCCCCCAGGCCAGGGGCCCCATCAAAAGGTTAGCCGACCCCCCAGGCCTAACACTTTGGTTTGTTTGTGTGGTTCCCTGAACATCTTTAGTTCCAGCAGACGCCTTCACAGAGGAAACATTGATCTGTTGATCAGTTCTCTCAGACATGTTTGTGCTTTTGTCACTGTGATTCATCAAAAAGGAAGGGATGATGTTCAACGGTCAGATAGAGAATCTCTGATGAACATCTAGAAACCACCTCTGTTGCTGAATCTGACATGACTGTCAGTCTGAACATGATTCTTCATTTCTAACAGTCTGGCTGAAGAGACCAAACCTGAAGAAAACAGTTTTTCAGAGAAGCTTTTCTCCTGAATGTGGAACTTCTTCCTAATCTTCACTTCCCTTTCTGTGATCTGCATCAGTCCCTGCAGATGTTTCCTGTCCTGTCTCTCTATAAAGAGCCTGTGAGATGCTGGACTGCAGCTTCAGAGACTGAAGACCTTCAGCAGCTGACACACGCCTCAGAGGTCCTCCTGCCTGAACCAGCGTGGGTCCAGCATCCCGTTCTGAAGCTCCTGAAGAACCAGAGACTGTGGGTGAGACCATCAGCCATCAGTTCACTCTCCAGAAAGTCTGCAGTTCCTTTCAGTTTGAGGGACTTTGAAAGTGTCCTTAGAAAACTGCTTTATCTGCTGCTTCCTTCTTCTGAACGGAGACAGACAGACGTTTAGAACAGAACGTCCTGGTCCTTCTTTGGGGATGAAACAGGGAATTCCAGGAATGTCATGGTTTCTGCAGAAACGCCATCCATCACTGTGATCCTGGTCCCATTAGGATCTCTAGACGTGTTGGTTTCTGCTAAACGCTTTCTGGAAGAAAGTGTTGAGGATCTGCAGCTGCTTTGGTAGAAAAACCAACAGATGTTGTTGTTTCTGCTTCCAGGTGACCATGAAGATCCTGCTGAGCTGTTTGCTGATCCTCATGCTCTTTGCTGACTCTTCTCAGTGTACATATGACATGTTTCGCAGGCAGCACTTACGCGAAAGGATGAATGAGGGTGGCTGTACCAATGAGATGAGAACAATAAATCAAAACAGAGGGGTCTGTAAAAATAACACTTTCATTGTTGATGAACCGGCCAGAATCAGAAGAATCTGTAACGGTGGTGGAGTCCCACACAATGGCATGACGTTGAGCACAGGAACGTTTACGATCATCAGGTGCAGACTGGGCCCAAATTCCAGGTATCCCGACTGCAAATATAAAGGCAGGGCCGAGCGTAACAGGAGGCTTTTGGTCAACTGTGAGAACAACCTGCCTGTTGAGTATCATGGTGACAGAGACCCGCCAGGTTTCTGATGTCTGTCTTCCTGAGGCGACAGTGAAGTGTCCTGCTGACCTTCTCTGAATCCCACTGAACATGTGGCTTTACTGCAGCAGAGCCGCTTATCTAGATCAGCTGATCCTGTTCTGTGCTGCTCACAGTTTGCATTCCTGTACTCTGCTTGCTCCAACTCCAAACAAAGAGGAGTTCTGCTTCCATCAATAAAAGCATCAAGTTGACTCACAAGGACTCAGTTATTGACCCACATTTGGAATCCTGATCAGTTCAGAACTAGGACTTCTGTAGAGCCAGGATCTATGGTCCCAATGATGGATCAATAAACCTGCAGGAATGAGTCTGAACCTTGAAACTCTGCAGAAAGCTGTGGAGGCTTAGAATGACCTCACTTCCACTAACAGATCACAATCCTGTCATTTCTAGTGGAAACGTTCCTTTTCTGATGGAAACATGTTTGACTTCCACCAACATAAAGAAATGTCCTTCAAATGTTTCAGAAACTTATTCCTACTCTTTGCTCATTGATGTCCATAAATGTCCATTTTCTAACTAAATCCCACGTTTTTCTTTATTTTGTGGATGTCAGACTAAATGTAGAAAAACAAAAAGCTCTAAAGTCCATGAATTTGTTCTCAACATCAAACTGTTTCAGTGTTAAATCTGTGACGTTTGATGTGGTTTGAAATCCTCATTGTGTGTTTTTTTCATTCATTCTCTGGTATTTTAGTTCATCATTCCGTGTTTTAACATCAACCTGATGCATTAGAGTTTCAGGAAGGGCGCCCTCTGCTGGCAGACTGCAGAGCTGCAGCTGCTGGATGTTCAGCTCAACGGAAATACCCGATCTTCTCCGAATGTGGCCGATCCGGTCTGTGACGTCACGGGACTTTCGTTTGACTTCTGGTCTTGAAGGAAAACGTGAAGTGAGTCAATGTTCTGTTTGACAAGAATGTCTGATGGTTCCTCATTTATTGTCCTCACCTGAAGAAACAAGCGCGTGTCACCCGGAAATTACAGCACACCTGCATTCCCACAATCCTTTGCGAGCGATTTTTTTACAACTTTATTGTACAAAATGGAATTACATTACAAAACAGAATTTTACAAAATAAACTTCATACATGTCAGGGGAGCAGACATATAACATGCATTTACATGAAAACATTCAGGTTTCTACAACTTTCATATAAACAGACAGATTTCTGATTAAGACTCTTGGAAATGTTACTGATATACATTTATATTTGTTTGATTAACACAGGAAAAAACATAGAAGATGAAGAAAATTTACATTTATGAATATAAAATTTACCAAAAATAATAATAAAATTAATTATGAGTTTTTTATTCGAGTTTAAGTTTTTACTATGAAAGCCAAAAATTATATATTCAAACTTCTGAGTAAAGTTGGTCTGAATAATATGGTTTCTAATAAATTGTAAAAACTTTTTCTAAAAAAATTCTAATTTCAGTCCAATTCTAAAAAAGATGGTTGATTGTTTCTGGATATTCTCTGAAAAAGTACAGTTAGGATCAATTGTTTTAATGTATTTTAGCAGGAATTGATTGGGGGGGGGGGTAAAGATGGGATGGGAGGAGTGAAGGAGGGAGAGGATGAAGGAGGAGATAGAGGGAGGTGGGTTAGAAAAGTTTCTGTTCCAAATCAATATTACCAACCTTCCCCCCCAGCCCTGCTATATTTTGGTTTATAATAAATATATTATGAGCTGACCTATCTATTCTACCTGTCCAAGTCTCCCCCTCTCTTCCTCCCCCCAGAGGGGCTGGTCACATGTTTCTGTTGTTTTCCATGTTTCTTTTCTGTGACCAGCCCCTCATCCTTCCTCCTCCTGTCCCTCTCCTTCACTCCATCTGTGCTGCTCTTCTCTATCCTCCAACCTTTTCTAGCATCTGCTGCTGCTTTCTCCCATTTCCTTGACCTTTGCCAACCAGACAAACTACACTGACCTTGATTGACCTTCAGTCTGACAGAGGTAAGTTACTGCCTCTGTCACAAGTTTGGAATTGAACCCTGCACTCCCACCCATAATAGCCTCTTCTCTACCACTGTGCTATACTTCCTAGACCAGAACTGCAGCTCGTCGTTCTGATGAGGTGAAGATGTTAGACTCTCTGAAAAAACTTGGAGAGTTTCTTTCCAAATACATGCGGTGGGATTTGAACCCTCACTCATCTGCTTGTTAGATCAACTCTACAACGCTGAGCTGTTCTGCTTGTGTCAAATCAGCAGCTCGTCTCTCATTGAAGGTGAAGATGTTCTACACTTTGAAGAAAATGACAGAGATACTCAGTGGGATTTGAACCCTCAACGTTGTGAATGGAGGTCAGGCATCATTTCCCTGAAGCCATCAGTCTGGCTTAGAGGAGCGGCTGGTGGTTCTGATGAGAGAAGATGTTCCACACTCTGAGAAATGTTTTAGATTCATGACTAAGATGAAAGTTGGGATTTGAACCATCAAGCTGGTGTTTAATGGTCAGGTGTGTTTGGACTGAATCCTATTGTCTGAACCAGACCTGCAGCTGGTGGTTCTGATGAGGTGAAGATGTTCCACACTCTGAGAACAAATGATGATCTTCTGAACAAAGACTCTCAGTGGGATTTGAACCCTCAGGCTTCTGCCTGGAAGATCAAGTCACTAACACTGAGCTGTTCTGTCTGCATCACATCACTGCAGAAAAAGCAGCAATGATCATTTTAGAGTCCAGAAAGCACATTTACTGATTCATAGCTGAGAACCAAACTTCTACTGTCAAAAATACCAACAGAATCCAAACATGAAGTCTGTGACAGAGATGAAAATATTTGGGTCTAAAACAAACAAAAATACTCCAAGTTTCTACTTTCTAGAGTTTTTGGGGCTCACTACAAACTTGTGCAGGTTGGTGGATATTTTTACATCTTTTCTTTCCAAAACTTCATATTTGGAAAAAATAAGTCATAAAAAAGGATTTGGATAAATGATTCAAACATAGAAGCAGAAATAGAAGGTAATATTTGAGTAGGTCATAAAAAAACTGGAATTTTCAGCTTTTTAAAATAAGGAAATCTTTGGACTCATTTAGAAGTTATAAAAAATGTCCTAAATTTAAGTTGTAAAGAAGAAAATTCCTAATAAATATTGTATTTCTGCCATTTGAAATGTCATATTTATTCCTCAAAGTGAATCAAATGTTTGTGGATAGAAAGGAAATGGTTTGAAAACGTTGGTCTGCTTCACAAAGTGGAACAACCTTCTTTACCTGAACTCACCTGGCAAAGCAATGATCACAGGTGTTTGAGATTGATGTCAGTGGTTCAGAGAGACACAATATCATCCATGAGTTGACCTGAAAAATACTGGAGATGAATATGAACTAGTGTGGATTTGATCCTTTACAGAGATGGATTCTGAAGGGGAAAAATATCTAGTCGCTTTGTAGATACTTTCTTTGCGTGTTCAAAAAGTGAGAAAACAAGAAAACCACGGATTCGTTCTTCAAAAGATGGACAAAAATTTATTTCCCTAACAAAGAGCTCTAAACAAAAATAAAACAGATCGATCTGGGTGTCCAAAACCAAAGCCTGCAATATGCAAGGGGTTACAATCCGAATTTACATGCAGCTTGTCTGGAGACACAGCTTTTTCCAAAGCATGGCTGTTTTAAACATGTGGTCAGAATCTCCTCCCCCGGAACCAAGATGGCTGCTGTATCTCCGCCTCTGGCTGCTCAAGATTGGCTGACAGAGGATCCCGCCTACTTCCTCCAGTCCATCACAGCATCTGGTCTCTGGGGGGGGAACCTCACAGATGGACGCAGTCCGGAATCCCCATGGGTGGCAGGAACTGTCACCGTAGGAGGTCGATCCTAGAGCTTTGTTCTTCACACGTGGACGGATGCCTGGAGGGGTTTCTCACAGCTACAGTCCCAGAGATAGTTAATTTATGGCCCATGTCAGACCTGCAACCAAATGGCCTTAGAAGATCAAAAAGTGGTTTCTCCTGAAGGGGGGATGAGATTGAAGCTGCATTCCTGAAACCTCTTCACATATGCAACTAAGGAAGCTTCTTTAAAGTACATAGGATGTTAAAACACACACACTTCAGCAAATGACTTATCTTCTATGTAATAAAATTTAAGACTGACAACCCTAATGAAATTACCAAAGACATAAATTCCTTCAATTCCTAAATCAATTCTTTCTGATTTTCAAAGGATACGACTATTTCATTCAAAATGGATTGACTTAGTTTGAACTTGAAATCTAAGGTGTTAGAGATTCATTTGACTTTCTAAAACCTGGAGTGCCACACTAAACCCCTCACGCCTGAGACTTTCCTTGAAGTGTCCAGTTCAATCCTTGAAGTGTCAAAGATTTGGGGTTTGACAGCAGTTTGAGCTATTCTTCTGTGATCTTGAATCGTGTTCTTGACAGTTTTCTGTTTGTTCTCTGAGTTCCTAGAAGAAAAGCTGTTTGTCTCTAGAAGACGTGAGCAACAGATGGGATTTGAACCTTAGAGCCTCACACTAACCCACTACACCACAGGGCCCTTCAGCAGCTCTGTTCTCATGGAGCTTTAGACTGAACATCTGGAGGAGATCCATCAGCTAAATGACAGAAACAGAGTGGAGTCAAACTTCACTGTTAAATGTTAAAATGGTTTAAGATACTAAACAAACATCTGCGCAGACGTGGCAGCTGACGCGGGAGCGCGCAGCCAGCGCTTAACGCCCAGCGGATCCCAATAATAACTCTGCCCCCCCCGCATTCTGCTGGAATCTTCCTGCTGCCTCCGTGGTTTGGATCCTTTAACTAGATTCTGGGAGCAGATTGTTGAGATGGATCACTAGTTTTCTGATGGCTCTCCAGCTCTGCCTGATCCCGCGCTCCGCGTGCACCTCATCCAAAAACAGCTCCAGTGCGCACAGCTGGGACATTATTGACACAGCGCCCCCTACAGGCTGAAACTTTCCTTTTCCTCTTTTAGTTTATTTACTTACTGAACTTCGTTTTCTCTCAAATTTAACAGGATGTACTTTAATACATTTTTACTTTAGATTTTTATTTGATTTTTATGTTTGTGCTTTTTTTTCTATTTTTATTTGCTTTTAAAATAAAAATGACTTGAAGCATCAGTTTCCTCTAGTTTGACCTAACAATGTCAAAGTAGACAAAGATTGTATCTTTATTACACAATTGTTTTTATTATTAGATAAATTCCATATTCATAAAGCCAAATGGTTGAACTCCAAACCTAAATTCCAACATTTTTAGAGTGAAATCAATCAGTACTGAACCATCATCAAACATCTGCAAAACCAAAAGGAAATTACAACTAATTTGATTTTTGAAAAATGTAAAAAAAATGTAAACCCGAAAGGTTTTTGAGCTGATGTTTCTTTTTCTCTTATGTTGTATGTGGATGTATATATATATTTAATTATATTTATATATATTTTTCTTCAATATGTACACATTTCAATCCCCCTGAGACACATTGCTGTTGTATTATGTTGTTTGTCAATAAAATCTAAAAAAAAATCATTTTCCATCGGCGGACGGGAATCAAACCTGCAGGAGGCACAGCAGCTGCAGTTACCGGTGACTGCCACGAGAGGTCGCCAAACAGCTGCATATTCCAATCTGCTGCTGGAACAAACGTCAACACTTTCCATTCAACGACCGACAAGAAGAGCATTTCAAATAGAGAACGTGTGGAGAAAAGACAGACGTGTAATGTAGCGAGTTCTCTGACCGAGTCCTCATGAGAGACACGCTACATGTGTGATCAGGGCCGGCCCTGATCTTCCGGGGGCCCTAAGCGAAATGTAATTTGTGGGCCCTATAACTGATTAGCAGTGTGCCTCCTGCAGTTTCGATTCCCGTCCACCGATGGAAAAGTATCAGAGGAACATTTCTGTTCATCAGGCAGAAATGACGTCAGCGCCGTGACCTCCTGTGGCTGCAGATGGTGGAAACACCGACAGGTTTTCCTCAAATCCCTCATCCTTGGGATGAATGTCACACCTGAGGACATGGTGGACTGACAAACTCAATTTGAACCTGGAAAGCTTCGCTTCTCCGTTTCCATTCATGAGATTCTGCATCATCCTGAAGGAGATTGAAACTCCAGGTAAAACAGTGACAGCGCCCTCTAGCGGCTGATGTCTCTCACTGCAGAGTCCTTTGGCTTTGGAGACAAACATCATTTCATAGTTAGAGAGAATCTGGGCTTTCAAGGGTTGTGGAATTTTGTGGAATAAAATATTTCTGTATATAAAAATATCAAATGAATCTCATTCTCTGACTGAAGTTTGGAGGACAGTCCTTTTAGAACCTAAATAAAATGTAGAAAAAACAAAAACACTTCTCTAAATTACTTCCAACCACCAGAGTCTCTCAGTCCGAAGGTATTTGGATAGATTTGAAATGCTTCTTCTTGTCGGTCGTTGAATGGAAAGTTTGACGTTTGTTCCAGGCAGCGATTGGAATATGCAGCTGTTTGGCGCCCTCTCGTGCAGTCACCGGTAACTGCAGCTGCTGTGGGTCTCTGCAGGTTTGATTCCCGTCCGTGATGGAAATAATGATTTTTTATTAAACTTTATTGACAAACAACATAATACAAACACAATGGATGTCTCAGGGGAATTGAATGTGTACATATGTGAAAATATAAAAATAACAAAAATTAAATATATATATATATAAATACACATCCATAACAACATAAGAGAAAAGGAAACATACTTCAAAAACCTTTGGGTTTAATACATTTTAAATTTAAAAATTCATCAAATTGTTTGTAATTTCCCTTTTGGTTTTGCAATGTTTGATATGGTTCAGTGCTGATTGATTTCACTCTAAAAATGTGGAATTTAGGTTTGGAGTTCAACCATTTGGCTTTATGAATATGGAATTTAGCTAATAATAAACAATTGTGTAATAAAGATACAATCTTTGTCTACTTTGACATTGTTAGGTCAAACTAGAGGAAACTGATGCTTCAATTCATTTTTATTTAAAAGCAAATAAAAATCTAAAGTAAAAAGGTATTAAAGTTCATCCTGTAATAAGAGAAAACGAAGTTCATAAGTAAATAAAACTAAAGAGGAAAAGGAAAGTTTCAGCCTGTAGGGGGCGCTGTGTCATAAGGTCCAGCTGTGCGCACGGACTGTTTTTGGATGAGGTGCACGCGGAGCGCGGGATCAGGCAGAGCTGGAGAGCCATCAGAAAACTAGTGATCCATCTCAACAATCTGCTCCCAGAATCTAGTTAAAGGATCCAAACCACGGAGGCAGCAGGAAGATTCCAGCAGAATGCGGGGGGGGGGCAGAGTTATTATTGGGATCCGCTGGGCGCAGTAGCGGTTTTAGGCACGGGCCATACGGGCGGTTGCCTGGGGCGCAAAAATGACGGAGGGGCGGCGCCAGCGGCTCAGCCCTTGTAAAATAATGCATCCACCACTATTGGTTTACTTATGTCACAGAGTTTGTAACAGCCTGAAAGCTGGCGGCGCCCCGCGCTGCGCTCTCTCTCTCTCTCCTCTCTCTCTCTCTCTCTCAATCTC